>JAUJDW010000161.1:0-57631 GCA_030512325.1 Lasiodiplodia hormozganensis | reverse complement strand
CGTGGGACGTGGGCGGGTTGGTGGCGTTGGGGGGAAGGGTTGGGGAGGGTGGGGATTGGGCGGAGGTGGTGTTGAAGGTTTGATGGCTGGCTGAAGGGAGAAAGGGGGGGCGAGGGGGTTGAGGGGGGGAGGGGGGAAAGATTATTAGGGAATAGGAGAGATGGTTCGTGAAGGAGAGGGGGGAAAGGGTGTGTATAGGCTTATAGGCGTAGAACCCAAAAATCAAACTCATGTTGGGTCGAGGATGCCCAACCACCACCCGCTAGGACCCTATGCAACTTTTTTTTTTTTTACGACTTCTCACAAAGATCTAAATTCTTTAAATGCTATAAAACTTCGACGGGAATAATATTTATGCTTGTCTTATGGCTATATTAGAATTTAAGCTTTCAGATATCAACAAGGGATTAAAGTTTATTTTTGACAGAAACTTTGACCCGCACGGCTTGAAGGTTGAATTGCGTCGTAGTGAGGGGCGATAGAGTATTTTGACACGATATGGTTTGAATTTGGCTCCTGTCACTGGATATGTATCAGATATATGTCGGTTAACTTTTCTTTTCAGAATTTTCTGACGTGCTTGTTCGTCAATCGCCCGCTTTTTCTTTACCCGAACGAAGTTGATTGGACTGGTGCATGAACAGTTGAAGGTCACCCGAAATCTTATTAATAAGGTTGGTTCCCCGAGAATACACTTATTGGACGACACTTCTCGCAGAATAGACAAAGAGTTCTACGGAGAAGGTCCTGAAGCCATTCCGTGAAGTACCAGCGGGGAATTGCCTGTCTGTTGGGACCTTGTGGTGTTCGCGGCATTTGAAGATGTGGTCAACGACGCGCTGATACGAGACTTTGTCTTTGTTGATCATACACCAGAATTCCAGGGGGAAAGGTGAACTCTCTTGCAGTCTCCGCCATTTCTCTGCTTGCCTTTATCCAAACAGGTCCACATCCAAGTGGACATTCATAGAGTGTCCACGCGTCTATTGACAAATTCTCATTTGGATTCACCAAATGAATATCTTGATGGACTGTGACAGTCCGGGCATCACAAACTAATTCGTGATAAAGCGTATGATGCATTCCCACCCGAGAAGTCGTAGTTGGTGTCGGTGGTGGCGATCCTCTTAAAGTTCCTCCCGTCAAAATTATTGTGTCCTGGTCATTGTCGAGTCACGGAGCGAATTGCTAAGCCGCTCTGAGCTCTGCTTTTCTCTGCTGCCCGTTAGGTTGAATATCAGAAGCTTCGTGGGAGACTCTATGTTGCTCTTTGTCCATACTTTTCTTCGACCTCTTTTGCGGGTCCAACAAGGGGCTGTTTGCACCGAGTCCTCCTTCAATTCCTGGTCAAAAGCCTCGTTCTAAATCGGGATCCTCAAACTATCCCTCGGTACTGCTTCCGAAGGGTCCTTTTCCGCGAGATTTTGAAGAGCTTTACACAAATCGCTGACAACGAACGGGAACCCTTGCAATCGCAATAAGATCATCAGCGCCGAGACTTCGCTTCCGCCCTTCAATGCCGCATCAAGCCTTTTTTAGCTTCGTACTGTAGAGCCTTAAGAAAGGTTCGTAATACTACCGGAAATATTCCGGTTTCACCTTGCAAAGAAAGCTGACGGTTTCTTTGTATACAGTCCCCTCTCGCAGCCGATGGCTAGCGTGGATTTATTTTTTGGTCTTGTCATGGGTAGTTGAAGCTATCGTCCGGACGAGAATGTCGAATTAAAAATTCTACATACACGTCCGGACGATAGTTTCAGCTGCCCACATACGTTATTTTTCTGACGCAAAGCTGGGGGCATAGTTACGCTATGTTCTAGAGCCCTGCTATCCTTCGTGCTAGCCATCGGCTGCAGCACCCCTCTGTAGTAGCACATTGAATGACGCGATAAACATTTTGCTAAGCGATGTCTCTTGCTGTGAGAGCTCAGTAGAGATGATCTTGTTAGATCTCTAAAATTTTTCCATTTCTGGTTCGAGAAACGATCCAACACTGAGTGCGAAAGGCAGTTTCTCGGTTTCGTGGTCGAGATCAATCGGAATCCAAAGGCCAGTCGCTTGTGCGTCTCGTTCATCTCCCCCCTCTTCGTCTGCCAGAAACCTGTGTCCGCGATTCCTCAAGCAGTGTCGAGGGCAACGGTGTGCGGCTGGCTGAGGCGAGGATCTAAGGAGGTAGACGGGTGATGTATTGAGCTACCCGAAAGAAAGCACTAAATACACCCTGGTTGATCGCTTCTGCCAACAACAGCAAGTTTGGTCTCCAAGCTCCTCAAAAAGTACCATGCGGAATTTCTCTAGACTATAAATCTGTCATGAACATGCGTTCTCGACGTGGTTTACTACCTGATCGGGTCTGAATAATCGCTAAGCGTTTTACTTCCAGAACCTCTTCTGCCCTCGGGAGGGCCCGCATTGATGGCGTGCTGTGATAAGTAAAGCCAACTTCTAACATAGTCAGTGAAAGCGCATTCGCAGAATGCTTTTTTTTTTTTTTTTTTTGAATCACGAGGCAGTGATCAGATGCACGTCTAGCAAAGAGCCTAGTGGATTTACTATAGAAAAGCTAGTCAACCCTGGCCCTTTGTTTTCAATGAAACCCGTATAACACTCTCGTAATAATGTCCACAGGTGACTTCTACGTCAGTTGTAGAAATAGCCATCGTGAAACTGAGCTTGAACTTCGTTATCATGAACGTCGTTGTCGTGAGAACCCAGGTTGAACCCAGGATGGGGCTGGGATTTACCAGCCGGCAGCGTTGTCATCGCCACCAGAGTTGTCCCAGCTGCCACTGCCGTCGCCAGCAGCACCCGCGCCACTGTCGTTGTTCCAGGAGTCGCCGCCGCCACCACCAGCACCGCCAGCTGGAGCGTCTCCGGCCCAGTCGTTGGAGGTACCGCCGCCACCGTTCGAGTCCCAAGAGCCACCAGTCGCTCCACCAGAACCACCGGCAGAGTCCCAGCCACCGGAAGTCGAGCCGCCAAAGCCGCTGTCGAAGCCACCGCCAAAGCCTCCTCCACTAGCCTCCATCTCCTGGGCCTTGGGGCACTTCTTCTTAGTGTGGCCCTTCTCCTTGCAAACAGAGCAGGTGATCTTGGACCAGTCCCGCTTCTTATCACAGTCGAAGAAGCCGTGGCCCTCCTCTCCGCAGTTCTGGCAGAAGTTGCAGTCCTTGCCGATGTGTCCAGTCTGGCCGCACTTGTAGCTAAAATGTATCAACGGAAGTAGGAATCATTGTAGAAGGACACTCACCAAGTACGGCTGCTTCCACCAGCAGCAGGGTTGGTCGGGTTGACGCACTCGCTCTTGAGATGGCCAACCTCGCCGCAGTTGAAGCAAGGGCGACCGCCGCCGCCGCCACCGCCCTGGGGAGGGTTGGGGCATTCGGCCTTGCGGTGACCGAACTCGCCACACCTGAAGCAGGCATTGCCGCCGCCGTTGGGACACTCGCTCTTACGGTGGCCAGGCTGGCCGCAGTGGAAGCTGTAGATACAGTGAGCATTCTGGCCTGATTCAGGTAGCATCGACTCATAGCGTCCAACTTACCACTCCTGACCGCCACCTCCACCGCCCTTGGGAGGCTGGGGGCAATCGGCCTTCATGTGGCCGGGCTCGCCACAGTTGTAGCAAGTACCGTTCGAACCCTTGTTCTTGGAAGGACCGGTGCTGGTGAAGCCATTCTCGTCGTTCCAACCGGCTTCCTCCTGCTGGGCAGCATCGTCGTTGACTTGATCGCCCCAGTCGGCGACCTTGTCTTCCTGGACAGGCTTCTTTGCGGCAGCTTCCTTGGCTTCCTTCTCCTTCTTGGCCTTCTGGTGCTTCTTGCCGGCTTGGTGGGCGGGCCAATCCTTGCTCTCGATGTTGCGCTCACAAGTCTCGCACAAGGTGTACTTGGCTTCGACCGTCTTGTGAGGCTGGTAAGGGTTGCTCTCGAGCGGCGTGTAGAGGTTCCGCATGGTTGCTGGTTGACGCAGGACCTGCCTGAAACCTCGAATGGAGTCTGATGAACGCGTTGTCAGCTGGAGCGACCGAGGCAGACGAGCTTCGAGGATGAAAATGCAAAGTGTCGCGGATATCTGCGTGCGCGAAGAAGCGGCATACCTGTCTGAGGGCACGAGCGACGACAAAATTGGCCGCGCAGGTCACTTGAAGCTTTGAGAGGGAAGTGATGAGCGTGAGATGGTGAGGTAAGAGTTGTTGTTTAGCTACTCAAGGAAATAAATGTATGGACTGTATGCCATGACGCGACGGTCTAACCGTTTTGGGACGTCGCAAACGCGCGACTTCCTCCAAGCAAACGCCTCCCGCGTGCAGCAGGGACGCGCTACTTCCGATCCACGTTCAAAGCCTTCATCGTGCATCCCATGTATTTCCATCCACGTGAAAAGGGTCCATGGCCTTCCTTCCTAGAAGCGCTGGAAGCGCTTCCTAGTCGGACGCCGACCTTCCAGCGCGAGCGTGTCCTGCCTCATCCAGAAAGCTCGCACCAGCTGCGAAAAGTCTCCAATCCTTGGAATCATCTCGCCGCATTCGTACCCTCCGACCCTAGTCCCTCGAAAACCCGTTACAATGAACAATCATATTCAAGAACAGAACCTGCTTGAGGTTTATCGGCCACGCCCCGGGTGGGGGGAGGTCGTGTCCCCGAGCGCTCCCCTGCGCAAGACGCTCTCCAGGTCCCCTGTTGGAACTGGGCGCTTCTGGCGCTTCTCTGCTGGCATCCGCGGAAGAAAGCCCCTTTTGGTGACGGTTGTCTTGAAGTCTGGCGTGAGGGCGGTATAGTATAGACCCTGGTAGGATATCCCGGTCTCGTATGAGAAAGAAAGATTGCATGCCGCCCCTTGCGGCTGCATTGGCCCGTTGCGCTCAGGCCACGCTCAGGCCTTGCGGAGGCGGAGCAACCGAAGCAAGCACGGCGAGATAGACAACCCCACCGCAGACCAAGAGGCCAATGAAGACGAGGAAAATAGCGGCCCACTGCGTAAAGGGCTTGTATTCAGCCAATAGCAGCTCCTGCGATTCCTCGTCGAAGAGGTACTCTCGGCGACTGACGCGAGGGGCTGAAGGCGGCGGAATCGAGACAAGGAGAGGAACTTTGAGGTGTGTGCTCGACATGCGAATAGGCATCAGTCCGCCCGTCTCAGTGCAGGTAGGATACATCTGGGCCTTTGACGACTGTTAGTGCTGCTGAGGTAAGCGAAGAAGGGCATGGTGTCATACATAGGCCATGGCAAGCTGTTGCTTCTCGGCGTGGGCGTCCATTGTGTTTGTGAGGAGCAATCTTGTCGCTTCAACTAAATGAGTGACTGGGTTGTAGGAAAGTGCAGCGAGCGGTGGTACAGAAGAAAGTCTTGGGGCAAACTCTGAGTATTAAGTAGCAGGCAGAAGCATCAGAATAACATCAGACTAGTTGGGGTCGGACTTGGCGTGCGGATCGTGGGTTGGCCGTAACTTCAGCCCTGTGGCACAGCCCCTTGGCCTCCGGGCACTAGCCCTCCCCCGAGCGCTTTAAAAACTGCCTGGTTCGGTGGTGTTCACCCATGCACCATGTCGGGCACGACTCGGCCTATACATGACCCGCTGGCGGATACGAGACTGGAACCGAAGGTAATTTAACCTTGAAGGCACATGGAGCAGAAAGGCGGGCTTAGAATGGGGCCGACGAGGACATGGAGACGCTGCACGTAGCACCGAGAGCAGCAATCGCCGCAATTCAGGGCGGTGTGGTATGCATGGCGGAGCTCTCGCAGCAGCAGAGAAAAGGGTGCGGTTGGGTTTCAAGTTGGTGTCAAGCTTGCCCCAGCTTGGCTGTGGCTTGAGCGCTGCGCCGGCCGGTTGTCCCGCCAAGAGCCGGCGTTGCCGACTTGAGCGACCCAAATATAGGCCGACGAACCGTAAACAAGCGCCCACGCCCGCCCATTGCTCTCCCATCGCCAATACAATCTCGCCCACAGCCGCACCACAATGCCGGCCGCTGTCGACGAGCAGCCGAACGGCAGTGCCAACGACCGCTCACCGTCCCCTGCCCGTGCCCCGCCTATAGCCGACTCGCCCGGGCCGCGCGCGACAGCCCTACAGAACATCTTCGCGCAAGCCCTCGACGCGACCATCAAGCGCTGCTCCTACGCCAATTTCGCCGCCTGCTTCCCGACGCCTGCCCAATATGTGCCCGAGAACCTCGATGCCTTCTGGCGCGACTTTACCGGCCGAGTGGGAGACGCTGCAAGGGTGAGTGAGCGATAACAGCACAAGCTCCATGCGCTACTCGCATGCCGCGGGCGCCGTCCCTGGATGAGCCGACGATCCCCACCGTGTCTCAGCCCTGCAAACCCGGTGACTGACTTCGCCCCTTCTGCCCCATAGAACAATTTCGACCAGATCCTCGCCTCACGGAATGTCGTCCAATCTTTAAACTCTCTCGATGCTCTTGTTCAGGATGCCAAGAAACGCAAAGAGCGCGCAGAGGCAGAGGCCAATGGAGAGACTGTCAAGCCACCTACCCCGTGAGTTTCTTCGATACGAGGCGCTAGAAGCTCTATAGTGCCGAAGCCCGTGCGGACGTAACGTCGGTAATTTGATGACCAGCATCTGCTAACTGCAAACAGACCGCATACACTCCCCGCTGAGACACTCGCCCTCGCCCACCTCCAGCCCTTCCTCTCCGCCCAATCCGAGACCTTGCAATCCGAGCTGTCGACCACCCAGAAAGCGAACACCCAGCTATTGTCCGAGATACAGGCTCAACGTGCTGAGCTGGCGGCCTTGATGAGCGGTCTTGAGCACGTAGTCAAGGACTTGGAGGGCAGTGTAGACATGCTGTCTAAAGACGGAGTGCAGTCTCTTACCCAAGAGATTCTCGACATTGACGATGAGCTCGCGGGTTGATATGGTTGAAGCTTCGTCGGCGAAGCTATGCTGTCCTAAAAGGGGGTTTGGGGAACCTCACTCGCGCAGGGTACCCGAGTTGAGGACGCCGCATTCATCTTGCATCGGCAAGTATACCAAAACCCCACCGCAGACCCCCCATGTCATGGGCAGTGATCGCTGCTAGCTGTGTCTTGGGGGTGTCTTTGTCTAGATATCTGGCATACGTGCTGGAGCTGCGCGACTGCGCACTTCTGGAAGCTTCAAGCCATTGAGACGTCCGTCACGAGAACCTGATGTTCGTCCCAATTACTGCTGCTTCCGGTAGTTCCAAGGCATTACTGGTGGCATTGGAGGAGCTATCGCAGGATTTATGCGATTGATTTGGTTGGAGCTGGACTTGCAGAAGTTCGTATGATTCTCTACTGTTACCGACGTACTACCAAAGGATCGGAAAGAGGGGAAGAGGTGATAAGATCGGAACTTGTGCTACCAATGAGCATTGCTGATTCGGGTTGTGACGGCTTAACATGCCAGTCAACCAAAGCTTGGCTGACTCGCAGGATGCGTATAACCGTTTGAGGCCGCACTTGGCCAGTGTAGCAGCAAACATCCACGTGCCACGTTCACCCTCTGTGCATCGTGCCAACCACTCACATCTGCTGAGCCATGCATCAGAGGCGTCCGAACTACCGTTCGTTCTCCATTCTGTTAGGTCACAGAAACATATACTTTTCGCAAGTGACACTTCCGGCTCGGCTACGAGAGGTCAACGTGTACCTGATGTAAGATAAATAGATGCATACTCCACGTAGTGCACTCTTACTCCGTCACCGCGTGTTTCCCGGTTTTTGTTGTGTCCAGACGCCCGCCTTGGTTTCCTCCCCTCTTCCCCCACGAGCCATAAACCCGCGACTTTGAATTTGTGAGCCCGTTACCCAACAAAGTGACTCCCCGCGAGATGGCTACAATTGGCAGTACCGTTGTACGGACCTCCCAAAGAGATTGAATTGATTCGTCCTCGAACTCTAATAGTCATCGTAGACCAAATTCGAGTACTCCGTTAAGGAGCCGCTGAACCGCGAGCCACCGATCGGCGAGCTATTATCCTCGTGAGCACACAAACTTGCCAGTGCCATGGCTCAATAGAAAGTGAGAGAAGTCGACCTTACTAACTGGTGGGCAAACGCATTCATAGCTTCCTTACTAAGGCCGGAAACTTCGACAGAAATCATGGGTACGTCTGTCTCTATTTTCGTCTCTAGTCATGAAGCTCTATTCCTTGGGCATGCAGCAAGATTTCCAGATCCAAGTACAGAAAGAAAGTAGAAAAAAAAAAAGAAAGAGATCACTTCACTCTCCTCCCCCCGCAACCCTCACAAAAACAACACGCCATATAAAATTAACACCAAGTCCCAAAAACCCAAACCAGACCGATCCCCCACATCAACCCAAGCACCCACACCCTAACCGTAAACATCAACACGACGACCGGCAATGCCCCTCCCCCTTCCCTGACCCTCACCCCAACCGACCTCCGCACCCGCTTCCCGCAGCACGAAGTCGTCGCGGCCCTGCAGTGCGCGGGCAACCGCCGGCACGAGATGCGCACGCGCCTGCGCGAGGTCAAGGGCATCGACTGGTTCGGCGGCGCTGCCATGTGCTGCGTCTGGCGCGGGCCGCGGCTGAGGGACGTGCTGGGCGCCGCGGGCGTGGTGTTTGACTTCTCCGCTGCTGTCGCCGCTTCCTCTGGTGGTGCGGCGTTGGAGCGGGTGGATAGTGTTGTAGATGGCGGTGGTGGTGATAGGGGGGTTGGAGCGGGAGAAGGAGGGGGAGCAGGAGGAGGAGGAGGAGGGGGCCTGCACGTGCAGTTCGCGAGCCACGCGACGGCGTGTCAGGAGGAAGGCTGGTACGGGGCGAGTATCCCGCTGGCGCGGGCGATGAGTGCCGAGGACGAGGTCGTTGTGGCGGTCGAGGCGAACGGGCAGCCGTTGACGGCGGCGCGCGGGGCGCCGGTGCGCATCGTTGTGCCGGGCGTGGCGGGGGCGAGGAGCGTGAAGTGGTATGTATTGCTCATCGCGAATGATTTCTTGCTACGTGCTGGAGAAAAGGCCGCTGATTTAGGATTGGTGGCTGAATGTAGGGTCGACACCATCACTGTTCAACCCTTTGAGAGCCAGAACCACTACCAGCAGCGCGACTATAAGATCCTCCCTGTCCATTGCAATGACCAAATGTCTTCAGACAAATGGTGGAACCGCATTCCAGCTCTTATGGATATGCCCGTTAACTCCGTCATCGGGTTTCCACGGTCCGGGAGTCGCGTTACGCCATCTGCTGCTGATGGCACGATTGAGGTGGCGGGCTATGCGCTGCCTGGCGGGAGAAATGGTCCTGTGAGAAAGGTTGAGGTGTCGGGCGACGAGGGGCGGACGTGGACCGAGGCCAAGATCCTAGAGCCGCCGGAGGAAGTCAGAGCGAAGGGGCTGGATTTGCGGTGGGCGTGGAGCTTGTGGCGCGCGAAGGTGAAGGTGGAGAGGGGTGCGGGGAAGTGTATTTGGAGTAGAGCGACAGATGGGAGAGAAATGCAGCCGCGGTTTCCAGACTGGAACTGGAGGGGATTGGCGTACAACGGGTATGGTGAGGCGCTGGACTTGTTCGTTGAATGAACTGGTATATCTGTCGTAGAGTCTTGATGGTTTGGCCATGAGAAATTTGTCTGATGAGGTCTTTTTAAGCTTGATCCAAGGCGAGGAGAGCTAATTGGTTGAGCAGAGCTGATGGTGCCATATCTGGAGGCGACGCTTCTAATTCTATTGGCGGGTCTTTCTCTTTTCCTACAGCCCACAACTCTCCATGGAGCGCTTTTTCCAGGAGCCAATCCCGACGAAGGGTGTGGTCTGGAGGCAGGCAAAACCGTTCAAGGCATTCGCTGCGATGGTCGTCACCTCCATTTGCAGACTCCCCCATGCCCATGGACAGCCACCGGTCGGCAGCACTCCAATAAGCCCGGAATTCGTCATCCTGATGCAATAATGTCACCGAAGTATTGCTTTGCGCTGTTCGATGGAAGAAGACTCGTCTTGAAGAGGGCGTGGAGAAGGACGGATTTGCCAGTACCATGCATTCAACGCCGTCCAACACTTCTTCCTTGGAAAGAGTATCATTCAAGTCTTCCAGGCTGGTGGCAGTAAGAGCCAGCCTTTTAAGGCGAGGCCAAAGAGTCCACCAAAGGTTCGGAAACGTGCCGCAGCTAACAAATTCTTCAAGAGCCCAGAGCTGATCGAAGGCAGTATTGAGCTTTGGAAAGACATTGAGATGGTCCATGTGGGGGGCCATGGTGTGAAAAGGAATATCGACAACGAGTCGTCTGAGCGTGAACTGCATAATAGACAACAGCTCAAAGCACCATTGAGCGATGGGCTGGCTGTCGATCGAGTTGGGTGGAAACGGAGCGAGGTATAGACTGGTTAGAAGCGGCTTAATTTCCACGTGAGGAAGGGTGCTTTCTTCAGAGCGTCCCGGGGCAGTGAGGCTTTCCAGTGATAAAAGAAGTAGACGCAAGCGGCTCTCGGAGTCGATACTCAAGCAACGTGAATAGAGATAGCGTAGGGCGGTTGGATAGGTAAGTCTCGACACACGAGTGAAGGCATGGATCGTTTTCGCCGCCGGGTCGGAGAGATGGAGAGCAACGGTGTCAGACGGCGGCGCAAGGCTGTCTAGGACATGCAGCAACAGTTCAGGCGGAAGCCTACATATCTTGGAGGAAGACATGGTCAGTTTTGGGGTGGTAAGTCGAGGCGAGGGTGTCGTGCACGATAGGACGCGATAAGCCTCGGGAGTGCGGGGCGGCAACCACTTTCGAACGCGGCGATCACGTCGTCATCGTCCTCCCACGCTCCCACACCGGTTTTTCTCAACCGGCCAAATCGTTTGAAACACGGCTGAATGCAATATGGGAAGGTGGCACCTTGCTACTGCACTACCCTTCTCGATCTCGTACAGGCCTCAAGCGGGCCTTGATCTAAGATGAATGCGTCGCAAAATGTCACCTACAATCCTGACAGTTGTCTCCGACTCGAAGCTTGAAATCTCACTCTAATAAACCCAACACCGGTTCCAACAGTCCCTCCTTGGCAGAAGCCCAGTTTGCACCCCAGCCAGTCTCAATATATGTTTTTCCAAGCTTCACTAGGTCTCCCGTCTCCTCTTTCCCACACCATTCCACGACGGAAGGCCAAAACGCCACATGAACACCGAAATGGACGATCAACCTCTTCACAAACTCTTCTTTCCCTTGATTCCCGCCGACCTCCCCATTCTCCCTCGCCGCTCCCACATACGCCTCCAAGAAGGCCTGTAGAAGCCCCTTCTCACCATAAAACCGATCAAGCAAATACGCCTCAGCCGCGAATTGCGCAACATCCGTCGCTCCGATCCCACGGCGTGTAATTTCCCAGTCAACAATACTTAGCGTCTTCGTCAGCGTCTCTGATCCATCCGCCTCTTGCTCACGCACAAGCACATTGCCCGGCCAGAAGTCGCCATGGCAGACGCAAACATTATCAGTCGCGAGCTTGGACCCGAACTCCTCATCGACCGACCGGGCGTAGGCGGGATCGAGACCATGCTTCTCAAAAGCGGTTGCGAGGTTTGCGTAGGCGTAGCGGTAGATGCCCTTGGCGGTGACGTTATCGATGTGGGAACGTAGGTTGCGCGTGCGGTGGTGCAGCTGTGCGAGCCAGACACCGAGCGCGGCGCCGATTGGGGGGATAGCCTCGGTAGGAGCGGTGGGGTACCATGCTTTGAGATTGAGCGGCCCGGCGTCGCCCATGATCAGGATATGGGCGTCCGGGTCGGAGTGGTAGAGGGTGGGCATGCGGACGGTTGGAGTAGTAGGGCTCAGTTGGGTGCTGGGCAGCATTAGTAGATGGTAAAGGGGCGATGAAAAGGAGGACAGACGAGCTTAACGTTTGTGGAAGGAGAGAGAGGGCGTTGGCTTCGAACACCATGCGGTCGACGTTAAAGGGGATGTTGGGGTTATTTTTGACGTATGGTTCGGCGTGCTTCACGACCCGTACTTCTCCAGTGGGCAGCATGAGGCGCCAGACGAAGTTCCCCGTTCCACCGGACAATTCCTCAACAGATGTGAACTCTATTCCCGCCGATGCAAGATAGCTCTCTAGTTGGGATGTCGTCGTGAGACCCATTTTGAAAAAGCTTCAGAATCACTTCGGGAACTTTGGAGAAGTAACCAACCGAAAAACTCGATTGAACAACGGGATTCAGAACTGAAAGGAAGGTTAGACGAACGTCTAGTTGTTTATAAGGGCAGAGCCTTTTTGAGAGCGCCGTGTAGCTGGTCTTTATACAGGGCCGCCTAGATTAGCGCTTGCCGGATTGGGCAGGCGCGGTGAACTGCGGTAAGCCGCGGTAAGTTTGTGGAGAAACAGTGTCTGAATATGAGTCATTGGAATGTACTACGAGTCCTTTGATGATGTAAAAGACGACGAAGGGCATCTGAACTTGAATGCACGGCATGTGTGTGAACAAATGCATCCCCATACCTACCCTGACTTCGTTGCAATAACGAGTGAAAAGACCTTGCAGAGCTGAAAAGGGAGAAAACATAAGACGATACAGTAAGGTGCTTGCCAAGACGCGCCATTGCGGGGCATGACAGCCATCCCACTACAGCTGCAACAGTTGTTGGCTTTTAGAGCCCTACCTTTCCTCGAAACCCGGAAACATGAAGATCTGTCTAGTTCGTCCCATGAGGAAAGCCAGCCACCTGGCCAGCGGACGCGCAGCTTTCGAGAAAGCTAAGTAGAGATTTGGCATGAAGTGTGTAGGTAGAGATTGCTGAAGTGGGACAGAGATGGTTGGACTGCCGCAGTTTTGCCGTTGTAGGTAAACAGACGGATCTGGTCAAGAGCTAGCTCCGCACTCTCGAGACGTCCAATGTGCTGATCAAGCAGAAATCCCGTCTGCAATCGCTGTAAATTGCATGCGGTCGCTCAACTCTCCCATCCGACACGCCAGAACACCACTGGAGACGCTCTCAATCTCCACGGACGCGCTTTGCAACCTACGCGTCACCACCGCCGGCCATGGCGGATCCCATTCCTAAATACCCGCTGTACGACTCGACCTACACCGCATATCGTCTGTCGCCTCTCTACCATGGCGCAAACATACTGCTTGAAGAGACCACGCTCCGTATGCATGCGCGCCGGCTGCGCGACATCCTGCGTGGTGACATTCTCCGCGGCGTTGACGTCGGCGCAGGCAACGCGGACGGCGGTTCCGGCATATTGGAGAGCTGCACATGGGACTTGATTGGGGATGAAGCATCATGGGAGAAACTACACCAGCAAGATGCAGAAGCACAGGAGGACGAACAGCCGGGCGACCTTACGGACGCACCGTCGCTTGATCCCTCAGAAGCACGAGGCGTGCATGTCGAGCTGCGGTACCAGAAGGCTAGCTACACCGCGCTGCTACTGCGTGATCCAGAAGACGAGAGCGTTCCAGCGCCAGAAGGCTTCACGGCGCTGCCGCTCCTCCTTGTGCGCATGCCCGCCGCGCTCCGTGACAGCTTCACGTCCTACATCGCCTCCACCTTCGACGCGCGCGTCGCTCCCATGAAGCTGCGCTCGCGCTTCCTCTCCGCATCGCTCGAAACCATCCTCTCCCACCTCGATGCCACAGCCAGCACCAGCTTCTCCTCCGCCTCGCCCCTCCCCTCCATCCTCTCCCGCCTACAACTCCAACTCTCCTTCCCCACCGCCTGCCCAACCGCCGCCCTGCGCGCGCTCGACATAACCCTTTCCCGGAACGACATCCCAGAGCTGCTCCGCCGCGGCACCGCCCTCCTCACAGCAAACACCAACAACAACAACATCACCGGCCCCTTCACA
This sequence comes from Lasiodiplodia hormozganensis, assembly GCA_030512325.1. NCBI lineage: Eukaryota > Fungi > Ascomycota > Dothideomycetes > Botryosphaeriales > Botryosphaeriaceae > Lasiodiplodia > Lasiodiplodia hormozganensis. The sequence continues at coordinate 43,849 of JAUJDW010000161.1, read as the reverse complement.
GCCGCGCTCTCGCACTACCTGCGCACCCACCTCGCCCTCGACCTCGCCCACCCGGGCGTCCACATCTCCAAGATCGCCCTGCCCCCGCTCCTCGCCCTCTCCGCCGACGGCCGCCTCAAGCTCTTCTCCCCGCACACTGCCGCGACCGCCGCGCCGGATTCGACCGCCGCCATCTCGGTCGCCGGGCTCAAGCGCGTCGTTGACGCCTTCTACACAGCACTACTACGGGCAGCGCGCGCGGCGCCAGTTGCCGAGGGCGTCGGCGCTAGCGGCGGCGGCGGAGAAGAGACGATGGTGCTGGCGTTCAGGAAGGGGAAAGGCAAGGAGAAGGAGAAGGAGAAGCAGAAGCAGAAGCAACCCGAAAAGGCGACGAAGACAACAACGGCAAAACCGTCATCGTCGTCCAAAAAGGGCAAGAAGCGCGCTCTGGGCGAGGGAGACGCGAATGCTGTCGGCGGCGGCGGCGGCGGGCGGGGGAGAAGAAAGGCCGAGGCATCTCCGGGGAAAAAGCGGAGGCGGCAGCAGCAGCAGCAGCAGCCGGGCCAGGTTGGTGGGGACGCCCGGGAAGAAGAGGAAGATGTGGATGGAGAGGTTGAAGATGAAGAGGGGGAGATGGTCGGCGGTTCGTCATCGCAACGCCAGAAGACTACTGCCAGCTCGCGTGGTGGGAGCTTGAGCGTGCCGCAGGAACCACCGCCGCCGTATGAACTACATGATCCGGCGATTGTGCGATGAGCATCTTCAACGGACGGCTATGATGGATTCTCTTCTGTGCGAAAAGAGACGGAGTTTACGATCATCGAATTTTACAAGGACGATTTGTTTCACGCCTTAGTGCACATTGGGATGAGGCGTCGGCGATGGGGGAGGTCGGGACGGGGACCTCGGTGTTTGCTTGGTCCCGAAGTCGGGCTTATCTGATTGTTTTGATATACCCTGTACGGCAATTTGTATTTTCTTTTTTTTTTCTGATGCGCGGAAGCGACCCGACTTTTTCCATGACTTCCTCGGGTTGGCCCGCAACGGACGGAGCGTGGGCGTCTCGCTTGACAATAGTAGTGCGGCACAGGATGACGAATGATGCCCAACGGCAGTCCTTCTATATGCCTTCCAATGCTCTTCCCGTCTACTTCCACAGGGTTATGATACAGCCGCGACAAAAGTTACATGATCACAATTGAGACCCCACACGCGCTCGAATCCAGCCGCAGATGCAACATCCTCTAATCCGTATGCTTTGATTGTTTGAATGGAAAAAGGGAAGCCCCCCAAAATTTTGTTTATAAAATTTCCAAGACCTCAGCACTACTTTACAAAGCCTTGATGACAGCGTCGGCGTACTCGTGGGTCTTGGCGGTACCGCCAAGGTCGCCGGTTATCGTCTACAGAGATAGCAGTTAGCCGACGCCGCTTTGCGGGCTCGTGACCCAATGAGGACAGGGATCTGCGTGGGGTGAAAATGGGGTGGATTGCGGGATGTGACATACCTTGCCCTCGGCGAGAACCTTGAAAATGGCGCTCTGGATCTGGTTGGCCTGCTCGTGGAGACCCATGTGCTGAAGCATCATAATGGAGGAAAGGAGCAGAGCAGTGGGGTTGGCCAGGCTCTTGCCGGCGATATCGGGAGCGGAGCCGTGCACGGCCTCGAAGATGGAGCACTCGTCACCAATGTTACCGGAGGGAGTAAGACCAAGACCACCAATCAGACCGGCGCACATGTCGGACAGAATGTCACCATAAAGGTTGGGCATAACCAGGACCTTGTCGTTGTACGGCAGAGGGTCGGTGACCATCTTCAGGCAGGTGTTGTCGAGCAGCTCAGCGTCAAACTCAATGTCGGGGAACTCCTTGGAGAGCTCGCGGGCGGTGTTCAGGAAGAGACCGTCGGACATCTTCATGATGGTAGCCTTGTGGACGGCGCGGACCTTGGTGCGGCCAACCTCCTGGGCGTACTGGAAGGCGTAGCGCAGGACACGCTCAGAGGCCTCGCGGGTGATGAGCTTGATGCTCTGGACGACGCCATCAACGACGACGTGCTCGATGCCGGAGTACTCGCCCTCGGTGTTCTCACGGATCAAGACGGTGTCGACGTTGTCGTAGGGAGTCTTGTAGCCGGCAATGGACTTGCAGGGACGGACGTTGGCAAAGAGGTTGAAGGTACGGCGCAGAGTCAGGTTAAGAGAGACGTGACCCTTGCCGACGGGAGTCTGCATGCATGGTGGTTAGGCGGGGCTGGGGTAGGCTGTCGGGTAGGGTTTGCGAGATTGCATACGGCGAGAGGACCCTTGAGGGCGACCTTGTTGCGGTTGACGCTGTCAATGGCCTCCTGGGGGATGGTAGTCTTGCCGTCGACAAGACGGGGAGTGACGTCGACGCTCTCCCACTTGATGGGGACCTGGTGTTGCTGTCAATGCGCATGCTCGGCGGGAGGCGGGCGAGTGGACGAGCGTACGTTGGCGGCCGAGTAGATGTCTTTGACGGACTGAGAGATCTCGGGGCCGATACCATCACCCTCGATCAGGGTGACGGTGTACTTGCCGTCGTTGCCCTTCTGGCCAGTGAACTTGGCCACACGGTCTCCGCCGGCGGCAGAGTAGGACCTCGCAACGGCGGGCGCCCAGCGCGGCGCGGGACGGGCCTGGCGCAGGCATTGCCTGGCGGGGGCGGCGAAGCGAGTGGCCAGCATGGTGGACGCGTGGGTGAGCGGAGAGGCGATGGGCGGGAGTACGTGTGGGTGCAGCGGGACGCTGGTGTTGACGGAGGAAGCTTTGCTGCTCTGCTTTCAGCGCGCAATTAGTTCATCCGCCAAGGCGCAAACCGGGTGCAGCAGGGAAATGCTTCGGGTCGGCTTCGCGCGCGGCACTCTCTTCACCGCCCGGCACGTGCACGCCCGCGTTACGCTGTGGCTCCCTCCACGGAGCTAACGTAGCCGCAACTGGCAGCTAGGCTGCCCTGCCGCCCGACAAAGAGCCTCCACCAAGCCAAGCTCTCTCTCCACTCCCCGACCCCGCCGCTGCGCAATGGCCGCCGACATGGAGCGCCAGCTCCTCGAGCACTACAACCTCAAGACGCTCTACCCCTCCGAGTGGCCCACCGAGAAAGACGAAGCAGAGGATTCCGATGACGAACCGCAGCCAAACCGGCAGTCTGCCGCCATCCAGCGCAGGCGCTCCCGCTATTCCGTGCTCGAGCGATCCGGCATCCGTAGCAGCGTGCCTGGCACCGAGAAGACGAAAGAGGGCGTCGACACACTCGTGCAAAAAGACGAGGCCGATCCCCTGGGAAATGCCTCTAGCGTCGTCAACGTCTTACGGCAGAGGGGGCTCCCCGTGGAAGATGACCTGAAGCTCCGTGTGTACTGACATGAACCTTCTCCCCTACAAGCTGTCTGACCGCAGTGCAGGCAATCGCTTTCTGCTGTCTTCCACCACCTTCAACCCCGGCCTGTTCCTGTCGCAGGTTCACAGCGATGCCTCCACCGAGTCGCTCCTTCAAGGTCTGGATTTTCTATCGCGCTCCATCGAGAAAAAATCCGCCTCCCTCAAGGTCCTCGTAGAATCCAACTTTGAGCGCTTCGTCCGCGCCAAGACAACCATCGACAATGTGTACATGGAGATGCGCGACCAGGGTCGAGATCCCCAGCAGCCACAGGGCCACGCTCGTACGGGGTCCCGCCAGTTCAGCGGCCGTCAAAGCGGTCACTACCGTAGAGCCAGTCAGGCACTTGTCGCTCCGGGACAGGTGCCTGTCGGGGACAAGAGGAAAACGGCTTTGACAAAAGAGTGCGAATATGGCGTCCAGGGTATCAAGACCCCTCTTTTGGAAGTTGCCGTTAAGGCCGAGGAAATATGGGGCCCCGCCCTGGGTGGTCGTGAGCGTGGAGAAATGTTGAAGTCCATCCTATCATCGGTTGAGAAGCACCGGAATCTGTTCGAGATTGGAGCATCGATTCAAGACTGCATTAAAAGACGGGACTACGACATGCTTCCTGAGGAGTATGGAAAGGCGCGTAGATACGCAAACGAGGCCAAGAGGATTGTGGAGAACGCCACGGACAACCGCGTTCCCCTCACAGATCCGCAGATCCACCAGGTCATTGTGACGGCTCGCATGTGGACCGACGTTGAAGAGCAGATTGCAGTGTTCAAGCGCGATGTCTGGAAGAGATTGGCTGGAACGCATTTCACGAAGCAATTGCCGGCTGAGGACGAGAAGCCGGAGCAGCATATGACGCTCATCAAGGTGCTCTTGGAACTGGGCGTTGAGGATAACCCGATCTGGGTCTGGCTCCTCAGCCGCTATGACTTCCTGAAGACCAAGATTACCGCTACTCTGGAACGTTCAAAGGTTGAAATAGAAATATTGCGCCGCCGTCTTGGAAATGGGGAAAGGCCGACTCCACGACAAATTGCCACGCACTTGCGAGCTGCCGAAACCCTGGACAAGCCCAACCAGGCGGCGAAGATTGATTCGTCAAAGGTCATCGACTTTTGGGAGTACGAGTTTCAATCGCTCAATGCGCTTCTTTCGCCTCAGGGTGGCGTACTGGCAGAGGTCGTTGAATATTGGGAGACTGCACAGTCATTTATTGACGGCAAGGCTCAACGAACTTTGCCTGTTGGCCCCGAAGGCAAGAGTAAAGCGCATCACCGCCTGTCTTCGTCTGGTGTCATGGACCTACAAACCGGTGCGAAGGAGCTTGTAAACCTGATCAGAGAGGGCGTACAGTCCTTCTTCACTGATCCTCCCACTGAGGATATTTCCCTGCTTTATTCTCCTATCCCGGATACACCGAGGACTCCTATGCCTGGTCCATTGACGCCGGGTCTGGATGCAAGGTTCAAGATCGATGGCAGCAAACCCCCGCCGTCTCCTAAGACTGGGGCTGGATGGGAAAAATACGCATTCTGGGCGCCTTATTCCAATTCGCTGAGCGGCGTACAATACCTGAGCAAGATATTGATCCTTGTTGGCTCTGCCGCAAGTGAAATAGCGGCTCTGCGGATCACGCGTGGTGACCGTACAAACGATGAGCTAAAACTCTTCGTCGGCACGGTCCGCGAACGCTGTGTGCAAGCTGTCTGTGGTGCCTGGGGAGAGGACGCAGATTATGCCAAGTTGCTTGAGGACTGGACGCGCTGGTCTGACAACAAGTATTTAACCCATATGCCTTTCCGGTTTGTGGGCTTGGACAACGCTCTTCTGGCTACTGTGCAGAAGATGCTATACTTGTCTGAGGCTATGACCAGATCCAGCGCTGGAGATGTTGTGATACCTCCTTCAAGCAAACTTCTGGCCATGGTTCGGAGTCAATTCGTAACCAGCATCTACAAAGTTCTTCAGGGCATGGTGGAGAACGTGGAGCGTCCGAAGAATTTGGATAACACCGGATGGGAGGATGATGTCGATGGCCTTACCCTGCCACTGCGCACATTGACAACTCGTGATCTTAGCTCGAATGCCGTCGACGCATCGAGCAAGGTAAGAATTCTTCATATAAATAATATCAAGTACAGCGGCTAACGCATTACAGAGCATCCGTATCCTTCTTACCCTGTCCAACCTTCAGGCCTTGCGTACCGATCTTATCCCTCAACTGATCGCACAGTACGAACAGCATTTCTCAGTGAAGCTCGAAGAAGGCGCAAAGATCGACGACGCTCTCTCTCAGATCTATGCCCGCCTTTTCCAGTCGTACACTTCACCGATCAGCAACAAGCTCGCCGCCATCATCAAGGCCGGAATTTCTGCACCCGAGTGGGAGCCCGATACCGACCGGCCCGGCGACGCGCGTGCCTACGTGTACGACGTCTTGCTCGAGCTCGTCGTGGTGCACACGCAAGTGTCGACGACGGCGGCACCGCTCACCAGCCAGATTCTCAAGTACCTCCTCGAGCAGGTCAGCAAGCATCTCATCGAGAGCTTCAAGGCTCGGCCGCGTTACACGCTCGCCGCGCTCATGCAGGCCACGCTCGACGTCGAGTTCTTGGCTCAGACGCTCGGCAACTATACCACGGACAAGGCGAGCGAGATCCAGAGCGCCATCTACCTGGCCTTAGACGAGCGCACGGATAATGATGCAAGGGTGAAGTTGCAGACGGAGTTGGGTGAGCTCAGAGTTATTCTGAAGAAGCTCAGGGAGGCGACCAAGAGTGAATTGTGAGTACACGATAATCCCGTATCCTTTGGGACTGCTGGCTAACTATGGCGTTTTTCAGTGCTTGTTTCAAGCGGGCTAGAGGCCATACCAAGAGCGAACGGCCAGCTTCGTAAGCTGAGGTGTTCCTATAGACGCTGAGGTGGGAAGATAGAATGAGTGTAAAAGCGTGGCGTTGTTTGTGAGGTGTTGTACGTGCAAGCTACTGTAGATTCTTGTAAATAGTCAATACCCCCTTTTCTGCGGTAGATGATGAACTGAAATTGCTCTTCAGGTCCCGTGAATGTCAGAGTGCGGTAGTATACATCGTCCAGGAGAGGATGTCCTTTTGTCTGGCCTGTATTTCACCCTCTAATGCGTTAAAAGTATCACGAATGACACCAACGTTCTATGAAAGGCCAGTCACCCTTTTACTTCAAGAAGCTAACAATGAGACTGAGGCCAACGTGAGACAATTTTTGGTCATTTTTGGTCTCGGAGATAACTCGATCAGTTTAACAAAACTGTGGTATCATGGCTTTTATGTGCTGAACTTTCCACGACATATTCCCTTCAGACGTCCACTTCCCCACAAACAGACTCAATACACCAAACTCTAAAGGACGTAGCGAAACATGACATTCTCCCCGTCGGTCACGTTCTCGAAGCCCTGCACCCTACTTTCCTCCTCCATAGCTTTAATCTCGTCCTCACTCTTCCCCTCCAACATCCGATCCCTGCGCGCGTTCTCGCGCACGTACAGCCAGCGCAGCAGCAAGTTCATGGCCAGATTAAGGCAAAACCCGCAGAGCATAGCGACGATGCCACCACGATACTCGGGGGCCTCTTGGGACTTGAAGAACTGCGGGCCGGCGATCTGGCCGACGCAGTAGCAGACGAAGACCCAACCGCTAGCAGCAGCGCGCTTGGTGCCGCCAGCAACATTGGTCGACAGCAGGCCCAGCAACACCAGGAAGCCGACCGGGTACGTGCCCAGCAGCCAGAGCCCGACCAGGCGGCCCCAGCGGGCGGTTTCGGGCAGCTGGTTGATCAGGCAGGTGCCGACGATGGGCGGGAGCATGGCGAGGGTGGCGACGTAGAGACGGGCGGAGCGCAGGCGGGCGGAGAAGAGCCCCGCGGAGAGCTGGGCGACGGTCTGCACGGCGGCGAGGGGCATGTTCATGAGGGTCGTTTGTAAGGGCGTGAAGCCGAAGCCTTGGATGATGAGGGAGCCGAAGGCGAGGCCGCCGGACGCGAGGGCGTTGACGAAGGAGATGAGGCCGAGCAGCACGATTTTGGGGTCCGTGGCGGCCTCGATGACCTGTGCGAGGGAGAAGGTGCGGGATTTGGTGCCGGTTTTGTTGTCGACGACGCGCTGCACGGCGGCGACGCGCTCGTCGGCCGTCAGCCAGCGCGTCGTCGCGGGGGAATCGGGCACGACGAGGATGAAGAGGATGCCCCAGAGGATGGTGGCGGCGCCGAGGATGAGGAAGATGTACTGCCACGGCGCGAGCGACCCGTGGCTGATGTGCCCGATGCCGAAGGCGATGAGGCCGCCGAGAAGTGAGCCGACGCCCAGGAAGGAGATCCAGAGGGCGGAGCGCGCGGCTTGCTCTTGCCGCGTCCACCAGATGCCCGTGATGGCGACGAAGCCCGGCGAGATGGTGGCTTCGGTCACGCCGAGGAAGAAGCGCACGGTGGCGAGGCCGGCGAAGGAGGAGCAGAGGGCAGTCAGCATGAGAATGGCGGCCCAGAGGATGATGTTGGCTCCGAGGAACTTGGCGACGGGGAAGCGCTGGATGATGGCCACGCCGGGGTATTCGGCGATGAGGTAGCCTATGGATGGTCAGTACTTGAGGTATAGCAGGCTTCATTATGCCAGACTCACCGAAGTAGAAAATGCTGCTGGCCCAAGAGTAGTCCTGGCCTTTGAGGTTGTTGTCGGCGATGATCCCATAGACGGACGAGTAGCCCAGCGACGTCTTGTCGATGAATTGCAGGGCGTAGGTGATGCACAAGAACGGCAGGATATACATGTCAATCTTGCGCAGCACTCTTTTGGATAGCTCTGGATCAAGCGGACCGCTTGTCAGCGCTTTGGCAGCCAAGTCGCCGGCTTCATCATCGATGCGCAAGCGCGACTTTTCCTCGACCACGCTCTCGTCAACATCGCGTACGGGGTCATTCGAGACGGCGAGGTCGTCTTTTTCGGCCATTTTTACTCCAGGTTGTCGACTTGCCGATCGGAAAGCACTCGCGAGCTGCGGGGAATCGAGCCATGGCGGCGGCGTATATGTAGTGCGCGGCAAATGCTGATAAGATGACGGCCGGCAGTATAACCAAGCGCAGTTGATCTGCTCCGATTGCCGCACGGTTTATCTTTTTGGCTGGCTACATCCGGCATGTGGTAGTTCGGGCCGGAGCGCGGATTCAACCGTGTGGTGCGGTCTACAATCGAAAAGTGGGGGATGTTTGGTAGAGCTGAGCTCGAGTACTAGTGATGCGGACGGCGCCATGTCACGGCAAGCGAGCCGGCACCTCTTCCAACCACAACCTCCGTCCTCCGGTTTCTTCTTCAAAACATATTTTCTTTGACAAAATTCCAATCCATCATTGGTGAAAGGACCCACGATGGCAGATGATTGGGTTCTTGTGTCGGCGGATCTGGCCGCGGACGCAGCCTCGTCGTCGCCTGACTACCTCGGCGAGATTGGCAACTACATCGACACCAAGGCAGACACGTTGTGGCCTATCAACAAGAAAATTCATGACAATCCAGAGCTTGGGTACAAGGAATACATCGCTCACGAGACTTTGACATCTTTTCTGAAAACGCAGAAAGGATGGCAAGTCACGCCATCGGCATACGGCATGGAGACGGCCTTCGTCGCCGTTTTCGATAGTGGCAAGAAGGGGCCTGTGGTGTCTTTCAATGCCGAAATGGGTAAGTCCAGGGATCGCCCCTGAAGGATTGTGAGCGACGAGCTTATGTGTGAATGACAGACGCCCTGCAGGAGATCGGACACGCGTGCGGCCACAACTTAATCGCCACCGCGTCGTTGTCGGGTGCCCTCGCTGCGGCCGAGACCATGAAGAAGCACGACTTGCCCGGGAAGGTTGTGCTGTTTGGCACGCCAGCTGAAGAAGGTAATTCTCATGGCATTTCTCTCCTTTTCTCACTGGCGCTTTCCTTCTTCTTTTTCTCCTGATTCTCAGATGTTTTCATACTCAAACCCTCAACACCAAACCACATCCTCCATTTTGAACATCTCCTTAACCCCCATCAACGCCCTAATCCAAATCAATTCCCCCATCCCAAAACCCACACTAACCCACCCCCTTCACCAGGCGGCGGCGGCAAGATCAAGCTCATCGAAGCCGGAGCATACGCCCAGCACAACTGCGACATCAACCTGATCTCGCACCCGGGCATCACGCGCGACGCCGCGCTGATGCGCACGGCCGCCTACCGCGCCTTCAAGGTCGAGTACTTCGGGCGCGAGGCGCACGCCGCCGCCTGCCCGTGGCTGGGCGTCAACGCGCTGGACGCGCTCATCACGGCGTACAACGCGCTGTCCGTCCTCCGCCAGCAGACGCAGCCGGGCGACGTCATCCAGGGCCACATCACGCACGGCGGCTTGCGCCCCAACATCATCCACGCCTACGCCGCGGGCGAGTTCGTCGTGCGCGCCGACTCGAAGAAGGGAAGGGATGAGTTGTTTGAGCGTGCGCGCAGGTGCTTTGAGGCCGGCGCGCTGAGTAGTGGTGCGAAGCTCGTGATCACGGATGGCGGGGCGTATGCGGATCATGTGCCCAGCCGGACCCTGGCGCGGTATTACCGCACGCATTTCAATAGGCTGGGCGGCGACATTGCGGTGCCCGAGGTCGACGAGGTTAATGGGCGGACCATGGCGAGTACGGACCAGGGCGACGTGAGTTACGTCCTGCCGAGCTTGAGTGCCGGCTTCTGGATCAGACCGGGCGAGCAAGGGAACGGGCCACACAGCCCGGATTTCGAGGGCGCGGCGGGGACGAGGGAGGCGTTTGAGTTGAGCTTGAGGGTCGGCAAGGGGTTGGCTGCTACGGCTGTGGATTTCCTGACTACGAAGGGGCTCGTTGAGGAGGCGTGGAAGGAGTTTAATAAGGAGATTAAGGGTAAGGCTTAGTGGAAACGAGAAGGAGAGCGCATAAATGACAAGGGCACTGGTATAAACGTGGTCATCTCCATCAAAGAGTTTTCGTAGATATTGAGTACGTAAACCATCAGCACCTCCGGAAAGAACAGTTTTGATTTGCATGTACGAAAGCATTGGTGGACTGCTTTCACTACGAAAACATGGTCAATGGTTTAGAATGAAATTCATTACGTAGACAAAATGAATTCCAGGAATGTACGAAGGACTGATCCAAAAGCACTGAACTCCTTTACAATGTGATGTCGTTGAGCACATTGACAACCAAGCGCATGTAAGCTTGTTGAACCATTGCTCCAATGACCGGATCAGCTTCATCAGCATCGGTTTTGATGCTGAACCCATCAAGGCCTCCGACGCACGTGCGAAGTGCATCACAGTAGCGTCTCCCCATGGCCGCTTGAACGAAGGCCAGGTGCTCACTTCGCTCATCCAACAGACTGTCTCGAATACGATCCGCTGTCGCCCGATTCACAACCGCAGCCTTGTCGATTCCGAAGATTTCGAACACGGGCTTCCAATACGCAATTTCCAAGAGGATGACGCCAAGGCTGTAGAGGTCATACGTCTTTCCAAAGACGCGCCTCTTCTCCTCGACGTAGTCTGGGTGGCAGTACATCAGGGTCCAATCAGGATCCTTCGACGACATTGTCATTGTCACACCCTCATCTGGTCTCGATGATTCGAAGCCAGAGATGTATGGCTCAGTCAGATCAGGGTTGCCTTTGTCCGTGAAGAGTAGCACGTTGACACTGCTCAGTCTCTTGTGCAACCACTTAACGGCATGAAGGCAAAACACCGTTTCGACGAGCTTACGAGCCGCGGCGAGCCTGCTATCTAAGGACGGTGTTTTCCTGTCATTGTGGGACAGCTCCTCGAACAGCGTCTTCAATCCGATATCTTCGGACGAGTTTGGCAGATCGTAGATGAAGCCGAACCTCGAGTTTTCCCCGTCTTGGACAAACCCACTGCAATGAGGGACTTGGAACTCCACGGGCTTTGTCGGGTCATGGAGTAGCTGTGCCAGTCTTCGAATACATTTATGGACTTCCGGCTTAGCATCGAGGTTGAATGACTGGGAATCTTCTGGATTTGGAATGAGCACCGCATCATATGCTCTCCACTCGATCCAGACGCGTTGGCCACCGAAGGTTGTGATAGCCCGGTTATTGGCCGCATCCGTCGCCCGATCGTCGCATCCGCTATCTGGATTTGATTGATGCTCCCATTCAAGGAGTAGAGTGTGATCGTTCCAGGAATCCTCGTTGGTTTTCGCGAAATGAGCGCTAAAGGTTGCTAAGCGGTCGACGAGGGCTTGCCGCTGTCTGTTCGACGCTATCAGACTTGCCCGTGACTCGCTTCCAACAAGCGTGCTGCTGTCCGAGAAGAATGTTTCAGACATGACAGATCCTGTGTCTTCGCCTACAGATTCGATTGCTGCATGTGCCGGTAGTAGCTGGAGTAGTGCCAGACGGATCTCATGAGTGTCTTGAAGGAGAAGATCCAGCTTTCTATCCTCGACGGTATCGTAAAGGTAGCCAGTCAGCTTACAGAGCTTCTGCAGTCCCGCTTCAAGTTTTGGCTTGTCGGTACCCACGGCCCAACGAACATGTTTGGGGTCACTGGCAACGTCGCGAAGGCCATGAACAATCCTGAGAGCTCTTTTCACAAGCCTCGAGTGCTTCTCCTGCTCGGCGGCCTTATTCGAGATGCTGAGTATCTCATCGTACTTCTTCATCAAGGCGTCGTTCGCCTGCTCGCTCGACAGTTCATCTGACGTATGCTGATCTGGCAATGCAAAGCGGAGGGCTCTCTCGTGCATGTCACGCAGCACGGCATCGATCTCCCTGAGGACAGCCAGGATGACAGCAAAATTGTTCTTCACGCTTCGGTCGAAGCCACCATAGCCGTCCCCAGCATCAAGTTTGGCAATTTCACCCCATTTGAGCAGTTTATCGTACTCAATCATCAAGCCAGTCTGGATGGACTTGCACTCAGATGGCATGTTGGCAGCCGACTCGAAGTACTTGTATCCTACCACTCTTTAGCATCTATAAGGCTCTCATCTCAGCCAGCGGAATATACCTTGCTTTGCCCCATTCCACACTTGGATTGCCAGGGACGCGGCCCCAAGGCCCAATCCGACAACTGATAGTGGGTCAGACATCTTTGTCACGGTCTCCAGTAGTGAGTAGAAAAGATGGGGGCGTGATCGTTTGTAATAAAGTATGTGCGGCTCAAAATTCGTGAGGCGGTCCGGGGCGAATCCTTGGGGCAGACACAGCCCCGCATTGAGTAACAAGGCTGTATGCATTGGGGTGGTCACACAAAGCGCAGCCTCGATGCTCAGGCAGCAGCTGAGCAAGTTACCCGTCACAAATGCAGCCGCAAGAAACCGACAGGTGCATCTACGCACCTGCGCACGACAGGCCAGCTGATCATTAGCGGAAATATGCCTTTTCGTCTGACCACCTCTAGAAGAGCCTCGTCTCTGCCTCTCTTATGGCGCATGCTGAGCCCCCCCATTGTGGGGTCCAGCCTTGCTGATCACTGCTCACATAACCCTTCCAAAACCGTACCTTCACTCTCGCGACCCTGGTGCTTAGTACATTTCTCAGCCTGCCTTTGGTCTCCACGACCGTTTCCGTTCATACCTGGTCAGGCAGACCTTCCTCTTATGTTTGGCAGCCCTGAATCAACGATTCGAGCGTCGCACATTGTGCACAACCAAAAAAACGCCTCGCAAGGCATGATCAGGCCGACAACAAGTTAGAGCGAGCCAATTGCCACCAAAAATGGCACATCTCGACACCGCCGACGATCGAATTCCACCCCTGCCCAAGGTTCCTGGCTACCGAGAAACGCTGGACGCCTATGGGAATATCATACTGGTACATGAATCAGAAGGCAAAAAAGATGAGCGGCAACTGAGGAAGACCGGAAGCGGGCACGAGAAGACGTCACAGATGTCGCTATGGGAATATGTTTACAGCGAGGAGTTGCGGAGATGGCACGAGGAGAAGTTCACCGACGGTTCTCTGAATCACCTCGTCATCACCACTTCATCAACTTTCACTCCTTTTCGGGAAAGCGACTACTACATTGACTCCAACGGGAAATGCATACTTGTCGCTGCGAGACATAGGGACAACAGCGGCTTCCCAAACGATTGGATCGCGGTGAAGAAAATCCTACTCAGAGGCTCCGAACAGACAGTCAACGAGGCCAAAAAGAAATTCAGGCAGGAAATCCACAACATGCAGGATCTTTCCAAAAGGCGACATCACCACATTATCGCTTTCATTGGCTCTTACGAAAAAGGCGAATTGATGGGGATAGCTATGTTTCCCGTTGCGAAGTACAGCCTCAAGCACTTGCTCGAGGACATGTCAAGAAAGAACGGAGAAAAGGAAGTGGATTTCTCGGAGCATCACCATGTCTGGGCCATGCTACGTTACTTTCTTTGTCTCTCCAGCGCCGTCGCATGGCTCCATTCCATACCCGTAAAGCACAAGGACATAAAGCCGGCGAACATCCTCATTGACTGCGCACAGTCAATAATACTGGCCGACTTTGGTCTTTCCAGGGTCTACGAAAGTAAGGAAGCAGCGGATATCTCTGGTGGCCAAACGGAATACACTCTCACTTACGCCGCTCCCGAAGCAATCAACTCTACCGACCGAGACCTCTCAACTGACTTATTTTCCCTCGCATGTGTCTTTCTCGAAATGATCACTGTAATCTGCGGTGAGACGATCGAAACGCTTAGAGAGAAACTGAGATGGCGGGCTCATCCGTACTCTTCTTCCGGACGCTCCAAGTGCTACGCATCCTCGGCGGAGGAAACAAGACAATGGATCAACTTCTTGAAGGGGAAGAACACCCATCCCGCTGCCCGGCCGCTCTTGGCGGAAGGACTTGATATGGTGAGCAAAATGATGTCACAAACGCCACATGCGCGAGGGGACGCAAAAGAAGCACACAAATGCTTCAAGGACATTGCACGAAGGGCACAGGCCGATTCGCAAGGCTTCAATGTTTTCTGTGAGCCCTGTGCGCATATACGGGTAAGTAATTAATGTTTTTCGGCGAGGATCGAAAGCATGCTAATTGTACCCTCACCTCTCAGCCGGCGACAACCACAAGAAGTGATCCTTGGAAACTTCCAGCGGTACATAAAAGTGATGCCGAGTCAGACCGGCAAACAACATGCGCTCCGCATGGCGCAGCGAGACCAAAAACAGCGCCGGGGATCCTTCAATCAGACCTCGTGGGCACACCAACAAGCATTAGATCAGCCTTTTTGGATATCCCATCCAGGCCACTACCTTCAATACCACCATTGCCGAAAGCCGCAATGGATGTTCCGGAAATGTCGGAGCCGACCGGCGCAACGAACATAACACTTCAGGAAAGCACATCGGAAGACCCTGAAACAACCAAACCAAGCAAATCCGGTGTGACGTATAGCCCTTCTAAACCCAGTTCCGAATTGACTGCTGTGTCAATTCCATCACGAAACGTGAGCAAACAGCCATCAAGTGATACAATGATAGACCATTCCAATGACGGACCATCAACACAACAAGTAAAGAAAGTAGATTGCATAGTGCGGAAGAACGGCAAGTTTTGTCATTCCGTAAAACTTCGGGACAGCCTTCCAGGGGAACGTGTGATTTTGTGGGATGTGAAGAAGAGCAGGGTGAGAATAAGAGAGAAGAATGAACCCGATTGTAAGTCTTTGATTCGACCCCTTCTGTGAACGTTGACTCATTTTCATCTTGCAGATGGCCGAGGAGTTTTGTTCATCGTGAACTGGAAGAAAAGAGAAACTGTGCAGATCGAACACTTGGGCGGCACATCCATAAATCTTGTCAGGCTCTTGGGTGTCAATGTCCTTCGTTGCTGGGGCAAAAAGGTACAGTTACTCCTCATTATTTCGGAGCGGCCGGAAGACGGACATAGACGGTATCCGTCCGAAAAAGAAGACTGAGCCACCTACAATCCTAGAGGTGGCGGTAGACAGCGGGTTCTGCATTTTGCCTCACCAGACAATTGCCCTGTGTAACATATTGTACAATCAAAGTGCATTTGGAATCATGATGCGCAATAATGCGCAAGTGCGCGGCAGGCTGTGCCCAGGTGAGCTCCAGGCAAGGCTGAATTCGGTAAGATTGTCAGCCATCGAAGGGTCCAGTACAACCAACAAGGCTGAACTTATATCATGCAACCAATTATCGTAAAGTGGCTATGCAAGCCTCGGCTGTGACGAAACACAAGGGTGTGACCGATCTCCCGATTGTAAGTGTCATTCGCCCCATGTCGTGTGCCTCGTCTGACCCCCGAGCGGTTCGGTGTGCCACAGCTGAGTCGTCCTGTTGCCTAGCGATTATTGAGGCGTCCAAAATAGGCTCACCTGGATGCACAAAAATAGCTTTGCATGTTGCATGTGTTCGTAGGTCAGTCCGATTTGCGGCGTTGGAAGTGGCTTAGCACAGACAGAGTGACACCTTTTGCCGTCTATTTCTCCGGCATAGGCGCCGTCCAACTATTCTCACTGCTTTACCCTTAGGATTTTACCGGATATGATCTTCAACTACTCTTGATTTCTTGTCTTCTAATTGCACTTGCATTTCCCCCCTCATTTGACTCAGAACACAAGCCATTGCCGGTGGCACATTCGGCTATGAGCAGGACCTTTACTGATCGCACGGATCACTCCCACACAAGTGATGGGTCCAAAAGCAGTGCGGCATCGAGGAAGTCGATCAAGAAAATCAAGACCCGGCTTTCTCGCTTCGCATCCAACCATAGTCGAAGAGATTCGATAGCCAAGGATCGAAAAGCCAATGTGTCATCTGACACAGCCGAAGACAAGCTCGAAAACCAAGAAGATGGCTATAGCAATTTGCTTGAAAGAGAAACGGACGCTTGGGAGCATAAGACAGTATTAATGCTAGGTAAGAACAGAGAAAACCCTCAGAATGCTGTTTTCACTAAATGAATCGAGAACAGGGGGTGGGCAACAGTCACGTCCCGTGACTCAATTGCTTATACTAAAGGCTCTCATGACTGAAATCACGAGGCTTGAGAAGACAAAGAACAACGCAAACTCAAGTTTTGACTCTCCTCTGATACTTTCCGAAAGATCCGCAAAGGGAGAAAAAGAGGCGGACTCCTCCGCTACAGTCTCGTCAGACGAAATGAACAATTCCGAAGATGCAAGCTATCTACCTTGTCACTACTTCGATTTCGCAGGCGGTAGTTTGACAGGAGGGTAAGTTGTATTGTAGTTTCTTTTTTTTTTTTAAGAAAAAAAACCAAGAGCTAACATAATTAAAGACTCATCGCAATCCTTTTGGGACGCTTGAGGATGACCGTGGATGAAACAATCGCCACATACGACCAATTGGCTCCATTTCGCGAAAAATGTAACACCCCGATGAAGAGGAGAGCCTCTAACAACGAAAGCGAATTCCGATCTTGCCTTGATACAACCATCAAGAAGGCCAAAATACGGCCCTCAGGCACAATGATCAAGAAAGCACCTATCTCCACAAAGATGGCCTCTGGTCCTTACATGTGCAAGACGTAAGCACTTATGATGGATTTCGTTAAGTGTGTTATGCTGACAATATAGTTAAGGTTCTTGAACCCCGACGCAGGGAGCAGAATAGATCTCGGAACCTGCAATTCAAAGGACTGGTTGGAAGAGGAGATCACAAACGCAGCCTACGATGTGCTCAACGGACCAAAGAGAACTCCTTTGAAAAGGAAACCCAACCCATTCAAATCAGCATTCGTGATGAGCATCACCCGCGTGTCCCCGAAGGAAGGGGAGGTGTACACCCTTGGCAAGATCTGCAAGAAAAACATCCCCAGCTTCATGGACCCTGATGCTTCTTTGAACCCCCGAGAGGACATCCTCTCCCTGCTGGAAGAGAAGCAATCAACCGATGAAAAAGCCGGATCGTTACTCAGGCAAATCAAGAAATGCGCAGAGTATCTGGTGGAGAAGCGACAGCGGCGGGCGCAGACGGCAAACTGGGAGCGGTTCGCGTTGGGCACTGACTACCGGTGTGGGTACTGTGCAGCGAAGGGCCGGGAGAAGACGTATGACCAGTACTTGCTCATCGAGCATCTCCAGAAAGAGCATCGGGCGCCGCCGTCAGACGACGATCGCTTTGATACTTATTGCGAGATCTTGAGGCATTTCCGAACAGAAGCTGTGGCTTAGTAGCTAGTGTTCCTATGTAAGTTGAATGTTGAGTTTGTGTCATGAGACGATGTGAGGAGAGTAGATTGATTTTGAATCAAGCCGTGCGAGTTCCAGGAGATGTATTGGCTAACCCGAACACAGTACCTATGGTGATCATTCCGATCAAGTGAAATTGTAAGTGTATTATAACGGCGGCTAACGCGACACTGGAACAGATTACCGGGATGAGAGATTCCTTTAGGGGAGTATTTCGGGTATCAATTAACACAGGCTGAGTTCCATAGGACCGCTTCAGCCACGTGCGTGATTGGCCAATAAGAACGTGGTCCACAGCCGCAACATGCGTCTATCAAACTAGATCTTCCTTTCCACTACCTTCACCGGCATGCCCTGGTTGGGCTTCGCCGTGCCAAACAGCACAGGATAGGCCTGGCCGCCCAGAAAATCGAACTTGCTGTCCACCTTCTGCGAGTACGTGGGGATTATCTCAAACCTCCTCAACATCATGGCCATGGCGATCTTAACCTCAATCATGGCCAGCTCCTGGCCGATGCAGTTCCGCGGACCGACTTCGAAGGGGCGCCAGGCGTGGGGGTCCCTCAGGCGGGGCTCCAGCTCCTGCGGGCAGCGGTCGCGCAGCCAGCGCTCGGGGCGGAACGAGTGAGGGTCCGGGAAGTAGCGCTCGTCGCGCATGATGCCGAACGACGGCGCCCACACCATGAAGCCCTTGGTCTCGAACGTCTCGCCCGTCTCTGGGTCAACGATGGGATAGGGCACCTCGCTGCCGCGAATGGTGCTGGCGGGCGGGTAGACGCGCAGCGTCTCCTTTATGATGGCGGAGGTGACGGGCATCTCGTTGATGACGTTAGGGCGTGCAGCGATAGTAGCACCGGCAGTCGACGGATCGGTGCCCAACACGCGGTCGTGCTCGGCGCGGACTTCGGACATCCATTCGGGATGCTTGTGGAGGACCCAGGTGATGTAGCAGATGGTGCCCGAGGAAGTGTCGTGCCCTGCGAAGACGAAAGTCTTCATCTGGTCCTGCAGGATCGTCATGTACTCGGCGTCGATGGTGGCGGTGGCCTCCTGGCCCATGGCTTTCTTATCGGCAGCGTAGGCGTCTAGTGCAAGGTCAATCGCGTAGAGCGCTTTCTTTCCTGTCGGTCCGGTCTTCTGGCGTTCCACCCAGCGCTCTTCGATGACACGGCCGATGGCACGGTTCATCTTTTGCTCGTTGGACCAGAGTTTGTAGGAACGCCACGGGTCGAGCTGCCGAATCGCACCGAAGCCGGGTTTGGAGCCAATGGATACCCAGTGGATTTGGTCCCGGAGGCCTTCTTTGTAACCCTGACCCCCTGATTGAGAGGTGAATGCGCTGCCCCTGCAACGATTGTCAGAGATACACTCGTTTTTACTAGCGAAGCAATACTCACAAGATGACATGGCCGATAATTTCCACCGTCAGGTCCACGGCTACGGGTTCCATTGAAAAGATCTCCTGGGAAGCGGCCTTCGAAGCGAGGACGTTCAGGAACTTCTCCGTTTCCTGCACGATTGCCGGGACGTGCTTAGATAGATTGGCAGCGGAGAAGCCCGAGTTAAAGATGCCACGCCATCTCTTCCATTCCTCGCCTTCCATAACAACGAGGTTCCGCTTGCCGCCGAAGGGTTGTAGCATGCCTTTCAGGGCACCAAACTTGTTGATGTTGGGCTTTGTGGTAAGCTGCTCGGATAGCTCATTGCTGTTAACGAGCAGCCAATTGTGCGAAAATGGCCACATATCGACGTAAAAAGCCCTGGGCAGGTTGTATTTTTGCCTCAACAGATGGCCATAGCACGCAGGATGGATACCCGGCGGCAATTCATCCGCCAATTCCTTGATGACCTTGGCATGGCCGAAGAGTGGATGATGGCCGGGAGGTTGCGGCTGCATGGGACTGTAAGCTTGGGATCGTTGTTCTGAATGGAGTTGTTCGTACCAGGCCTTTGAAGGAGGCACGTTTTTGGCGCCAGAGAAGTACGATGTACAGCACGGCTGCAGCGAACAAGGCGACGAGAAGAAGGCTAGACGCCATTGTGCAAGAAGCGATCCGCCGGATGAGGACGAAGTCGTGGGGAAAATCCAACGAAGGGGGGGAGGTTGCTTAAAGCATAAATGCATACGCCGCACGGTGTAGCTCGGTTTCGCATTCCTGGGTGCGCAATTAGTGATACGCGATTGGCGGACGGAGGGTATTTCGGCCCAGATAGGCCCGGCGCCACGAGGGAATTGCCGGGTGCGAGGACGGCAGTTTCAGAAGCAGACGCCTTGCGCCGCCCGACGCGAGGGAGACGCACACATGGCAGCCTCAAGATGACGGGCGCTGCTGCGGCGCGGAACGGTCGCGTTGGGTGGTACGGGAACTCGCCGGAGGATGAGCGCCCGGACCCACTTGGAGCGGGGATCGTTTGGCAGGGGTCCTTCTCTGGCGCTAAATCTTCCTGCCAAAAACATCCAACACACTTTATAGCTAAGCTTTGGCTCGTTTTTCTCGTCAAGTTATTGGCAGGTGAACGGCCGTAGAACGAGCGTTTCTAGCCGTTTTGGTAGAAGTGGAAGTGCTTACTGTGGCGCAGCCGTTGCTGCCTGCTTCACCACAATAGTCCATAAACGGAGCCACGACGTTTCTTTTTGCTTCAACGTCAGGTACAATCTATTCTCGTCAGCAATTGTGAAAATGGAGACTCCCGAGCCCAATCAGCAGCAACCCTCCTCCTCCCGTCCCAAGCTACCTTCTAATTTCAAGAAGGAGCTCTCAAAACAGTACCTCAAGCAACAGAAGCGCAGGGTCCGCACCCAAACTTTGCCGTCCGACTCAGTTGACATTTCGCTCGACGATTATGTTTCATTTTCGGAGCATCTAAAGTCGTCCAAGCGGATCATGGCCCTTTTCGGAGCCGGTCTGTCGGCCGCCTCGGGCGTTCCAACTTTCCGAGGCGCCGGCGGATTTTGGAGGGAGTACGACTCGACGACCTTGGCCACGCCTGCAGCCTTCTTCGAAAACCCCTCGCTCGTGTGGCAATTTTACAATTATCGTCGCCATACCGCGCTCAAGGCGCAGCCAAACAGGGCCCACGTGGCGCTAGCCAAGCTCGCGACAGCGAAGCCCGACTATCTCGCTGTTAGCCAGAATATCGATGGTGCTTACTCCCCCCCACAGCCCCCACACCAGCATGGCGAGCGGTGAGTGAGCTGACGACTAGAATCCTCCAGGTCTGTCACAACGTGCAAACCATCCAGCAGAGAATATTCAGCTCGTTCACGGCTCGCTTTTCGATGTCAAATGCACGAACGAGGCATGTTCTTACGTTAAACGGGACGATATGCAGGATCCCATCGTTCCCGCCCTGCAGTTGCCCGACGACGTCGATATCTCGGATCCCAAGATACCGCTGAAGGAAATTGCCGTTGAGGATCTACCGCACTGCCCACAGTGCTCTTCGCTCCTCCGCCCAGACATTGTGTGGTTTGGCGAGCCGCTGGCCCGATCTTCAATTGATCGCATCCATGATTGGATGGATAAAGGCCCGATTGATCTGATGCTGGTCGTTGGAACCACCGCCGTCGTCTACCCGGCCGCAGGTTACATCCATGGCGCAAGATATCAGGGTGCGAGGGTTGCCGTATTCAACATGGAAGAATCCGAGGAAGAGGGGGCAGCGTCGAATCTCAAGGATAATGATTGGTTTTTTCGAGGCGACGCGAGTAAGATCCTGCCCGAAGTACTGAAGGAAGTCATCGGCGTCGTACCAGGTGCCTAATCTTTCTTGTTGGTGGCTGAGCTAGCACGTGGGGAAAGTAAGCTCTAACGGAGCAACTACCCGATAAAATAAAGCCGCCTAGCTTTGTCAAGATGCGTGCCTGTCTGTCATGGGTGATAAGTATACCCGGTGCTATGGTAATTCTCTTTGTGCTTACCGTCAAGGTTGAACAGCCGCTACGGGCCGTGGACATTACCCTGGTAAGAGGGTAGATGTCTGGTGCGTTAGTGGCTGTCAAACTCGAATCATCGAATCACGAATTCGATTACGTTCCAGCGCCTCGGTTCTGAGTAGGTAGGAAAAGTTGAAATTGTGCAAGTCATGATGGTTCGAAAATACAAGTCGTGGATATACATGAACGTCGTCGGTTGGAGGATCCCAGCTTTGCTCAGGACCTGCCAGAACACCACGCTCAGGATGTGAAATCTTCCGCGACCTTTGATCGCCCTCCCAGCAGTTAATCATCCCGGGTGTCCGCCTCGGCGGCCTTCTTTTTCAGAGTTTCGATCCTCTCGTCCAGCAACCACATGGCATAGACCCTGTGCAGCCGCGCCGTCCACTCCGGTATTGTCTTCTGCTTATGTCCCTCTTGATTTACTCTCTCGTAGTCGTGGGCGCTCGCAAAGCGCACCTCGACCAGGCCATCGTTGTCAGGCTCGCCCACGGCGAACTCGTGACGGCCGCCGGTCATGAAGCGCCACGGGTAGCCCCAATCGACGGCGGCCTTGTGGACGAAGCCGACGGCCTGCGGGGGGAAGGTCCACTGCACGAGCAGCGGCGCGGGCTGGGCGAGCGGGAGGCGCAGGAAGCGGGAAGCCGCCGCGGACGACGACGGCGGCGACGGCGCGCGGATGACCTCCATGGCGCCGTGGAGCAGCTGTTGCTTGGGGTGGAAGCCGCGCTCGCCACAGTCGCCGGGCCCGCGCGCGAAGCCGCCGAACAGCTTGCCCTCGAGGCGGAGCGTGGGCGATTCGAAGAAGAGCTTCGCCCACGCCTCTTCCAGGCTCAGTTTGCGGCCGTCCGGCGCGTGCTGCTCGAGCAGGACCCGCACGGGCAGCTTGCCGCCGTAGATGTCGACGTGAGGCGTGTGGTGCGTCACTGGGAAGGCGGGGGTGCGTAACGCGGTGGTGGAGGCGGCTTCGGGCCGAAGGCGCGGGTACTTGGCTTCGAGGCGGTTGACGGTTGAGTAAACGTAGTACCCTGGCGGGCCAACGACCAGGGCCGTGATGAAGAGGGTGCGTGGCAGAGGCATTGTCGACGGCTAGCTGGCAGGCATCACGCACGCTGCGCAATGGATGCTCTTTATGTGGTGTGAGCTTCGCACCTCCAGCGATGTCGGGTGATCGCCGCGCCGTGGGAAGGTGGAGCTATGGGCGCGAGCCCGTCGGACTCCCCGCCTTAACCAAAGTCGTGGCCGAGTTGGCGGCATCGGACCCGGCCCCTTGCATCACTTCCCTTTTGTCACTTCTAATGATTCTCAGTCCGACATTTGCTGGATACTTGGCACTGGAGTGCAGGCTTCAAATGGAACTTTTCATTCTACTTGCTGATATTAAAGCTCATAATGCTCTAAGTATAAAGCGCTAACTATATGGTTCCACTATCATGAAGTCGGCATGAAACTTACCTTTCCCCGCTACTCGGCTTTGCAAGCTTAAGAGACTCGCTTGCAATTGCCCGTAATAGCTGAAGCCCGTGGGTCTGTCATCGCAGAACTTGGCGATACGAGCCACAGCGGCGGGAACACGTGTGCCAGCATTCGCACATGTCGTTCCGATCGTCACATTCATAGCAAACCATTCGCTCGGACTCCAATCAATAACCCATCCAGGTGGTTCATATTTATACATGAAATCTACCTCGACACAAATGCAATTGACCAACTTCTGAGATCGAGAAGTCGTTATACAATCCTTCGTACACTTCTTCCCACGCCATCTTTTTTTTTTCTAAAAATAAGGAGAAAAAAGAGAAAACAGAAAAGAAAGGCCAAGGTACAGATTTTAGCCTTCTAGCAAAGTAACACGAGGGGCATGCCCGTCGTACAACCACCAAAACGACCTTAGGTAGAATGACTTGGGCTACCAGATTCCTTCTCGAACTCCATACTTAACCACTCAAATTCCCAAACGAGATTGCTGTAGCCGTGTCCCTCAGAAAAATCCCGCCCCAGCCCGCTATCGTTCTTTCTTTCACCCAAATACTGGATTATGTTAGGCATGTAATCCTTCCCATCAAGAGATATGCGCACACCCTTGGCCTGCAGGCGATTGAGCCATCTGTCCCAGATTTTCTCGAACCCGTATTTGATACCAAAGATGAACTCAAGCACAACACCTTCAAAGGGACAGTGACCAGGGAGTCGAAGCAGCTGGTACGTTTGAAAATCATCCAGCCGCTCGGTTTTGTTGTGATCCAGTACCTCCCACCGAGTGCAGATCAATATGGGAAGGCCGCAGCGGAAGCATCCAAGGTTTCTGTCGCAATAAATCGCTTTCTCGGCGTGCAACAACTCCTCGTGTGCATTCCGCCCTGTTTCATCGACACAAGCATGAATACTGTGGCCTGATGGGTTGCCTGCCGCCTTGCAGACCATGCAGACGTCTCTGATACGGAGAAGTCGATGTTGAATCTCAGTCAAGCGCCGATGCATGGGTTTAAGCACATGGAGAAACCCCAACTCGCTTGCCAAAATATACCCGGCGCTCTTCAGCTCACGTGCTTTTGACGCCATCTCCTGGGGGTAGTCGTATTCTGAATCTTCGAAGTCTGAATCACCCTGCTCCGTCTCTTTGCCATCATCATGCTCATCCTCTTTATCGTCCTGGCCATCGTCTCCGGGCCCTTTCATGTCATCCAATTGGTCATAAATCGTGTGTTTGCGTTTCTTTTTTGCGGATATTCTTGCGTTCAACCTGTCGGCCGCGAATTCGATGGATCCGCCTTTGCACCGCGGCGGTAGTGCAGCCGCTCCGAGTCCCCTTGTTTTCTGTGGGCGGAGTTTGGCACGGTACTCTTGGTCGGCGAGTAGATGACGGTACGAGCCATAGAGGTCGTCGAGAGCCTTCAAGAATCCTGGATAATAGCCCCGATCCGTTTCTACCTGGCTGCTCATCCACCTCTGCATGTCGTTGCTGTCGCCACTGTTGACCCACGATGGACCCGATGGAGTGTACCAAGGGTCGAACCACATGCTTTCTTTCAACAGGCCGTGTTCAAATGCGAGCAAGGCGGAGACGGCGCGTCGTGCCACGTCAATGTGATGGCAGTTCGCATACGTGGGGTCCTGAGGCTGTCGTGACGGAATGGCGGCACACATACTGCTCGGAAGGCCACAGGCCTTGCAGGACTTTTCATCCCAATCGTAGCTGTCGATGACGTTCTCCTTGGGTGCAGCCTTCACGTAGGTCACCGTCTGCAGGATCTTGAGCAGGTCCCGCGCAACCGGCGAATCGTCCCACATAGTGCACTCCTTCATCGCATGGTCATCGGCAGCTGCGTAATCTCCATGAGCAGTGCAAAGTTCACAACCAGCCGCTTGCCAGAAGCGGAGGGCGGCTTGTAGCCTTTTTTGGGCGCCCCAGTCCCCCATGGATTGGACCTCGCACTCATGCTCCCATACGTTGAGGGCCTTGCGATAGCGATGAGCGATATTCCGTTGCCGATGTGCCTCTGCTGTTGCGAGGTTCTGCGCGCTCGTGTCATTGGTTCGTTTCGCCGGTCGTGGCGGAGTGATCTGGCCACTGTTGGCGGCTTCTTCCACCTGCTGGCCCCTAGCAGAGCTCTTCTTCCGCTTGCGTGATGGAGGCATAAGTGCTGGTATTAGGTGGCTGGAGTGCGAATTGGGTTCCGCGTCCCGCGTTCCTGGCGTGTCTCATCACGATTCGCGCATCGCTTAACAACCACGTGTTTAGGGTTTGAAATATATTGCCCAGCCGAACGCAGGGCATACTACGTAGGCTCCCCGGTTCTGCATTTCTGCGGCACGTCTCCCACACTACTGACTCGGGCTCCCGAACCCCGCTTCGCAGCCGCGACATGGGGCCCCACGTTCTAGAACATCCAATAACAACCCTGCAAGTACATCCAGGCACGAGCAGCTTATCCGAATAGGTCAATTCTTAAAGTATAAATGTTTCGCCATGACTTGCACAGGACGCCATGACCACGTCAACTTTGTCTGACGAATATCGGCTTGCCGGATCAAGTTCCTGCCCGCAGCCACCCCCGCAGGTATGGCTATGCTGTTGCACTCGTACGACGGAGCTATCGAGGGAAAGAAAACGGCTGCCCAACGGTGAATCGCACTAAAGGCGGCTACTCCAGCCCCACCCCACCCATGTGTGATGCTGCGGGTAAGATCAACTTGTTCCCGCGGAGCATCTTCCGTCACATCCTCAAGTCACTTTCATTTCATTCAGCTCTGAAGATACAATCAATCACCATATCAGTGCAAGCTTACGGGGGGAACTCAAGCCTATCTCATCCGAACTCCTGTCAGATAGCCGTGGAAGGCACAGAAGGGGTTAGGCAGGCATTTACCCCGGTCCCTGCATATGGATCTAGAGGTTAGCCGAGTATGAGAGGGACCTCTACGCTAGCTCCTACGTTTGAGGTAGGACAGGGGTGGCGACTACGATGAGGGGGAGCTCTTTCCTTCCGGCCGTGGCAACTGCGAGTATTTATCTGTAAGCACTTCCGCCAGCAGCCGCTCTCACTGCATTCCAATCTCTTCTTCTCGCCTTTCCCTGGGTTTCTGTCTCAGACTCACTTCTCAGTAATCATACGCGTAAACACACAACCACCATGGGATCCATTCAATATGAGCCTGAAGGCATCCGTGAAGTGGATGTGCTCATCATCGGAGCAGGCTTCGGTTCTTTCAACTTGCTAAACAGGTTCGCCACGGCGGAACCCAACACTTGCTTGGCTTAGCAGCTAACACAGAGCAGACTCCGCAAGCAAGGCTTCTCTGTCAAGGCCTTCGAGAAGGGGTCCGGAAGTGGCGGCATCTGGCACTGGAACCAGTATCCAGGGGCTCGCGTCGACAGCGATACCCCCATCTACCAGCTCTTCGACAGCGAGCTGCACAAGGGCTTCACCTTCAAAGAGAGGTACGCAGACTGGAAAGAGCTGAAGCGCTACTTCCAGTACGTCGAGCAGCAATGGGACCTGCTCAAGGACATCGAGTACAACCGGTGCGTCGAAGGGGCGCGCTTCGACGAAGCTTCCAAGAAGTGGACCGTAACCTGCGTAGACGGCACGCAGATGCGCTGCCGCTGGCTAATCGCAGCCATCGGCTTCGCGGCGAAGAAGTACACGCCGCGGATCAAGGGGCTGGGCGACTTCCGGGGCGAGATGCACCACACGGCCGCATGGCCACACTGGGGCGTAAACCTACGCGGCAAACGCGTCGCTGTCATCGGTACGGGTGCGAGCGGCATCCAGACGATCCAGGACTCGGGGCCTGAGGCAGCGCACATGACCGTGTACCAGCGCACGCCCAACTACTGCGTGCCGATGAACCAAACCCCACTCGACCCGGCCGCCGAGGCGCGCAAGAAGGCGGCGGGCGAGTACGACGCGGCGCTGTCGCGCTGCTACGAGACCTTCGCGGGCTTCACGTACGACTTCACCGACCGCGACGCGCTCAGCGACACGCCCGAGCAGCGCCGCGCGCTCTACCACCGGCTGCTGATCGAGGAGGGCGGCTTCCGCTTCTGGCTGGGCACGTACCGCGACACGCTGTTCGACGACGCCGCCAACGACGAGGCCTACGCCTTCTGGCGCGAGGCCGTCCAGCGCCGCGTGCCCGACCCGCGCAAGGCAGAGCTGCTCGCCCCCAAGCAGAAGCCGCACCCGTGGGGCACCAAGCGGCCCAGCCTGGAGCAGAACTTCTACGAGGTCATGTCGCTGCCGCACGTCGACCTGATCGACATCAACACCAACGGCATCGCCGAGATCACCGAGACCGGCATCCGCACTGCCGACGGTGAGCATAGGGAGTTCGACGTCATCGTCCTCGCCACCGGCTTCGACGCCGTGACGGGCTCGCTCTCGCAGCTCGACATCCGCAACTCCGCGGGCGAGAGTGTCGCTGAGCATTGGGCGGGCGGGCTCAAGACGGCTCTTGGAATCGCCTTGCACGGCTTCCCCAACCTCTTCTTCACCTACGGGCCGCAGGCCCCTACCGCCTTTGCCAACGGCCCTACATGCACCGCCGTCCAGTCTGAGTGGATCGACAAGGTCTTGCAGCTGTCTCGGAAGAACGGGATAGAGCGATTCGAGGCCAAGGCGGAGACGGAAGAGGAGTGGACCAGGAGAGTGAAGGAGAAGTGGGATAACAGTTTATTTCCCAAGGCGAAGAGTTGGTATCAGGGTGCCAACATCCCTGGGAGGAGAGTGGAGCCCCTGAATTGGTGAGTTACTGTTCTAGCCCCTTGTTTACTCCGTTTTTAGTCTGGAGCAAGCTGATGCTGACTTCTTGTTTCTGCGTAGGGCGGGCGGGATGCCACCATATATCAAAGCATTGGACGACAGCTTGGAGAACGGACTTCAGGGCTGGAAGACGGACCGAGGACAGAAAGAACTGGATGTTGATGGCATAAAGGTCGCGTCCTTGAAGATCTAACAAACAAAGTGAGTAATCTGGATCTAAGTAGATGTTGGTTAGAATGAAAATTCCATTTTTCCTATCAGTTGATTAGTATCGTCAAGTAACACCTTCCTCACGGCATCTTGAATCGAAGGAAATATATTTCCTTGTCGATAAACTTGTGCTGTGGCTCCAATCACTTCAAATGGTGTGGAAGTTGACCACCTGAACCCTGAAACTCATACCTGATTAATAAGCCGTCTCACGCAACGCTTTTTTTTTTTTTTTTCCAACCCTTGTTCTCTGCAGGCCAACAGTCCTTTACCCTCGATCTTCGCATCAGTGCTGCCTGCGCCGTAACGTCTGTCAGCATCAACGCAACCATGACAGGCCGTACAGCGTGTCTGCGCGCATAGCCCCCACCGGAGCTGAGCGCCGAAGTGCAGCCCAGCTGAACACCACATGAACTTGGCCACTTGATGACTGCTGACTGTCGAGATGGGACGAAATCGAAAGTTTGACTGCCATAACCAAGATCAGTAGTGACAAGGTAACTGTTTCTGGAGTGGAAAAAGATACGCGATCAAAGGACAAGAGAAAAATATCGTCATAAGGCCAGACGAACCAAGCTATGTTGAAGTACAGAGCAGCAACAACAGCCTCTCTCCCCAACCGATTCTCCGAAGTCCGACGCGCCGAAAACGCGGGCGGGCCGCGTCGGAGTTTGCTAAATTTGGCTACCGAGCCGCCCGTTCCGACTCAGAGGCTGTCGGAAAAAGCAGGAAAAGAAGCCAGAAGTCGGAACCAATCTTCACCAACAAAAAAACTCGTCTTACAACAACACCAATTGAGAGCGTCTGGTTCGGATTAAATTTGCTGGGGTATGACATTTCAAAAGATGGAGATGGCACTATGACTATTTTTGTTACACGGGCGAGGACGATGCAGCAAGCTCCACCATGTGAGAGATCAGAAAAACCGCAGAAACGCGCGCATACTACGCATATTTGCCCGCCTGCCTACGTGATTCGTACAAAAGAGAAAAAAACAGATGTCTAGAACTCGAGGCTTAGGAGAGAAGAAATAATTGGGGGAATAGGGTTTCTTCTCGCAAACAACCCCAAATGCACCACGATAACGTTAGCGGAGCTGGGTTAGATTTACACAAAATACCCAAGAACCACGAAGACCACCTTCCTGAAAGATTTCCTTCCCGCATTCCTGTCTCTGCCGATGAAAGCTTTTCTGCTCCGCTCGGCTTCGCTGCTTGAATCCACTTTCGCCACGCCCGCTTACAGCAGCAGCTCCAGAGGGTTCTCAATGACCTTCTTGAGAGCCTTCATGTACTCGCCACCAACGGCGCCATCAACGACCCTGTGGTCGAACGAACCAGTGATGACGATCTGGTCATCCCACTCAATGCCGGTACCCTCCTCGGTCTCGGCAGGGATGGCGACCTTCTTGGTGGTGCCGATGGCGACGATAGCAGCCTGGGGGCTGTTGATGATCGAGGTGAAGCGCTCAACCGCGTCGTTCATGCCCATGTTCGAGACAGTGAAGGTGCCGCCCTGGTACTCCTCAGGCTTGAGCTTGTTCTCCTTGGCGCGCTTGCCCAGGTCCTTGACCTGCGCCGAGATCGACTGAAGGCCGAGGCCAGTGACGTTCCTGACAATGGGGGTGATCAGACCGGTGGGGGTGGCAACGGCGACCGAGATGTCGACGTTGTTGTGCTGGCGGACGACGGCCTGGCCGTTCTCCTCAATCCAGGAAGAGTTGACCGTGGGGACCTTCTTCAGGGCAACAGAGCATGCCTTGATGATGAAGTCGTTGACAGACAGCCTGTAGGCGCCATCGGCAGAGGCGTTCAGGGCGGCACGGAGCTTGAGCAGCTTGCTGACGGAGATGGACGAAGAGACGAAGTAGTGAGCGTTCTCGCGCAGCGACTCGGCCATGCGGGTGGCAATGACCTTGCGCATGCCGCTGGCGGGAGTGTCCTCGAAAGAAGCAGCGGGAGCGCCAGCGGGGGCGGCAGCCTGGAACTTCTCCACGTCGGCCAGGGTGATACGGCCGGCGGGGCCGGTACCCTTGACCTGGCTGATCGGGACACCCTTCTCGAGCGCGAGCTTCTTGGCTGCGGGAGAAACGATGGGCTCACGCTCAAGAACGGGCTGGAGACGGGCACCAGTAGACTCAGACTCCTGGGCAGCGGGGGCGGCCTGCTTGGGAGCCTCAGAAGGAGCGGGAGCCGCCGGCTTGGACTCCTCCTTGGCCGGGGCAGCGGCGCCCTTGTCACCACCAGCGTCCTCGGCGGTGAAATCAGCGAAGGCGGAGACGTCGGCACCCTCCTCGACCATAACGGCGATGGGCTGTTGTCCTGTCAACCCACACTAGAGCTTGCTATCGGGACCGGAATTATGCTTACGCTGCCGACGGGGACGTCCTTGGAGCCAGTGTCCCTCAGGACCTTGGCGAGAGTACCCTCCTCCTGGAACTCGAAGTCCATCTGCGCCTTGTCCGTCTCAATCTCCACGAGAACCTCACCGGGAGCGATGGCATCGCCGGGCTTCTTCTGCCATGCGCCGATGTTGCCGGCAGTCATGGTCGGCGACAGCGCGGGCATGCTCACAACCGTGTGCGGGGGGAAAGCTGTCGGAAAATCATGTCAGTGCTCACGCTTCGCGCATTGAGAGCTGTTGAGGGCGCGGGACGGACATTTGGATGCATAGTAGCGGGCGAGAGCTGAGATAGCGGGCGCCGATCGTCTGGAGCGCGGAAAAGCCGCTGGTCAGCAAATCTTCAGCGCCATTGAGAAGCATTGGCGAAGCTTACGCGGAGAACAACTGCGACCTGGGCAGAGCGCGAAGGCCAGCAGCGGCGCGCAGGCAGGACTGGCCGGAGCTGCGAGAGAGGACGGCGGCGGCGGACATGTTGGCGGCGCGGGCGGGTGGTGGTGGGCAGGCTGTCGGAGGGTGAAGGAAGCTGCGACGGGCGCAAAAACAGCGGGCGGAGAGTCGGAGGGAGGAGCAGCTCCGAAGCCTTGAGACCCTTGGCTATTTGGGGGGTGGAGGAAGATGAAGCGAAGAGTGGTGGAGGGTGTTGTCTGCACAGCGGCTCAACGCAATACTTTTGCTGGGGCTTCCGCTTCGGAGCACGTACGCCGGCCGTGGCCGCGCCAAGGCCTGAGCCCTGGCCTCCCGCGCATAGAGACCAAGGGACACTTAGTGGCTTACATCACTAGCTGGCACGTTGCACTTCGAACTCCCCAGGCACCAAACAATTTATCTCCCGCAGCCCCAGCTGCCGTTCCGCCAGAACCACGCGATGCGCTGAGACCTGTCTCCGCGATCCTCCACGACGCCCCGAATTGGACACCATGGCCGACAGCGAGCCGCCGAGGGACGACCAGGACATCAAGTCAGACGAGCACAGGGAGGAGGAGCAAGCTCCGCATCCCGCGCAATCCGAGCATGACCAGCCAGAAGAGGTCGACGCGCCCGCCCCGGCGGATACAGAGCCTGCAGAGCACGTAGAGCCCACGCAAGCTCCCGAAGAAATAGAAGAAGAGGGCGAGGAGAAAGAGCTCGAGGCCGCAGAACAGGCGGCCCCGCCAGAGGCATCTGCGCCGGTTCCGGAGAACGTTGAAGATGACTCTCGCGAAGACTCTCGCGAAGACGAGCCCCAATCCCCGCGGACTGAGCAGCCAGCGCCCCCGAGGATATCGCTACCGGAAGATCATGTCGAGCAGCAGGACCGCCCACCGACCGAGTCTTCCGACCATACCGTACCGCCGTCGCCATCCATCCGCCTGCGCACCGATTCCCAATCGACTGCAGCTACGAACGCGACTGCGAGAACAACCACGCGAAGTTCGCTCGTCTTCGTCGTAACAGCGTTGGAAACTATTGCCGCATCAAAGGATGCGCGGAAGACCAAGAAGTTGGCCGATACAACTCAGAAGGCGCTGTCAGCCATCAAAGGCGATGGCGACCCTTCCACCATTGACCCGGAGATCTTGTTCGAGCCTTTGCAGCTGGCCACTGAGGCGAACACGATACAGGTCGTCACCACTGCCCTCGATTGCATCGGCAAGCTCATTAGCTACTCCTACTTCTCCTACCCCTCCGAGCAAGCCGCCGGCTCTCCCGAACAGCCCGCTCTTATCGACCGCGCCATCGACACGATATGCGACTGTTTCCAGATGGACGCCACCCACGCCGACATCGAACTGCAGATCCTCAAGTCTCTCCTGTCGGCGATATTGAACGATAAAATCGTCGTGCACGGCGCCGGTCTTCTGAAGGCTGTCCGACAGACCTACAATATCTTTTTGCACTCGAAATCGAGCAATAATCAGCAAGTCGCCCAGGGCGCCTTGACTCAGATGGTTGGAACGGTTTTCGAGAGGGTGAAGTCGAGATTACGCGTTAAGGAAGCAAGGATCAACCTATCCAAGTCATCCCTGCACAAGAATAGTTCTGGCGATGTGTCCCCGGAGGCCGGCGATATTGGAGGTGTAGACGCTAATGGGGATGGCGAGAACGAAGCTGAAGCATCGGAGGGTGCTTCGGACCTGCCTGTGGAGAAGGACGAGAGTGCCAAGATAACCCTTCAGAGCTTCGAAAATCGCAAGAGTTTCGACGACGCAAGGATTGCGGATAACGCGCCCACGCTCGTCACGCGGAACAAGAACCGCCGTACTCTTTCTCGTGCAAACACGCTGCATTCTAATGATGGCCAAGAGGGCACAGATCCCACCGAAGAAGAGGAAGAAGACGAGATTTACGTCAAGGATGCGTACCTCGTCTTCCGCGCCATGTGCCGCCTCAGCACCAAAGCTGTTCCTCTTGAAGAGGCTCAGAATGTTCGATCTCAGAGCATGAGGTCGAAATTGCTGTCGCTGCACATTATCCACACAATTCTCCACAATAACGTCGCTGTCTTTGTCTCCCCGTACGCCACCATCAGAAGCAGCAACACTGCCGAGCCAACCACCTTTGTCCAGGCCATTAAGCAATACCTCTGCCTCAGCTTGAGCCGAAATGGTGCTAGCTCCTTGAAGCAGGTTTTCGAAATCAGCTGTGAAATCTTCTGGTTGATGCTGCATCAGCTGCGAGTCATGCTCAAAAAGGAGATTGAGGTTTTCATGAAGGAGATCTACCTGGCAGTTCTGGAAAAACGCAGCGCACCCGCTTTCCAGAAGCAGTATATCCTTCAAATCCTTCACCGCCTCGGAAGCGACCCCAGAGCACTGGTGGAGATATATCTTAACTATGACTGCGACAGGTCCGCGCTTGACAACCACTTCCAGAAGATCGTTGAGCATCTGGCAAGGATATGCAGCACACCAGTTGCAATCACACCACAACAACAACTGGCATACCAGGAGCATCATGCAAAGCAACAAGCAGCTAGCCCGACTGATTGGCAGACTCGTGCGACGCTTCCTCCATCGCTTGCAACTGTCTCTATTCAAGCTGGAAACGAAATGGATCAAGGCTTCCCACCAGAGTACTCATTGAAGCAAGAATCACTGGAGGCTTTGGTCGAAATCCTCCGGTCACTGGTCAACTGGTCTCAGCAGAGCATTTCTGATGCTGCTGCAACACTGCGTGTGAACGACGGAAGAGCATCAATTGAGGACATCCGCGACTCTATGGATACTCGAGCCAACCTCACGGCTTCCCCAGCTATAGACTCTCCTAATGGCCCGGGTACCCCGGTCCCAGAGGATGATCCCAGCCAGCTGGAGAGGGCAAAGCAACGCAAGACTGCTTTGAACCATGCTATCCGTCAATTCAACTACAAGCCGAAGAAGGGCATGAAGCTCTTACTCAAAGACAAATTCATCGCTTCAGATGCTCCTGAGGATATCGCCAGATTCTTTTTGTCTAACGACCAAATTGACAAGAAAGCCCTCGGTGAATACCTCGGAGAAGGTGATGAGGAGAACGTTAAGATCATGCATGCCTTTGTTGATCAGATGGATTTCACAAGAACGCGTTTCGTTGATGCCTTGCGGCGATTCCTTCAGAGCTTCCGACTTCCGGGAGAGGCGCAAAAGATCGATCGATTCATGCTCAAGTTTGCTGAAAGATACATGGCCGGCAACCCGAGTGCGTTTGCCAACGCAGACACGGCTTACGTGCTGGCCTACTCGGTAATCATGCTGAATACGGATCAGCACAGCACTAAAATGAAGGGTGCTCGTATGACTCCCGAAGACTTCATCAAGAACAACCGAGGCATCAACGACAACGCCGACCTACCGGATGACTATCTCAAGGGAATTTACGAGGAGATCGCCAACAACGAGATCGTTCTTGACACGGAGCGCGAGACTGCGGCAAATCTGGGCCAGCTGCCACAGCCCAACCAGGGCGGACTTGGTAACATTGGACAGGCTTTCGCCAATGTTGGTAGGGACTTGCAGAGGGAGGCTTACATCCAAGCTTCCGAGCAAATGGCCAACAGAACTGAACAGCTCTACAAGAGTCTGTTGAGGGCACAACGACGAGGTCCGTCTCGATTCCCTGTGTCCAAGTTCATCCCCGCTTCTTCCTTCAGACATGTTGGGCCTATGTTTGAAGTAACATGGATGCCTTTCCTCACTGCACTCTCCGGTCCGGCTCAAAACACCCACAACCTCGAGACTATCAAGCTCTGCATGGAAGGCCAGAAGCTGGCGATCCGCATTGCCTGCCTTTTCGACCTTGAAGACCCTCGTCAGGCTTTTGTGACCTCTTTGTCCCGGTTCACCAATCTCTACAACTTGACAGAGATGAAGGCGAAGAACATCGAAGCCTTGTACGCACTCTTGGATGTGGCCCAGCACGAGGGCAATCTCCTCAAGGAGTCGTGGAGAGAAATCCTTACGTGTATCAGTCAGCTCGATCGATTCCAGCTCATCTCGGCAGGAATTGAAGACACCGCAGTACCTGATCTGATGCGCAGCAATTCTTCGTCCTCCAAAGCTTCGACCCAGTCAAGAAAATCTCTCCAAGCTTCCAACAAGAACAGGCCAAGGTCAGGAACTGCGGCTCTGTATCACTCAGAAGCAGCTGTGGAGAGCCGCTCTGCAGACATGGTTCGAGCAGTGGACAGGATTTTCACCAATACTGCCAATTTGTCTGGTGAAGCAATCGTCCAATTCGTCAGGGCGTTGACGCAAGTCAGCTGGCAAGAGATCCAGTCTTCGGGTCAAAGCGAGTCGCCCCGCACTTACAGTCTCCAGAAGTTGGTTGAAATCTCGAGCTACAACATGAACCGTGTGCGTTTCGAATGGACCAACATCTGGCAGATTCTGGGAGAACATTTCAACCAGGTCGGCTGCCACACCAACACCAACGTGGTTTTCTTTGCTTTGAACTCTCTGCGCCAGCTGTCAATGAAATTCCTGGAGATTGGAGAACTGCCCGGTTTCAAGTTCCAGAAAGACTTCCTCAAGCCATTCGAACACATCATGAAGAATACGAGCGTTGTGCCTGTCAAGGATATGGTTCTGAGATGTCTCATTCAAATGATCCAAGCAAGAGGAGAAAACATCCGCAGTGGTTGGCGGACAATGTTCGGCGTATTCACCGTGGCCGCGAAGGAGCCCTATGGTAAGATTTATCCACACACGATGCTAGACTGGTCTTCTAATAATATCTACAGAGGGAATCGTCAATCTTGCGTTCGACAACATCACCCAAGTCTACAATACTAGATTCGGTGTCGTTATTTCGCAAGGAGCGTTTGCTGATTTGGTTGTCTGCCTGACCGAGTTCTCGAAGAACCATAAGTTCCAGAGGAAATCATTGCAGGCAATCGAGACTCTCAAGTCTACAGTCCCCAAGATGCTCAGGACACCCGAATGTCCCTTGTCCATTGACTCGGATAAGCCGAAGGATGAGCCCCAGGCTGCTGGCGTGCCCAAGCAGCCTACTCGTCAGACTCAAGAAGAACAATTCTGGTTCCCCGTGTTGTTCGCCTACCATGACGTTCTGATGACTGGGGAGGACTTGGAAGTTCGGTCACGGTAAGCTCCGTAATTGAAAGCTGGAAAAGAAAGCCGCTTACAGATATTTTTTAGGGCTCTCACGTACCTGTTCGACACATTGCAACAGTATGGCGCGGCTTTCCCTCGCGAGTTTTGGGACACCTTATGGCGCCAAATTCTCTATCCCATCTTCATGGTCCTCAGGTCGAAGTCTGAGATGTCGAATGCTTTGAACCACGAGGAGCTTACCGTCTGGTTGTCGACAACCTTCATCCAGGCCCTTCGGCACATGATTGCTCTTTTTACCCATTTCTTCGAAGCTCTCGAGTACATGCTCGATCGTTTCCTTGAGCTCTTGGCTCTTTGCATTTGCCAAGAAAATGATACCCTTGCTAGAATTGGCAGCAATTGTCTTCAGCAGCTCGTTCACCAGAACGTTACGAAGTTCAGTGAAGAGCACTGGGAGAAGATTGTGAGCGCTTTCGTTGATCTCTTCCAGCGGACTGAGGCCACTGCCTTGTTCTCCGCGGCTACGGCCGGATCCTATACTCCAACGATCAATGGAGGAGGTTCCAAGACGTCGAGGGCAATGTCTGATACGACCAGCATGTCCGACCTGCCTCTGGACTCGGATGATAGGAGCGACATTGAGGACCCCAACGCCCTGGGCATCAACGGCCTCATGAGCCCTCGACGAGGTTCCGCGGCTGTCTCTGACGATGGCACCAACGGCTCTCCCCGTACAGACCTCGAAGACTACAAGCCTCAAGAAGGCATCCAGCAAGCGCCGGTCGTAGTGACGACGGCTCGCCGACGCTTCTTCAACCAGATTATCACCAAATGCGTGCTCCAGCTCCTCATGATCGAGACGGTGAATGAGCTCTTCTCGAACGACGACGTGTACGCGCAGATCCCGTCGCCGCAGCTGCTGCGGCTGATGATGCTGCTGAAGAAGTCGTACCAGTTCGCGAAGCGGTTCAACGAGGACCGCGAGCTGCGCACCAAGCTGTTCCGCGAAGGCTTCATGCGGCAACCGCCAAACCTGCTAAAGCAGGAGAGCGGGTCGGCGGCCGTGTACGTGTCGATCCTGTTCCGCATGTACCACGACACGAGCAGCGAGCGGCGGCTCAACCGGGCCAACACGGAGCAGGCCCTCATCCCGCTGTGCGTCGACATCGTCAGCAGCTACATCCACCTCGACGAGGAGACGCAGCAGCGCAACATCGTCACGTGGCGCCCCGTCGTCATCGACGTGCTCGACGGCTACGCCGGTTTCCCCGAGCAGGACTTTGACAAGCACGTCAAGGTCTTCGCGCCCCTCGTCGTCGGCCTGCTCAACCGCGACATGGGCCTCGAGCTGCAGCGCAGCGTGCAGGGCTTGCTGCAGCGCATCTTGGAGGTCAAGGTCGGCATCGAGACGAGCGGGTTGGTGGTCGAGAGGGGCAGCCCGATGGGCGAGAGGAGGCCGAGCGTGTTTAGTAGGAGGGGAAGCAAGGCGGGTCGCTAGATGCGAAAGAGTGAGAGATAGCTTCAACTTGATTGAAGATTAGAGGGGTTAGGGAGAGTGTGGGGGAGGAAAGAGGATGACCGGTAATGCCTTTGTAATGAGATGGGTTATGCGAGTACGGTATTCATTTGTGGTGGTGGTTGGGGGAGGCGGTGGAGGGAAGGGTGGTAAAGAGTCAATTGTTGTTGTTGTTGTTGCATGCATCAGAGACAGCCGGGGGAAAAAAGCATGGAATATCCGAGTTGGGCCGGGCTGGGCTAGGCTAAGGGCTTGGTTCCGGCCTGGCTTGGATTTCATCTGGCTGTTGTTTGGGCGTTATATATCTTGGGAGAATCTTTTGTTTCTCTCGCTTCTATTCGCTTTTTGTTATTAGGTATCTTATGTAGTCGAGAGCAGATAGTTTAACTTCAGGTGTTGTCATCTTTTGAGTTGTATCATGCAGTTGTGAGGGTCACGTCAGTGTAAGGGCCCTCGATGGTCATGCATACTCATGCAGGTGCACGTTTACACCACGAGCAGTGGGCTTCTGGGCACATCAACTGGGTATTGAGCCTCGAACGTTAGAGAAGCGCTGCATATGCTTCACATGCATGTGGACCTCCTCTACACGTGCTATGCCCCTTGTGCGATGCATCAAATGAACCGCTCGCCAACATTACGCTTAGCTCGAAGAAGATAAATACCGTAAAATCGTTAAAGAAAGAATTCAACTCATAAACGCAGGTTAGAATACCCCGAAGATACCAAAACGCTACTCTTCTTTTCTCTTTTAGCGTCTTGCACTAGATAGATCTACGGCTTTACTGCCAGTCATGCCATCGGCCCTTCCTTTCATTATACACAGCACCAATTGTAAATGATGAAGGGCAGTATAGACAACAAAATATTGGACGTCATCAGCACTATTTCGCTGGGTTACGGCAGCAGAGCTGATCTCCCTCTTCCACTTCGTCTTCCGCCGTTCACGCAGTACTTGTCACTGTCTGAGTCTGTCGGCGGGCCGCCGCAGAAAGTGATCTCGAAAGTGAGTTGGAAGAAACTATTTCTTCTGAGCTCATGGCTCGATGCTCAGCTTCCACGAAGCTATGCTTGAGAGTCTGCGTAATTTATACGCTCGACCAGTCCGCCACAGTTATCAAGTACTCGTACGAGCGTTTGACCTTGTGACGCTAAGACTAGATTTGAGGATTATGAAGACATGCGATCGCTCGAAACAGGTGCACAGCTCCTATTCAGATGAGGTGCACGTTACTCGTGCGGTGCATCAAATCAGCAGCTTCGTCAAAATCAGGGTCTGGTTCGGAGAAGTTTATAATCAAGCCGAAGTCCTTGAACATGTCTCATCAAAGCAACCTGGATATGCAATTGACCACACGAACGTAATTCCGAAACTTTGTTCTGGCTTTGGCGTCTTCTGTGCTGGAAAGAGCTGTTGGCCTTTTGCAGGTAGTATCATTAATCTTTTCTTTCTTTCCTGTCTCCCTACGCTCTTTCATGATGGTGAAAGACGGCACAGAAGCTTGATGTTGAACAACAGCAGCATTGACTTTTGTTAAAATTGAGTATCAGCATATACTTCTTTAACTTTGTCCGTAGTTGTTCACTCGATATTCGCCATAGTCTAGACCTGCCGAAGGACCTCCACACAAGAGTGCACGACCTTGAGTGTGGGTAGTCGCTTTCTGGGCTCATTTCGTTTTTTTTTTTTTTGCGGCTGTGCCTCTTCTCTTAGAAGAAACTTCACTTTTAAGAAGACCTCGTCTGAAGCGGCTGCCCGCGTCGCGTACCTGCAGAAAAGGATGCGGCGGGGTCAGGTAACGCATGACTATGCCTCATGAAAGCCTTGGCGGACACGTGGCTGCATTCGGAGATCTAATTCTCAGATATTTAAGAGAGGTAGAGATTGGTGAGATTCGTCCCTTTAAATCAACTTCGGGGAAAGAGTTCGTTGTGACCGAGAAAAGTTTGTGGTACTGTGCGCTCTGCGCTCAACATGAATTTGACGAGATCATCCTCGATTGCACTGTGAATTTTGGCGATGCAGCAAGTTAGTCTCAGAAACTTGATTGCATTCATCATGAAGAAGAGTTAATATTCATCAAGATGGAATATTATTGCTAGTAGTGATTGATCTGCGATGACTTTCATCGCCAAACTCCGGTAGCCAGAAGACAACAACGTCTTCACCAAAGCGATGTTCGGAAGGAGCGCTATCAGAAATCGTAAGCACACAGTCTAAGAGGATCGACAAAGGAACCACAGACGTCAGTGAGTTGTGTGAGCGGAGGCATCTTCCCACGAAGCCTCCTTGCCAATCTAAATGCCCACCGTAACAAGAAAAAACGCTCAGAGTAACCGCCCAAGCAAAACGAACGACAAAAAGCCACCCACCCACCATCCATCAAGTACATACATAAACCCCATTTCATCACGCATCATTTCCTTTCATAACCATTCCATCATCACGACATCCTTCTTCCCCCTTCCCCCCTCTATCTCTCCCAGTGCCCACCACCGACGACACCTTTCAGTTCTCCGACCAATGCACCGGCTTCGGCACCTCGTCGACGTCATCCGGGTCATCTGGCCTTGGCTTGAAGAAGCCGGAGCATTGCCGCAAGCCCCTGCCCATGGACCTGCCCATGCGCACGATGGCGGTCTTGCTTCGCTTGTTGTTGGCTGCGGTGCTGCTGCTGCTGCCGCCGGCGCGCTCGACCAAGCCGAGGGCGTTACGAGGAGGAAGGGGTCTGCTGACGAGCTCTGGTGAGGGTGGCGAAGACCGTCGTGCTGCTGACGTAGCCGCCGGGTGTGTTGGGTGGGTTGAGGCTGA
Organism: Lasiodiplodia hormozganensis; assembly: GCA_030512325.1. NCBI lineage: Eukaryota > Fungi > Ascomycota > Dothideomycetes > Botryosphaeriales > Botryosphaeriaceae > Lasiodiplodia > Lasiodiplodia hormozganensis. Next base: position 3,590 of record JAUJDW010000161.1, on the reverse strand, counting down.
GGTGGTGGTGGCGGCGGTACCTGAAGGAGGCGTGAATGATCGTGTGGGCGGCGAAGGGCTCCTCGTGGGTGGCGTCATCGTTCCGGAGGAGTGGAAGCGATGCGGACGAGTCAGGCTGCTAGCGGAGGAGCGAGGAAGGCCGTCTTTGGAGAGAGCTGGCCAGCGGGCGATGTGGTGGTGGTGGCCGTGAGTGGTAGAGGTGGGAGACTGGTAGGCGGAGGGGGAGAGTGTTGATGAGGTGGGAAGGTCCGGGGAGACTGGTGGTGAATAGGAGCAGGTGGAGGAGGTCGATGAGGAGCTGGTTGTGGAGATGGAAAACCGGCTCGTCATTATTCAAATAGACAGAGAGGATGACACACGAGAAATTAAAGAGAGGGAAGGAAATAGTAAGGTGTATTGATTATGGTACAAGTATGTGTGACAGGGCGTATGTTTACGAAGCCTTTATATTCCAGAGTATGCGCAGGCTGAAACAGATTAATGTGCCGTAGCGAGGTCAGTCAAGATGGGGGCTGTTGGTGAGTTAAATAGTAGGAAACATACCCTTTCCCAGATGTCAACAGGCCGGAATGTGACAAGATGCCGCACGGGCGACTATGCAGCGACAGAGGGCGACATCCAGGAACATGGCCCTTCTCCCGGGAATCGTCACGTCGATTTGCCGCCCACCTGCAGGCACTCCACCGCGGCCACAAGGCAACAACGAGGCCTGCATATCAACGTGCGACGAACGGACCAAGTGTTCCATGCCGTGGGCATTCCAACTGCGGCGTGATAGTTAAGCGCGAGGCTCAGCGTCATCTCCCGTCTGGCGGAAACGGGCTGTGTGTCCGGGCCGTGCGAGCGAGAGACGGGATGAAAGGAGTATTTTACTCGAAATCAATCGTCGGGGTGAGTTGCTTGGAGTCGTGCTGTGCCCCACGCTAGAGCCTTCGCCGTCTTCTTCGCCGCATGGCACCATGACGAAAATAAACAAGCGAGGCTCAGCGTTCAGCCGCCCCGCTCAGCCCCATGGCGAGGCCTGGCCGCGGGCGCGCTTTATGCATCGTTACCGGCGTGGTGGGAGCCGGCGCGCTTGTTCTTCGCGGTGTTTGGTCGGCGGCGGGCACAGTGGGTATCTTCCGGGGCGGCCGAGATGCGGGTGTGCGGCACGGCGGCAGACGTGGACGGCGTGTGGTCGAATCGCCGCGGCGTGGGCGAATCGGCGCAGCGCGCACACGCCGTGGTGGCCTCACGGCGTGGGCCTCTGCGATCGGCGTCTCTGCAGTCGTTGTCATGGTCGAAGTACCGATGTTTTGTATAGGTCGACGGGAGGGCACCGTGTTGGTGTGGGCCCGCCTTCTTCACCGCTTTCATGCACTACGCCGACCAGCTGGCTAGTGAGGCTCCAGATGGAGTTGTTCGATCGGTCGAGCTTCTCTCCGCATGCGTGGAGCGAGTCAATGTTGTGGAGAGGGGAAACGGCGGCCACTAATTTACCGAGATGTGCGTTCCTTCCATTGTGGAGATGCTGCCTACCTACTAAACGCCATTGAAGAAAATAGTCGCGTAAATCGTGAACCTCATTCGCTCGTCGGATCACAGCTCAGAAAAAGTCGTACTTCCCGCTGGTTTCCTGCTTTTCACCTCCACCCTTGCCTGCTGCTGCTGCCGTCTTCTTCTTCGCTGCCGATGCGTTCGTCTTCACGCTTCCGGCCACGCTGCCGGGGCCCTTCTTCTTGGGATCCTCTGCGTACATCCTCATGAAGTCAAACCCACCCTTCTCATCCTTCTTGCCCCCACCACCACCACCGCCGCCCTCCTTTCTGCCTGGACCCGCTCCTCCACCACCAGTCCTCACCGCACCGGGCTTTGACTCGCGCGCGATCACCACCTTTCCATCCGGCCTCTTCGTCGAAAACGGCTTAGGATACTGCTGATTCAGCGCACCGCCCGTCGACGGCTTCCCCGACTGCTGCTGCTGCTGCTTCTTCGTCCCCGTCGGCCCGTTACCCGCCACGCTCGCGACGTACGGCTTGCCGGGGCCGGAATCGCCCTTCTTCGAGCCGGCCTCGCTGCCCGCCACGCTCGGCGCCGTCGTATTCTTCTTCTTCTTGTTGTTGTTGTTCGCTACTCCACCGACGACACCTTGGCCCAGCTTGTTCAAGCCGCCTCCGACGGCACCGACTCCCTTGTTCACCCCTCCGCCAACGGCACCTACACCCTTATTCACACCTCCACCAACGACGCCTACGCCCTTGTTCACCCCTCCACCGACGCCCTTCGTCACGCCATTCGTCCCCTTCTTGAGATCCTCCGCTCTGATCCCCCGCAGCTTCGCCAGCTGCCCTTTGCTCAGGCCGTCCATGCCGCCCGTCGCCGGCGGCAGCGCCTTCTTGACGCCCGAGGTGGGCAGCGCCTTGGTGGTGGTGTCGTAGTAGGAGAGCGGGGACTTGGAGTCGGAGTTTGACTTCTTCAGGTTCGGCCGGCCGCTGCCGGTGGGCGCGGGGAGGGCTTTGGGCGTTTTGGTCGAGGGCAGGGCTTTCTTGTTCTTGCCGCCATCCTTTGCCGATTTAGGCTTGACCGGGGTGCTGGACGAGGCGGCCGTCGCGGCGATGGTCGAGTCGCCGTAGGAGCGGATCCAGTTGCCGTAGCGGTCGATGTAGCCTTCGATGCCTGTAGGAAGTTGATATGTTAGTATAAGGTGGTTCTCATCCTAATAGATGTGGGATTATGGTGGGAAGAAGAGGACAGCAACAGGTACGTACCGTTGCCAACGTTCCGTCCAGCACCTTCGATCAGGTCGCCCGCGCCGATGACGGCGTCGCCGACTACCCGGCCGCCCGTCGTGATGGCGTAGGTCGCGGCGCCTGCTGCCGCGTTTTGCACCATGCCCATAACGTAGTTTTGGATGAAGCCTGCCATGGTTGCTGGTGGTGTGGATCTTTCCCACTCAGATAATTCGAAAAATCAAAATGGCGAGAAAGAATTGCAAGTTCGTGGACGAGTAGAGCGAGTCGGGATCTAGAAATAAAACTCGAATCGTGAAGGCTGTGGAGCGGTGTGTTTCGACGAACAGCAGCCGCAACAAACCATCAACGACAAAAGTGTAAAAGCGAGAAACCCTGTCCACGGAATGACGTGATCGGAATCCGGGGTAAGTGTTTCTGTTCTTCTTCTTTTCCCTTCTCTCAATCAAAGAAAGGCGAGCAAGTGTCGCTCCGCACAGTAGTGTATAAGGGGGAAAGTGGCGGTGGAGAACAGATCAAAGATGGGGAGGGGAAGAACGGAGATGTGTTCAAGACGATCAAAAGACAAGGACGGTAGAGAGATCGTGGCGAAAACAATCCAAGATCGCCCTCCTATCAGGATTTCCCCGCTACACAGACGAGAAACCCACACCCCACCTCGATCAAGCTACTATCTGCTTCCAGCTTCGAACCCTTGTCTCACGGCACATTATTGCGTCAATGCCACCAGCCCGCAACCGGTCATGCTATCGACGACTGTCTATCAAGTGCGGGGAGGAGTATGGGGGGCGAGAGCAGTTACCACACTTGACGTAGCCACACATACACACGCGCACCCTATTTGCGAACCTGCTTGGTGGG
>JAUJDW010000160.1:0-58949 GCA_030512325.1 Lasiodiplodia hormozganensis | reverse complement strand
AGGGGGCGAAGAGGGAGGTATATGTGCATTGTCGAAGGTTGAGGGTGTTGCGGGAGGCGACGGATGTGGTGTTGGGGATGGGGGAGGAGGGGGTCGTGGATGCGAGGGTCCTGCCGGCGGATCTGAAGGTGGGCGACGGGCCGGAGCCGAGGTGCGAGGTGCTGGAGAGGCTGCATGCGTTGGTTAAGTTTGATCGGCCGGTTTTGGAGGGCGGGATGGCGGTGCCGTGGACGCCGGGGTGGGAGGGGGAGCATGAGAGGATTGTTTTTGAGTGGCGGATGGGGGAGATGTGCGCTGCGTTTGAGCGCTTGTCTTTGGGGTAGAGGATGGGACGAGGCGGGCTGATGGCTTCTTGCACCTCTATGTTGGTGAAGATTAGGACTTACGATTGTCATTGTTTACCGGGAGGCACAATTCGTTTATATCTTTTTCATTCCCTGATAGCCATTCATTTGCATGGGCTTAAATATTCTCGCCATCCTCCGCTTCGCGGCTTCTGAAGCGCTGTTCAATCTGCAAGCTCTCGCCAACGGAGGTGTTCAGTGCAGCAAAGCCCAAGCACAATAGCAGGGCGACCGCTCCAGCCCCTCTTGTCTTCCTTGATTTGTACAACCATGCCGGAATCGAGCTGGGTCTTGGTTAATTGCCAACATCGCCTTCCATCTTGCCTGCTCATTAGTTTTTGAACTCGAATTGCGCTTATACTTGTATATATTTCGCTAGATCCGATCAGTCCTTGACCAACTCAGCTTTGCGGGTTTCTCAGGCGCCCGCAACGCCCACCACCTCGTCCTCCTTGCCCCTCCAGCGAACACTATGTTCTACTCAGCATGCTCATCCAAGGTCACCCTACACACAAGTAAACAACCGACGGCCGGTTATTCCATTTGACGTCAGTTAACTTTGAGACCTGCAGGCATGTCCACACTAGAGAACGCACATGGCTGTCAGGCCGGGCAACAGCTTTACCAGCCGTGCTCTCAGCAACATGAACATCAACCAGACGTCCTTCGGCCACAATCATGAGTAAAGCCGCTGCTATGATGCGCAATTGCCGCTCGAATGTCGTCAACTACGGCATGCCATCAGCTTCTGAATGCGGTTGCAGATTGACAGCGCACAGCTGAAGCGGCCGACTGCCTCACCACCGCACCCGCAGTGCTGTCCTTCCCTGAGGTCTACAGAGGGGGCGGGGGGTCGGGTCAGCCACTGCTCGTTCTTCGGCTTCGGTCGCGTGGCTGCATGACACGGCTATTCCGGCTGCGCAACTTCCGGATGGGCTTCAGCGACGAAGGCATACATCTTGTTGAACATTGCGGGCTTGTTACCATTTTTCACCAGTCTCATATTGTCATTTCCTACTTTGAACAAGAATAGCAGCATTGTTGAGCCTTCTACTCATCTTGGTTTTGCGCCGCAGCACCAGACGGATTATCATCCCATATTTTCGGCTCCTTGGCCTGTCTTTTGTATCAATGATGTTCCTATTTTTGCGCACCTATGAAGGCAGACGACAGAAAAAGAAAGAGCTGGTGTGATTAGCTTCTTTTGTATATTTTCGCATGAGTTTCCGGATATGCCTATGGCGTAGCCGCGTCTGACCCGCTTCGGTTAATTTCCCAAATGGGATCTGCTCGACGCGAAGCCGGGCTTTTGCCGGGTATTGCAGCGGACTGGCGGGAGACATATGGACCCTGTTCTTCTGATTCCATCTTCTTCCTTTACACCTGCAACCTCCGTACCGCGCACCTTGACATTCATCCCCCGACCGGACCATCTGGACCTCGCTATATACCACCTATAGCCACATCCTAGACCAGGTCGCCCGGAGAGCAAGCATTGTAAGTGCCAACCACTATTACAAAAGGCTCTGTCGCAAGCTAGCCTATTAACTTGCTCAGACTCCCTCCCCAATTGCTGTATAGAAACTTGACCATGCCGGACTCCGAATCGGCGCAGCTGCGTCATCATAGGCGCTCGGCCTCTACTTCCAGCACGGATTCCGATGCACAGAACCTGCAAGCAGTCCCATCATCGTCGAGCGCACCCACAGTCGGTGGCCATGAAGCTAGTGTCGTGCCTGAGGGCACACACTACCATACGCTGCTCCCGTTCTCTGCCCAAGCTGACACACCTGATCGGGATCCTGATGCGCCCTGGCGCCCGCCCACGCCCGACAGAGTTATGCGCTCGGCAGAGGCTATCACTCAGCTCCATACCTTCCAGCAGCTACCGGCCGAGTCCCAGGTACGCGTCATCTACCTACACCAGCAGGAAGGTATGACTGTCGAGGAGGCAGTTGCAACCGCTGCAGTCGAGCTCCGTCTCCGACTGCTCGAGCAGCCTGTTGAAGCGCGCGTCGCGCACACGGCTGCCATCCGACTCACGCTCGCTCAAGTCAATGAGAACTTGTTTACACACTGGATTCTCCTCAACATCCTCGTCGGAGGTCTCCCGACCCACCAGCAAGAGACCGGCCGCCGAATCCTGCGCCTGGTGTCAGCTGATCCGCGAGACGTCAAAGGTCTCTATCAAGCCAGACAAGAGGCGGCCAGGATTGGCAACGGTCCTATCAACCGCGCGTTGGAGGACATTAACGACAACGCGGCTTCTTTCCGTCGCCACGATGAGGAGCTGCGTGGCCTTGGTCAGTACGACAGGGACCGACACCTCCCTGAACCTGAACCCATTAAAGACTTCCCGTACGGCATGAACACCCCCTCCGACATTCTGAAGTATGACAGGAGCTTCGATGAGACCACGGAGGCCATGGATGATGCAATCACCGACTACTGCCTCATCCTCAACCAGTGGCTAGACGGTGTTTGCCTGAACTTTGCTGCTGAAGATGACCCGGTTCTACAGAAGCTGTGGGAGTTCTTCGCCAAGTGGAGCCAGGGAAAACATACGCTGTCGGAGACCCGCAAGCGCCAGCTCCTGCAATTCCCTTTCGACAAGACCGCTTGGGATGACCCGTCAACCAGCGATCCCGGCTCCATCCTCCTAGGCCCATTCTTCAAGTGCGCGTTGGTTAGGCGTGGTCACCCTCGCCTCTTGCACCTGAGTCTCCTAACTGATTGGAAGCACTGGACCATGAGGAAGCCGGGCATTGTCGCTATGAACGCCTCTGATGACCTCAACCACATGGAGTCCGCTGCAAACGAGTACCTGAAGGGCAGCCGTTTGACACTCTCTCGTGAGCTCATGGCCATGGGTGTCACTATCACCAACGGTCTGCGAACTCAGCTATTGCAGGCGCTAAAGTATGGGGATATTGAACATCTCGACATGCTGCGGTTGGTGAACGACGTCGAGATCCGCTCGTGGCCTGTCCAGGTCCAATGCAGGATCTACTCCATTATCATGCTTAGTCGCGCCACTGACAAGCTGCACAAGCTGAAACTCGCTACCAAGCGTGTCTGGCAAGTTATCGACTACCTTGACCTATTCATGGATGTTCCTGGCAAGCTTCCTCAGCCTTTGTTCAGCGTGTATGCCAGAGCCAAGCGTCAGTCATACCCGGTGTGGCACCTGTCGGTCTTCCGCCACTACTACGACGAATCGGTCCAACGCCTCAGGACCATGGTGGAAGCATGCCGCAATCCTCGCGCCAGGAAGCTCATGCTGGAAGCGCTTCCTGTGTCCGGTCATGGTGCGAACTTGGAACGCGTTCGCAACATCGCTGTCGCGGCTCATGTTGAGAAGTCCATCATCAAAAGTGCGGACACGCTTTGGCGCCACCTGAAAGACATGCAGAAAGTCTCTGAGCGCATCAGGAGGCTTGAGACGCAGCACCTTGAGTGGCTATCCCACTTCGACATTGACCAGATCGAAGATATGCTCGTTCACCAGGCTCAAGGCTCTGAATTCAAGCCTGACGACATAGAGGAGGTTCTGAACAACAACTTCCACTCCCACATCGACCTGAGCCTGCTTGGATACCCCGACTTTGGCCCTGGCCTCCGCAAAGCCCTCTCTGAGACTGACGCTGGAGATGTCTTCAGCCCCGTCGACATTGCCCGGGCCTTCTGCGCCGCCGCCTTGCACAGGCCCCTTCAACAAACAATCATTGGCATGCGCAATCACCGCCTAGAGATCATCGAAGAAGGCGTTTCCTTCGCCGGTGATGACGTCGGACGCGTCTCCCGCCTGCTCTTACGCGCAATCTACCTCTCGTACGTCGACCACTCCATCACCGCATTCGACCGTGCGCGCTGCCTCTCGCGCCACTGCTGGATCGTCGGCCTCTACGGCGTCTGGTTCGACTGGCACGCGGACGTTGTGCCCATGTTGGGCAAGGCGTTCGACGCGCTGATGGCGGACAATGAAGACCACCCCGAAGGTTCCAAGGCGTGGGGCCGGCCGGCATCGCGCCTGGTGGAGGCGATGTCGGAGGAGGACAAGGACTGGAGGAAGATCGAGGTCCTGCTCGCGAAGGAGCGGGGCGACATCGTGCCGGCGAGCACGAAGGATGAGCTTTACGAACACTTTCATAAGCTCAGGCTGTTGCGTTTCGCGACGGACTCGTTCATGCGTATTCCGGATGTGGTGGACCCTCGTGTGCTGCCGGCGGACTTCTGTGTCGCCGAGACGACTTGTGGTGGAGACGAATTCCAGATGCTCCACCGCATCATCAAGTTCGACAAGTCGGTGATGGATGGCGGTGTAGGTACTGTCGATGCTACGGGCTGGGAGGATGCCCACGACTACTTCTTGAGGGAGGAGCGCCTCGGTCACTTGTGCAGGGCCGTTCGTGACAACTACTAGTTTTGGAGGAACGGCTTCCACTACGTCAGGGTCGTGTTCAAGGGCTTCTCAAGGGTTAGGGAAGCGGGCTTTTTGCATGACAGGGTCCATGTTTATTGCTTTCAAGGGAGAGGTTTCTTATTAGCATTACAATAGCTGTGCTCCTGTACATTTGAAGATAGGAGAACATAACAACAGCCTCACATACACGTCGTGTGCATGTTTAGCGATGTCTGTGATGGTGTTGTGCCGCTGAGCGGAGATGACGCGCGACGTTCCACCGTTCCACAGCGAAGTGCGCGACGCTTTCCCTTCGCAGGAAATTCGATCGGCATCGCCCCGCACGCCACGCAGAACCTTATTTCCACCGCCAGGAAACGCAGATGCAGCAGGGAAAATTGCCTGCAGCTGACGCTTTCTTGCTATAATGTCAAATAACGCTCCAAGATATACTCCTCATCCACCCTTAGCCTTCTGGTGTTGATTTTAATGTGGCGCAATACTACAGCATTGTGTCGGACCTCGCCACAGAGAGAGAGAGAGAGAGGTGTTGAGATGGCAGCGCCGAGGAAGGCTCCCAGAACTCTTCCCCTTGGCGAGACGTCAAAACCTCACACTGTGGTGCTGCCACCATGCTGCTGTTCCGCCATCCGCATGCTAATACTGACACAGCTAAGCCTTTGCCAGGCCCTACAGCTGGCCTGCTGATGGGCTTGGATCGACATACACATGAGGGATTAAGCACCCCGCTCCTTCCCACCGTGCCACCGCTGTTCATGATCACCTGCATTCACATGTTGCCAGTATGGCACCTGGCAGTACAAGGAGGCAGAAAGATCACGATGGCCCTGGGCGTGGCGCATCACCCGCCCTTTTCCGGGCATGCTGGCGAGCTCAGCTGGCCAACTGCTGCCAGTCCTGGACCCCAACGAACGTATGGGGCAAGCACCACCGCCCCGTGCCTTCCACAGACGGCTTTCCGGGGGGGCATGACCCAGTCCTACGGGGCGCGTGCGTCGCCCGGCCGACCAGCCCGTCGGCTGCGAGCCCCGCCGATCCTCCGATGCCAAACTATTTAAACCCCTCCACCGTCCAACTCCTCTCCTCTTTTTCTTTTCTTCTTCAGCTTCTCCTGGCTTCGGCTGGGACCAAGTGCAGTGCGCTTTTTTTGTTCCTTTGACCGGGAATGAGCTGTCTACGGACGGCCGCCTTTCTGGCAAAAATCTTTTTGGAACCGGGTGGCTGGTCCCTGAGCACCGCTCATACTTCGCTCATCACAGTGTCGCTCGTATTGCACTATCTCGGGCTGACGCGACCTTCTTTCTTTTTCTTTTCGTCAATTTGCTGGCCTTGAGCCGGCTCTTGAGGAAGAGAATTTTTTTTCTGATTTGCGATGGCTGTGGTGGAACTGGCTGGAATTATGCACTGCTGTGACTGCTCGTGTGCTTTGTTGTGTCTGCCATTCGCCATCTTGCCTTGATTGCATGCACGCTCTGCTACGCCCTTCGGCGGCTACTTGCATGCTCGCCATGCGGCCAGCTCGTCAGAACTACAAGCCGCTCGATCCAGCCAGCGGCTTTGGGTGAGCAAGTTCGGGGCGATCTCTGAGGCGGGTAAGCACAGTGCTGAGCGACGGCCCCGACCGCAGCTCTCGGCTGAGCGCGCGCGACAGAATGACAGCGTTGCCATCCCGCTGTCGGACGGTCGCAGCGAGCGGGGCTTCCTGCACGACAGGCCAGCCGCGAGCTTGCGCGATCGCGCGGGCGCAACCACCTGTGCACACCATTCTGCACAAATTGACTGAGCTGCAGTGCTTCCAGACGCCGCACCAACTTTCGACATGAGTCAACGAGCCCGCGCTCGCCCTGCTGGTCTCTTCCGTCCATCCGCTTCATCGCCGCAGACGGCCTTCTTCCCTGCCTATATGCCCAGGCATCGCCGCCGCTCCGCCTGATGCTCCTGCCCGCCGATCATACATCGCGAATCCTCGCTCTCCCTCGCCAGTCTCATCCTGCGTTCCTTGGCCGCGCCTCCGCTGCGCTGGCAAATAGTCCATCTTGGGCTGGGCGGAAACAACAGCTCCTACTCAGCAATGCGCGCAACCTATAATGACATACACCGAGAGCAACGCCAGTGTTGCTCTTGAGACAAAGGCTATGTGCGAATGGGGCATGGCTATGGCTTGGCTCACGGCAGGGTGACATAGATGCCTTTACATGGACTTGAACGTGCTGGAACTGTGGGAGGTGCATTCTCTGGTCGTGCGAAGCTGCCCACAGGATTGATTGCTCAGTCTTTCCTAAATACCAACATAAAATACTTTGCTAGGGACATTCGAAGCGCCATTCGTCACTGCGACGCAGGCCTACGGCACCCCCGCCGCTAGCCCCCTTTAGAGGGTCTAGCTCGCTCCACCACTGAAGCTCACAAGGACTCCCTGCATTTTCAGCGAACACGGAGATCTTAGGGGCTCTGACAGAGATCTTGGCCTCGAATTCCACGTTGGTTGTGCGATTGTTGAGATTCAAGCCGTGATACACAATTACATACATGCAATCAGACCACATACCAACGGTAGACCCCAAACGAGCTGCGGGACGGGTGCTGATCTGGTTTTAAGCAAGTCCGTAGGTCCATCCTCGTAGCATTCGCTGTTGGCATGCTGAGCCAGGGCTCTGTTCTACATGGCTGTGTGCAGGTTCAGTTCCTCTGCATGGCTTGCTTTCGCCGCCGCCGCCCTAATGAATACTTAGCGTGGGTGGTAGGATTCTTTATCAATGCGGTTTCGACGATTGGCAGCTGAAAGCGGTATAACATGTGAGGCGGAGGACAGCAGAATGTGCGAGATACTCGACAGGGCTATGGTCTCCGGTCTGCCAGCTCTGTTGTATGGACAGCACATGCTCATGAAATGAATGCCAAAGGTCAGTCCAAGTAGCACGCCAGGCAGAGAGCCGACCAGATGGTCCTCTGTTCTCTGATAGCTAAAGCTCTTCCCGCTGAGGCGACGCCTCTGCCGTCCCCCGACCGGAGGCTCAGCGAGGCGAAAGCCCAGCCCTGAGTCCAGGTCAACATGGATCCGTATGCGCCTACAGCCTCTGAACGCTTCATTTGGATCCAAACTATCTTCCCGACCAGTTGTTTCCAGTTTGAAGCCTCCTCGTCTATGCACTCTCATCGACCTTTTGGATACCAGTGCTTGCAGATTATCGTATCTCGAGTTCTACGAATGGGATCAAGGGACACTGCGGATGGATAAATAGAAAGATGAGGGCGGGTGCCATATATTTGACATGTTCCAGGACATGAAGCATTGCCAGGGCACTTCCGTGAGCCTTTCTGCAAGCAGCAACACCAGGCGCTACTGTTACCAACGCCGCCTTCTGCTCCTCCTAATTGTTAGTCGTGAAGGTCCAGAAGCTTGAAGTCTGTCGGGGTCCTTCAAGCTACTCGTGATACATGTCTTTTAGCAGGAAGACTGACGGCCATGTCATGTAGTGTGGCTCAATTGAGCGGTTGGTGGAACTTTCGCACTGCTCTGCGCGGAATCAGCATGCTGGAGCCAAATGGCGCACACTTTCCCTTCAGCGCTTGTGCTGGCAATGAAATGTCCAGGAGCTGGGAGGATAGCGTCCGCTGGGACGGCGACCAGGTTACAGCTCCGTCCGACACGAGGGAAAAATGCGCTGATAGTCGGATTGGAATGTCATGGATGTGTGGCAACAGACTACCCGTGTCCTGGATACGTGTCGCAGCCGGTGGTGGGCATTCATCTGTGAGGAATATTAGTGTGGCGCTGCTGGGCAGGTTGGCGGGCTTCGAGATGGCGCTGGGGCCGGCCTAGTTCAGTGTGTTGTCGTTGTTGGCAGCCGCAGCCGTTGTGCAGGGCGGCATTGCGATGGCGCTGCTACGAAATCAGCGACCGCCGTCAGCAGCATAGTAGAAGGGCGTCTGGGCTTCGGGTGGTGTCCAGGTTGGCCGCCGTGGAGACGCAGCTCTGGAGCTATCTGATACAGCCAGTGATGCTCCAAGACCGCAGCGAAAGCCCCTCTATCATGGCAGCCATGCTCAGCAGCCCAGCGGGCGCACTAGTGGCAGTAGCGGGCGGGGCGCGCGCCTGGCGGCCTGTAATTTTGTGCTGGCGTGTGCTGTTCTACATCTGCTTCCAGTCAACTGCGAGTCAACGCGTTCGCTAAAATGAACCGCTGCAGAGGGGCCTATTTTAGCGCAGCGCGGGCTTGCGACAGGCCTGCGCCGCTGCAAAATAGGCCTACCTGCGCCCGCGCTGCGCTAAAAGTAGGCCTACCCACGCCCGACGCCCGTTGGCTCAACGCTAAAACGCGCTGATGCGTCCAGTCGAGTCGCCGACATGCCCAGCCGCTCTATTGCCAATTGCCGCTCCCGCACAGCTCCCTCCGCTCAGCCGCCATTCCTGGCGCTCGCCCGCTGGCCCACTCGCCCACTCGCCCTCCTCTCGTCCGCCCGCTCCCCAACCACTGCCCGATCGACCGGCCATGTCAATACTTGGGTGGACCTGGTGGTCACGCAAGTACAATGCACATTCCAAGCTGCTCAAGTGGTCCACAAGCTTAAAATTCATCGGGCGACTTTCAAGCAGAATATGAATCTTCTCTTTCTACTTGTCCAAATTTTCGCGACTCGCTAACGAACATTGCTTTCGCCGCTCTCGCCTCTTTCCGCCCCATCCCGCCCCAGTGCAGCCATGAACAGCATCCACAAGATAGGCAGACTGGAGTCTGAGAACGATCGGGATCCCAAGACCGCCAAACGTCCGAAAGCCAGACAGAAAGAAGACACGTGCAGAAAATGCAAGACAGCCAGATCAGGAAGCGTAGATAGACTAGCTGTGCTTAATCGCAGTTTGCGCTGAGAATGAAGCTTCTGACGAACTTTCCCGTCTGCTTGGTACTCTCTACCGCGAATGCTGAAGTGATAGAGACGCTGCGACAGGCAGTCTTTGGTATAGTTGTCGGAGATGCGGCACCATTGCATTTGGCATGAAAGAACGCTGCCGCCTGGGAGAGACCTGAGGCTGCCTCCATGCCAGGATTTGGTATCTCACTGGTCTAGCTGGGCTGGACGTATTGATGAGGTAGAAATTATAGATATGCCCTTTGTGCTTGCCACACAGTTCTCGACTCAGTATACCTGTGAATCCAAATGCCAACTCGTGAATATTTGCCTGTTGGGGATCTGCATATGCCGCAGGGCAGTCAAGTGTTCCATGCATCCTCTCCGTCCCATAGATCTTTTCGTCCGGCCCGCTTGCTGTCGAATGGGACCGGTTCTAGAATGTCTCGTCTTTAACTATTCAGCTAGTCCTCGGCACTTTCAGCCGAAATAGAGTGCCAACCTCGGCTCGCTGTGTAGTCTGATAGCTTTGAAACGAACTGGATGCGGGAGCCAGACAGGCTCCTCTTGCTCCACGCGCCATGCCCAGCGCACCTACACCCACCGCAGGGCTCTACAGGTTGATGCCTGTGGGATTCTTGCACACCTCTTCCAGAATATCTAGATTCATGAACAAGCATCCAATGGAGCGCTTCCCCAGCCAGCCCATTCTGTTGCGATGTCTCGCCGTACTGCTCCTCCAGGGTGGCCCGTGCGTTGTTCTTGGCCGCGACGGACACTTCCATCAGATTTGCGCACCAAAGGTTCAAGACGCTCAAAAGCACTTGCGCCCACCCAGGAGAGCCTCAAAGTGGATGCATAATGCTCGAGGGAGGTCATTCCGATGCGGCAAAAATTGTGGCGACCCAATATCTCCTTCTGCAGCCCTGCCGCAGGCGTGAGAAGCCTCCTCGCAGCGAGAGCAGCCCGGCTCGCAAGCACCATCTTTGCTGCCTCGCGCAGCGGCTGGCAGCTGGATGCCTTTCCGGCGCCCTTTAAAAACTCTTCCTCCTCTTGTTCCTCCAAACCCACAACACCTCCGCCTCCTCATCCTCCACGCCATGACAACGCCCGCCATGACCTGCGCAACATGCGTCGCATGCTCAACAGATAAGTTCTACTCCTCTTCATACTATCTTTCTCTTTCCGATGCATTTGACAGCTCGCGCAAGCCCGCAAGCGCCTCTGCTGCGCCTCAGATGCCAAAAAGATCTGACCCGCGACGGGCCGCACTGCTCCCCTCCACTACCTTCACTCCTCCACTCCACAACTCCTCTGCACCTTCACACAGAGCTCGTCGCTCCTGGTCTTTGCAAAGCTCTCGCGTGCCCTGCTTGACATTAGCTTGCGGTCGACGACTCCCTTCCGACTTCACTCCGCCTGTCGCACCCTCACCCCGACTTAACTCAACCACTGACTGACACTTGCTAGATCTTCTGCGCACGCATGCAACCACACATCGCCGCCATTGTTCACACCACTTACCAGCCCAACTGCGATCGGACTGCCTGCCATCGGCAAGCAAGCCATCTCTTGTCGTGAGTATGCCAACCTTTTCTTACCAACTCCCACCCCTGCCTGGAATGATGTTTCAAAAGCAAGTAGCTACATCTTATGGTTGACGCATTTGTCGCTGGCATGCTGAAACCAATGACTAAACCCAGATAAAGAGCTCCTGACCACATCTCTCATACACGTCTTTTGCCTCACTTCTTGTTCAGACAAAAGCTAACTACATTCGCAGGTTGCTCTCTCATACCCCACGCTAAGGCAGCTGTCTGACCAAAGTATGTCTGCTTTTCTTTTTTCGTCAGTCAAAGCCCCCCTGCCTAATGATGACACGAAAAAAATAATGAACAATTCCTACATCATATGGTTGACGCTGCGAGCTGAAACCAATGAAGAAACATGAGAGCTCCTGAAGGCTTCCAACTATTGCGTTCTTGTCTCATTTCTAAGTCAGAACACAAGCTAATCATCGTCGCAGACACGCTCTCCCACCACCGCTCTGACGTTGACGCTATGTTCAATCCTTGACATGGTGAGTGCATCTTCCTGCAACAAGACTTCAACACGCATGATGACCCCCTGGTTCGCCAGGGAAACACTCCACTTTTCGATGGTTTAAGCGCTGCGGCGGACGTAACCAATGACAACACAGAGCTCCTGACTGCGGACTCCTTGCTTCTTTCTCGCACATCCTCTTCATGGCATTAGCTAACTACACCGCAGGCTTATCCCGCGCGAGTGACGCCCCTCTCCCTTGGACCCGCCAACTGGTACAAAAGATCTTCGAAGTCCTTGTCCACCACTCATCCGCCACCAGCGGTCCTCTGCTCTTTGGTGGTGGCTTTACCTCGGTAAGTCAAGCTTTTGTTTGGCGATGCCGCCGTTTATTTGTCGATGATGAAAAGTCAAGAGAATCGTTATTACGACTTATGGAACCGCCGTGGCTTTGGTTATGGCTGGTTCAGGTGACGAAAGTTATCTTGATCGTAAAGAGAGCCCAACTGAGACACATCCTTTCACTTTGGGATTCTGATATCATGCCTTTGGACACAGGCTAACTCCCATTTGTTTTCCTCGCAGGAGTTCTTCGAATGCCAGTCATGAAAAGGTCGCGTTACAGCGGATGAAGCGGACAGCTTTCTTTGTAAGTTGCTACCTCTGTTATTGTTGTCTTCCCATACCCATGATGAACCTTGTTTACTACCTCTGATGGGCCCGTTCGTAACGTTTCTTAAGACGGGCCATATGATTCTTATGAGCTGCCTGACTGGAGTTTGCATTGTCAATTAGCTTTTCAAGCCACTCGTGAAGCACAGGCTAACTAAAAGAGTCATAGGAACGCCAGTACGAATAGCCGCCACCTCGGACTGTGGGCCATTGTCACGGAGCTTTCTCAGTAAGTCACTACCCCCCATCATTTTGTCTCCACATTCCCCTATGATGCGTCATCGAAGAGTAACTTGATCTCAACGACCTCTTCTCTTCGACGACATTTAACTCTCTCCAATGGTTCTTGGCGACTATAGACGGGTTCCACATGATTACACAAAAGCTCCTGATTCTCAAATTGTCCTCAAGCACTCGAAACCCCTCGTTTGATCAGAACACAGACTAACTCGATAAGCAACAAATACTCTAGTACTACTCGTTCTCGAATGCCAAAAGTCGCCTTGTGGAACGGCCACCGCCATGTCCCGGCTCCGTCCCAGGGATTGATCCAGTCTAATTGTCTTTGTAAGTGATCATCTCTCTGAACACCTGCCCCAATGATGATTCATCATGTTCAGCTACTTTCCGATGGAACCGTGGCTCTTGGGCTGTGCGCACGGGTGCTATATGATCACAACATACCTAGGACTGAGGGGGCGCGGCTGTCGTGAATTTATCCAAGCAACGCATTAGACTCGGACGCCCGCTAACTAAGAAGAGTGACAGGAACGTTCCCACGCCCAGCTTGAGGCTCACTGCGAGAACGCCATTCAGCCCTGGACTCCACGTCATGACCGCCTCAGATAGCGTTCTGTGCGTACCACCCCTCCTCCTTCCATCCCTCCCATGATGATTGCCACGTAGTGCGCTCTTGGGACTTGGGTCTTATTGCGCCGTTATCCCTCTCCCAAGACATGTCTGACTGGAATCAACCTCCACATCATCATCACCCGCCGCTGTTTTCCTGCAACTGCTAACTGTTGGTTGTGATTCCACGGAATAAATATCCTAGGCTACGTCTTCGCGATCGCTCTTCGGCATGAGGGTGGGTGGGCACATGGTGGCGCCGAGTTTTCGGATTCCTTGTAAGATTTTCCCGCTCGTCCACACGTGTGGAGCTACTTGCTAACGCGGACGATCACAGAAAGCAATCGAACTTACGACACAAATCACAACGGGAGAGGAGGGTGGGCATCATGGTGGCGAAGAACCATCCCGGATAGCAGTAAGTTTCCAGCAACCCCTCGGCTACCTCCTTCGCGCTCTGACACAGCCTGCCCCTCCAGACCCCAACACCAACAGCAGCCACACCGACAAACTTTGGTAAGTCCTCCAACAAACGCTTTCAATCGCCCCGAAATGGGGTTTTGTTAACCGAGGGGACCCCCGCGTGCTTGAATCAAAATTTCAAGTTGAGATGATGACTAGAGAAATCTGTAAAGAACGTTTCAGAGCGCAGGGGGCTTCGGTCACTTGGGGGCTTCGGCTTCCGGCGCTCGATGAAAAAATCTACGTTGCTACACGAGCTAGTGGGTACTGGGGGTTTCTGTCTGATCCACGCACCTTTACACACACAAAATGGGGGCCCCATACGACAGGTATACTTCTGGCTATGGCCGATGATTGATGAAGAGAAAAAAGAAAGAGAGAGAAGAAGCAAAAAAAAAAGAGTACAGAGAGGGAGAAAAGCAGAGAAAAAGAAACAGAAAAAGAAACAGAAAAAAAAACAGAAGAACAAACACGACACAGAGAAAGAGAGAAGCTCAGAGAAGAAGAGACAAAGAGAAGAGGGAGATGATGAGTTGTTCTGTCGCACCCGATCTGAGGAGACGTTTAGGACCGCTAGTCCCGGGGTCGCTAGCATTGCTGCTTCACCGTCGAATCCGGGGACGATGCGTGGTCACAGAACTGATCCCTCGGGCGGTGATGGCTTCGGCTGGAGTCCTTACGCGGTAGAGAGAAAAAAAAGAACAGAGAGAGACAGAAGGCAGAAGAAGACCGCAAATACCAGAAAGAACAATCATGCAGAGAGGAGCATGAACGAAAAGCCTGAGAAAAAAAAGAAGCAATGGATTTGAATGCATCAACTGACAAACACAGGGTGTTGGTTGATGTGGCTTGCGGCCGTCGTAAGTCCTTCTTCCCTTCTCCATTTTGTGCAGCTAAAAACGCTCTAACAGGTACGAGAACTTAGACTTACGCTTCCAGCCGGTGAGTCTTCCCCCCTACAGCCTTTTGTTATTAACCGCGGGAAATGATGAATTGGAAAGAACACGTCAAGAGTACCGTGTCACCTTGCTTCCGCGGGGCGTCCGGACTCAATGAACAAAAAGCGTTAAGCTACACTTGAAATACCTGATCCCGCTAGGTCCAGTATGATTTGAAGAAATTGGTGGTGGCTTCGGCCCTGGTTTCATGGAGGAAAGAGATGAGAAAAGCGATGCAGGATATGATGAACATGGAGTCCACTGGCGCAACGAGCGCGACTTCGCTTCGGCCTGGTCGCTGCAACCGAGCCCAGAACCATCGTGTTGGACGTGGTCATGACCTGATCCTGCTTGGGAGATTTGAGATGAAAGAGACACAATCAACGATAGCTGTTGATCAGAGCCTGTGGGCGTAATGCAAGCAATCTCAACTTTGCTGTTTGTGACCAGATTTGTGCTGTGATTTTGAATAAAAACTCCTGCTGCTCTGATAGCCTTGCACGTTCCATTCCATTTTGGTGTCCCGCTTTTTTTCGTTCCACCTTATTAATTTCCTTCGCGCAGTCGCAAGGTATGCGGCAAAACTACATGTGAAAGTTCGGCAAGCAAAGTTATTGGGCATGTTTGCGTCTGAGCTTAGCCTAGAAACAGCCCTGCCTGCTCGCGACAGCTTACTTTTGGAGTGGGGCGCAACAAACAACGATATCTGTGGGGCAAACTGCCCACTTATGCGATAGCAGGCGAGCGTTTGACAGTGCTATCAGCTGCTTCAGCAGCGGACGGAACAGCCTGTACAACGATATCGGCGCGAAACAAACTCACAGTACTATTTACAGAGAGGAGTATTCAGTGAAGCCGAGCAGATTGAGGCATGCCATTGTCGTACGACGTTGCGAGATGACGATAGACCTCAACACCATGTATTTTGCCGGATCGGAAAGAAAGCGGGTAAACACTGTTTGAATAGTTTGAAATCAGACCGAACTAGATAATTCTGACAGCTTCTGATCAAGCGACTGGTTGAAAACTGCGTATAATATTTATTTATGTTTATTGGTAAAATTGATGATTTTCCGCCACGTGAAGAAAAAAAAGGCAAGCGCGATAATAACAATGGATCTTGATTCTAAAAATAGCATACTGGAATAAGTTATTCGATTGCTCATACCAACAAGCCACAGATGGGAACAAAGCTGCAGCGCAATGCCTCTCCATGTTTGCGCCAAATACGTACAATATCATCCAGCAGATCCCCTATTTATTTTCTTGCAAATGACCGGCCTCATTCGTTCCGAGCACATGAGACACTATCATTCCAGACATAGACAGGTATCCAGACTCCATGCTACTACCTCAGCTCATCTGAGACTCCGATTCCTTGTTGACAACCTCATCACCGACAAACACTTCCGTGGGGGTGATTTCGGCTTCGCTACGGCTGACCTTCGCCACATGGCCTCGGGCAGCTGAAAGCTGAGGGCGCTCGTTGGAATCCTCAGCCTGCACGTATGAACCTTACCATGACGGAGTAAATGACAAGGCTAATATGATATAGAATAGCAGCGACGCTCACGATGCCTCTCATGTCGAGACCTGGGAATGGGGATTTTTGGCTTCTCTCAGTCCACTCCACCAAAAAGCCTTGCATATCCTCCGCCTGGATTCAATGAGATTCTCTCTCACACAGACAGAGCTGTCGGTTCCGAGAGCGGCAGCCAGGCTCAGTCCTCTGATTACCGTGCTGCTTGCTCCATGACGTACCGGTCCTCGGGCACCACAACTGCTCTCATGACATTCGCCACCACCTTGAACGGCAAGACCTGCACGCTGCAGGAGAATATGTGCTGCACTATGCGTGATGGCAACAGCGCAGTACATCGTCATCCCATTCAGTGTGCTTGCAGGATTCCGTGTAGCCTCGGCCGAGCAAACAGCCTCTGACAAACATGGTGACATCATCTACTTCTACCCGCAAGAGGTACTGAATATCGGGGAGACTATTGCTTCAGCCGCAGTCGGCTCTGCAGGGGGAATTAGCAAACCACTGCTAGGCTATCAATAAGGTGCGTACGTCTGAAATATCCTCTGTGAGTGAATGTAAATTCGCCACCACTTGCTGTCACGAACAGTATATTATCTGACCATGCCACAATGAACCGCAACCCTCAAGATGCTTACGTTGACCGGCATGGCATGGTGGGTAAAGACAAAGCCTTTACATTTGCTGACACTCGCACCCCAGAATGGGTTAGCCACTCTGGACCGTGCACGGCGCAGGTGTCTTTCTCCTGCAGCAATATTCCTGCGCCGGGCCGCGCCACTCTTCCACTCCACCTCCATCCCTCCGCCTTCCGAACTCCACCTGCGCAGTTGCAGGAGCAAGCCGCCAGTAATTCAGACACAAGCACACTCTTTCTGAATTCTCGTCGAGGCGATCCTCTCATAAACCATGCCTGTTACTCTCCCGAACGAGCTGGTCCTTTTGACCCTCGAGTACTCTCTTGTCTTCGAAACACCCACCAAGCTTTGCAAGCAGGCCCAGATAACACCAGAAAGCGCCAAAGACATCTTGACCTTCCGCGCTGTCAGTCGCACCTTTGCAAAGCTCGCCGACAACCTTCTGCCGAAGGTCCTGCAGCAAAAGCGCGTGCAGATGACCGCCGCCGATCTCGACATGCTGGACCGCTTCACGCGCCGTGAAGCTGTGAGCAACCGCATGAGCGCCCTGTGCATCTCCACCGCGTTTCCGGTCGATTTGCCTCGGGACTACGACATCTCCAACCTCCAAGAGCAAGCAACGAAGCAGTGGAGTTACTACCCTTCCGCGACAGAGGCTCTTACAACCATCGCTTCACGCCTTGTCAACCTCAAAGACGTGGCCATTGAGGGTGACCCGAAGCGCCTTATCGGAGAAGACTGCAAGCATGGTTACGCTGAGCTGGTCGAGCATATGGGACCGCAGGCCAGCTACGCTGTAATGAAAGCTCTCAGCGACGCCGGCAGAGCGCCTGCAAAGATGGAGATCTCCAGGTGGCCTTTGTTCGCACAAGGCTTCTCAGAGCTCGGGAACGAGTCCCGATTCACTTTCCCCAGCATCATGCAGCTGGAAGTCTCATTCATCGACACTGGCAGGGCCACATCTAGCGAGGAGGAAGACCTGTACGACCACGCCAGGAATATACTATTCCTCTACGACATCTTCCCCAACCTCGCCGACCTGCGCGTCAACATGATCCCCGCCGGCGGACGCACCTATTCGCTCTTCAAGAACCCTCAACGCCTCCCGTGGTTTTTGTGGCCGTGCATCACCACCCTCACGCGACTCGAGCTGGCCATGAACCAATGCACTCAGTACTTCGCCATGGCCTACCGCAACAAGTCCTCTCTCCGCCACCTTGCCCTCTACAACACCGAAGATCGGCACACCAGCGCTGACGGCATCATTCAGTATATCTCCACGAGGCTGCTCTACCATGGCCAGCTCGAGACGCTCTACCTCCAGTTCCCTACGCAATCATTCACCAACGAGGACCTTCGCCATATTCCGATTCCTCTGATCGTCTGGGGCCACCCACCAACTCCTTTCACCAAACGTATCTATATCCGCCAGCTTCCTCTTGGATACGAAGACTCTCCCGAAGATGCTCACAGTAGTTTGGGCGGGGGTGTCGAAGGCTGGGGCGGAGTCTTCCCTGGAGACTTCGAGATGTGGCTGGGAGAAAGAGACGATCTGAGACTGAAGAAGGTCTGGGCACCTATGATGCTACCGACGCCTAGTCCCAACTAGCTGCCGGTCAGGGCCGTCGTCTTTGGTTGTTTTTGCCGTCGCTACATTCGAGAGCGAGATGTTTGAGGAGGGTCGTGGGTAGACAGGCTAGGCTATCCGCGGTATACACAAAAGGTAGTTCAGTGCCAGTGATAGATAAAGCTCTATTGGTAGTATCAGGCATTATTTCATCTGCTGACAGCTGCTTGTGTCTCTCCTAGCCTATTCAGTACACCTCCAGTTCCGGGGTTCAACGATGTCCTATATACATCCGAGTCAGTAACCGTAGTCTCAAAGGACACTCCCACCTCGCTCTTGCGCACAGCCAAATGAACCAGGCACCATCTAGCCCGCTCCAGTCTCCTCAATACCCTAGAGAAGTCATCATGAAAGACCGGGAAGAGTCAATCAAAGATGCGCAGGTAGCCTGCAAGATAAAAACGAAGACGGGCGAGCTCTCGTTCTTCACAGATGGCTCCTATGTCAGGAGCGAGCCGGCCTCTGGAGCGGCGGTCGTGTGGCATCCTCCAGCTAAGTTGGAAGATTGGTGAGACAGAGAATCCCGCGCCCTTTGACTTATTACTGACAAGAAACCGGCAGAAGCGTATACTATAACACTCGTCCCACTGCTGCCGCATCGTCCCTGCCAGCAGTTCTCCTGATCTGCCCCAGCCGCCACAGCCTCTTATTCAACGCCTGCAAACGCACAGATGACCGGCCAGCGTCGCCTGAGATGCTCCTGCCCCGCAACGAATCCTTCGACCGCTCGTCCGACTCCCCTCCTCGCCGCGCTTGAGCCACAGCTCTGACACGGCGGCGCACTCCATCAGAATGTCGAGCGACGATGGCCAACACAGCGCCACGAAGAAAGCTACCCGCCAATCATCCCTGGAAGTCTTGGGCGTCATCTTGCAGCTGGCAGGCCCGGGAGGCTCAGTATATATATCACCCACACCATCACCAGACACGTCTAGCACTCCGCAAGGCCGTTGTGGCCTCCTGTTTGGAGGCTGATTTTTCCAGGCCTCAGCGCAACGCACCTGCATCAGCGAATGAAAGCGCACGTCGTGAGGAGGGTTTGCGTCTGGACGACGCGAGTCTGATCAACGACCATCTGGAGGACTCTCGGCTCTTTCTGCACGGCACTATCCCACGCTTCTGTGTCGCCGAGTATAAAAATGCGTTGGTCGCGTCTCCTCTATATTACACACTTTCTCCCACTCTCTCCTCATGGCGTCCCAGGCGGCCAAAATTAGCGCCTTCGCCGCGCGTTCTCCCGTGTCTGAAATACTCCGCGCAAAGCTAGAGAGCCTTACGGAGCTCGCTCTTGACCATTATCTTGAGCAAGCCAATCAATTCCCAGAACCGCTTCAGGCCCAGATTCTCGAAGTACGACTTCAGAATCTACCATCATCTACTGTCGCTTCGAATATGCCTTCGACAGGCACCTCTGCCGACGCTGGTTCCAATGGCGTCTCCGACGCGTCCTTAGACGTGTCTTCCAACACTTCGCCAAGCGGTGCTTCAAATATGCCTGTGCATCCTTCATCGAGCGGCCGCCCTTCCAACAACTCTTCACGTAGCGCTTCTTCGCGAAGCACCTCTTCAGACGCCGCGTCCGACGCCGCTTCCGACGCGAAGTTCCTGGTCCTCTGGCGTCATGACGACCACCTTTAGGTGATGGGAGGCGGTTTTGTCTGAAGCCCGGCAAACGCATCGCTGAGGTTGCGTACTTCAAGGGCTTCAGAGCACCCCCCAAGCGGACGCAGAGTTGACTAGCAGTGCTCCTTTTCCAACAACGATATATAGCAACAAAATTCGGCCGCGCCTTCTTTACAAGCTCACCACGTCTGACATGGACTTTTGGTATATACCTCTTCACAAGCTATTCTGAGCACTCTGTAGCACTGCTCTACACGATTCATATCTACTACTGTCGCCATCACGCACTACAATACCTCGATTCTAATGTTCTTGGCCACCTTCTTGCTCGATAAAGCTCTTCTCAAGCTTTTTCCTGCAACGAGGCCTGGTATCCCACGGAGCTGCGCCGCCTAGTGCCAATGCCCCCCCAGCGCAGGCATATCTGAAGCCACACCGACGCCGAAGACGGAAAACAACGGCTGGTGTGCGGAAAAACGCGCATCTCGTCGCCCGAGACTGGCCTGAGCTCATTGGCCAGGTCCACAGGCTCCTTCCGCTGGCCATAGTCAACAGACCAGGTTCATCCATCCCGACGTCCGCTCGTGACTGCATCTGGAGAGCCCCCCAAGCTCCGTCGTCTCATTGTCTACGACAACTGGGGTTTGGGAGAATAGACGATGCATATGACGAGATCGCGCTTCGGCTGAGAAACGGCACTTGTTGTGATGGATGGTGGCGCTTCCAGCAACTGGTTATCCTTCTCCTTCTCCTCCGCAGCCTCCTCCTCCTCCTCCTACTTGGCCTCCCCGTCTGCTTCCTTGATCAACCTGTGCCTCGGTTTTGGGAGGCTCAGCGCCTTTAGGGGCGTTGCTTGCCAATCTCGCTGGCGAGCTCGTTTGATCCGAGGACAGGCTTTGACACGGTCTTTCGAAAGCAGTTCCGGGAACAGATCCGCCACACTCGTGACGTTCTGCGTGCTGGAAGCTTGTAGGTGGACACGCAGGGAGCACGCGCTGAAGAACACTTGCGGGGATGCCTTGCGCCATGCGCACGTGTTGTGGCGCCACGAGCAGCAGCGGCCAGGCGGTCGGAAGTCCGTGGTCGGGGCGGAGGGCCAGCGCGTGCGACGGCGTCACGCATCCTGCTGCTGTGAGGAGAGGTGGAAGAGCCTGGGCAAGGGCCTGCCGTTTCCGCTGCCATGCGGCTGTGTTATTCATGGCCACGGCTGCTGGTTCCTGCGGCGAGCAGACGGTGGCTGCGCTCATCAACCTGCGCGAAACCTGGACTTGTGATCCCATGCTGGGTGCCAGTTCATCCTGGAGTTCATGACGTTGACAAGAGCCTGGGCTCGGCCCCCAACGCTGAGCGGCGCATCCTCGACCGCATCAGCGTGCTCTGACGCCACAGAAAAGACGGCCCACATGCTTCTGCCCGCGTCGAAACGACGCACGGCAGAGAGCGCGGAACACGCGCTATTTCTACGTCACCAGCTCGGCTTCCTGCCTGTTCGCGGACTGTCGACAACAACGACCACTATATACCTCATTCCAATCCGCTATATTGGCGTTGCGCGGTTACGTCGCTACCGCCTTCGACGAGATCGCTGCCCGACAACCCTGGCACGCCGCTTTTTTGCGCCGCGGCCATTGCCGGAGAACAGCACTGGTCAGTTTTCCGCCTCTGTTTTTCCTTCCCCCGTTCGTGATGGCGAAAACAAAGACACTCCTATCGAAAGAGTGCGAAGACGACACAGCTCATCGGCCTTGGTCAAAATGCGGCATTCCAATGGCTCCACCCAGGCGCCGGCTGCTGCCCCTCCCTGGTTGTTTTTCCGAGGGATTCGAGTCACTGATATAGCTATAGAATGCTGTTGATCCGGCTGGCAAGCTTCGCTTTGCCTTCACGTGCCGGTATATTGACCCCAACTCACTTCAGCCGACATCCACCCTGACCAGACGATGGCGTCACACGCCGGCCCGCTACCACACCTGCCCGTCAAGCCATCCTTCACCCCGCTGCCATTGCATGGGATGGGGGATTGGGTACCATATAATTTCGAACAATGGACTCCGTCTGGGGTTTTGCCGACTCTTACAACGACTTCGAGCAGCGCCAGAGGAGTGTGACGCCATTTCCCGGCTTCACTCCTCCCCAGAGCCGCGCGTCGTCGCCCGCCACTTCCGCGAAGTAGCAGAAGCCATGCCTGGCGAACGCGCCGCATACATCTCCTCGCTGTTGACCCCCGTTGTGGGCCCGATCAACGAAGAAGACAAGTGCACCACCTGCCTAGACCAGGCCGCGTGCGTCAGTGTGTGCATGAACGTCATGGAGGGCCAGGACGACGGGCACGACAATTGTCGCGGGACATGGATGACAAGCACTGCCGGGAGCAGGACCGGCACGGCTACGAGACTTTGGTCGCCGCTGGGGGCAGCGCATGCTCCTGCGCGAGAGTGGAGAAGAAGCAGAAGCAGCAGCAGAACGGCAACGGGCGCGAAGGAGACAATGCTGAAGGGGCGCCCGCCGACGCCGACACTGACTTTCAGCTTGCCCCCAGCACCATTCCGTCATGTTGTAGAGGCTTGGAGAAGAACTGTGACCGTTGGTGGGCGTCGTCGGGCGGTCCGCCTGGCGCGCCCAGACGGCCATCTATGGATATATGCCAGCTACACCGCTCTATCATCGCCGTGGTGCTGAAAATATCAGCCCTGCTGCTTCCCGATCGAGTTGGCTGGCCGCCATCATCTCCCAGCTCGAAAGCCGAGAAAGCCGCACTATTCGCCGCGCGAATGGGCAAAGACATAATCCAGTCTTCCGCCTCGACGGTGCGCATGCAGTGTGTGGTGTGTAGTGTGCCCAGCTCTGACATCAGCAAGGGTCGCAGCTGCACATCGGGTGTTTGGTGTCGTGAGTGGGCATCGCTCCAGGCCGGCCGTGATCGACCTGCTGCGGGGCTGCGCGACCAGCTACACGAGATATCCGACATGGGCGGTGAGGGTGTTGGGCGATGTACGCGGGTGCAGTGCAGTACAGGCATGGCGAGCGATCCGCGCGTGGAGCCCTGTGCTGATCAACGTCGGCGGTTGACGGGATTGGGTGCCAGAGGGGATCATCGGAGACGACATGTCGGGAATTCTTGAGGCTGCAGAGTTCGTTTGGGATAGTCAGGACCTTCAAGCCGGGAGGCAGGATAGGATGGCTTATCTGTATTCTGTGTTTCAGCGCACTCGATGTAATGCTTGCTGTGTGTGGCCACTGCCATCGCGTTGTGGAAATGGATGGATTATGGTGATATGCTTCAATCCTGGGGTGTTCTGTAGATACTAATGCATGAAAAAAGAATTGCGTTATTCTGGAAGTTGGACCATGTGCCTTTCTGTAGTTGCTGCTGGGCGGAGTGAATCAGTGGATGTCGTGGCTTCGTCAGAACTTCAGAGAGGTAGCATAGAGACGTGAAAACCTTTGCCATTCGTGGTGCTCCGGCAGCATCGAGAGCAAAGACAACGAGCAAAGCGCGATTGATGCCATGGTCCGCCAAAAGCGGGCGCCGCACATCGGCGGAGGCCCGCTGGCTTGACGGCCATATCGCCCAGCGGTGACTCCTCCAAGACAAGCCATCCAGCACGCTGCCTCGCGGAATGACTACTCGCGCTCCTCCATGGCTCTGGGCCACCGGCCACACTGCCGTGCCTTCCCTTACAGGTGGCTCGCAGAAGACCGCGGAATCGCGCAGAGCCGATGGCCTCCCAAACCGTCACCATCCCGCCGCACTTCCAGGCAGGAGCGCAGTTGCGCTAGCAACCACTCGCACGAGCGCAAGCAGAAAGCCGCACTTCCGCCGGGTATAAAAACCCCAGCGCCTACCACCGAACCTCCTCCACACCCTCTTCCTCCCCTAACCTCTCCACTGCCCCAATGCAAGATATTTGTAGCTCCTGCTCCAGTCGAGCTGCCTCCAGCCCCACTGCGCTTGACTTCAGTCCGCCTCTTCATGGCGCGACTCCATTTTCCGTAAGTGTTTGCTACCCGCCTCATCCTCGCGTCGCCCGACTTCGAGCTGACGTCCCTCCACACTGCAGATTGCGCGTCCTGTCCGCTCCGATCATGCCTTCGTCGTAGCAAGAAGGTAAGTCGTCTTTTGATCCTCCCGCACTTCACCTCCTCTCTATGATGACAAAAAAAATCAGCACTTCACTCCTAGTAACCAGGTCTCCGGGCCGCGGTCTCAATGACGCGAAAAATCTTATCTGACCACTCGTTCCCTTCACTTCCCTTCCTGCCTTCCATTCGGCTGCCTCTTGATAACGAGTCAGACAGATCACAACACGCTCCGGCTGGCGTCTTTCCACCAAAGTAAGTCATTTTCTTATCGCACTGCACCTCACCCCTCCCACAATGATGACCAAAAAATTCAGTGACTAAGCTCTGAGTCGAACCGGTTCATGACCTGCGTTCGCATGACGCATAACCTCCCGCGTCTGAACAGCGCATATGTCTGATTCTACACTCCTACACTGCTGTCGTCCTTGTCTTTCCTTGCTAGCCTCTCAGCTAACATCTACCACTCCGCAGATCTTCATTGAACAGGCACCTTGCCGCCCGGATCGATTGACCCAGACCTTACCTCAATGGCTCTTTCAAGATACGTAACCCCTCATCCCATCCCACTTCCTCTTTACTCGTGATGACCAAAAAAATTTCAAAGACTAAAGTCTGACGCGAACCGACCTGCGTTCGCACTGACGCTACCTCTTTTCTGATTCCACACTCCTACACTGCTGTCGTCCTTGTCTTTCCTTGCTGGGCTCTTAGCTAACGTCTATCACTCTGCAGATCTTCACTCCCGAAGTAGCTTGCTGCGCAGCTCGATTGACGCAGACCAACCCTTCGGTGGCTCTTTCCAGATAAGTGATCTCCTCATGCCATCGCACTTCCCTTTTTCTTTTTATGATGTAAAAATACAGAGATTAACCGCTGAGGTGATCCGGTTCATGACCTGTGTCACACTGACGCTAAAACTCTTCCTGATCCAACAGTCTCCCATCGTCATTGTCCCCATCCTTCTTTACTAGGCATTCAACTGACACGTAATCCTTCACAGACCTTCGCTACCACCGCAGCTCGTCGCGCCCGTCGGCACCGCCAATGACCTTCCTCCAAAGCCTCCCTCCGCTCATCCGACAACCCATCTAGTCGTCGGCTGCCTTCGCTCTCGCTTCGTCCTCTCTCAGACTCCGAATACCTCCGCCGCCGGCATCGCCTTCCAGATCTTCATCGCAGAATCTCGCGAGTAGCGTCACACTTGCAAGGTCAGTTCCGAACTCCGCGCTGCTGCCCTCACCCACCCTCCGCCTCTATGATGAAGATACACTGCGTGGACATCAACCGCGCTGGAGCAACGGCCTCGTGCGCTGCCGGAGCGAGGATGGCGAGAAGCGACGCTGCGGCGGACCTTGTGGTTGGAAATGACAACATTGAGCGCCTGAGAAGCGAACCTCACCTCGTCTTGTCTGTTTGCTTTGAAATATTTGAGACAGATGCTGATGGTTATTTTCTTCGTGGCAGGGCTTCTGGTCGAGCATGTCGCTGGTGGACTTTGCGAAAAACGGTCACTCTTTCCAACTCCTGCCCGCCTGCACATCACAGCCTCATATGATGAGTGCCTTTTGGCCCAATACACTGCACTCTAAGTCAACCGCACCTGCCTCTGGCTTAGCGGGAGTCAGAGGTATGGGAGCCTGGGTTGACGTTGTCGAGAACAATCGAGCGAGAATTTTTCTCGCCTGACTAGAGGCTTCACCTTTTCACCGTCGCATATTCCGCTTTTGTAAGGATCTGAGCTTACATCAAGCATTTCGCAGGAGCTTTCGCGACGTCGGTCCGTTAACCTCACCGCTGCCGACCCTCAGCGACTGTGCACGGCCAAGTGACGGAGCCGAATGCTAGCAGTAAGTCAGACCTTTTGCCTCACCACCCGCACCCCTCCTCGATGATGATTATAAAGGCCTAATGACTATCTGTCAATCCATGATTACAGAATTGCATTAGTCTGAGAGGTTCACCTATGCCCATCTTTTCGCTTCGCGATCACTCGTCCTTTTGCGCAGCTGGCTAACTTTGAAGCAGTAGGGTGCGCTCGAGTCTTCTAACCGATGAAGTAAAGACAGCACCGCGGTTAGTATCCTTCCACTCACAATGCGCGCACACCAACGCCCACACAAAGACATGTCTTTTATAATGACGAAATTGGGAAAGAACGTTTTAGACAGCCACGCTGGCATCTGGCTGCAAGGCTAGGTGTCAGTTGTCTGGATTGGCCATGCGAACATTCGAAGCGTCTGATTTGACGCATTGCCCACTCCTCCTTCACCTCTACAATTTCCCTTGAATGGTTTGCTAATTCTGCAAAAGCAGGTAGAAGCCCCACAAGGCTGTCACGAGAACCAGAGGTCAGCAACTCCCCCAGCACGCTACAATCTTCCGTCGTGAATGATGACTATGTAAACTGAAGTTTTGAGTCAACCACGCTGGCATCTGGCTGTAACGCTAGGTGTTGGTTGTCCGAGTTGGCTATGCAACAGAAAATAACCAGCTCTCCCCTGACACGACACCACACCCACTGTCCCCTTTGACCGCATCGCATTTCCAAGACCACTGGCTAATTCCCGCCATCGCAGGACCGTGAGAGCCGTGCACCGCGTTTGAGAACGCCAAGGTCAGTGATGCCCAGCCCTACCACACCCCCTGCCTTCCATGATGACCGGGCCATGGCCTGAATGAACAAGATACTCTTTAGTCAACCACGCCGGCCATCCGGTTGCAAGACTAGGTGGTCGGTTGTCTGGGTTGGCAATGCGAACATTTGAGAGCTCCTGATTTGGCACACTACCCACTCCTTCCCAACGTCGCTGCATTTTCTGAGCATCTTGCTAATTCGGTCAGAGCACGAAGTTCGAAATTGCACCAGTCGCTCGAGAACACCTCAGGTCAGTGATCCCTCCCTAGCACGCCTCCCATTCCTTCCACCGTGATGACGGGCCATGGCCCGTTGAACATACAGTTTAGTCAACCACGCTGCTGGCTACGAGGCTGCGTAGGTCAGCAGCGTTGGGTTGACAATGCGAACAAAGCTGTCTGAGTGGACGCACGACAATCTTTTCTCGACGTCAATGGATTTCGTGAGCATCTTGCTAATTCTGTCACAGCAGGGCCTTGGAAAATGCACGAGTCACTCGAGAATACCTGAGGTTAGTGATGCCCGCAGCACGCACTCCGTAAATTCCCTCCACGATGATGACCGGCGTTTGCCGGAAGTTCAAGCTACTTTCTAGTCAACCAGCGCCGCTGGCCATGAGGCTGCGTGGTCAGCGGTCTGGGTTGGCAATGCGAACAAAATTATCTGAGTGGACTTGCCCGGCTATCACCTTTCTATGTCGCCTTTTTTGTACAGCATGCTGACATCTCGATGTCAGGCATCTCGAAAAGACTTCCCCCTTTATAGAGGGACAAGACGCGGCATGCTCGACTATCGCAAGCCCGGCTCGTCGAGCGGCATGTACTCGCATTCCTTTGTGAAATGTTCAACCTCAGCGAGGCGCTTGACATCACACGTGAGTGACTCCAGCAACTGGTTCTTCAATTTTGTTTTTTATGATGATCCAATGGAAAGAATTTCGCATTCAACCGCTCGAAACCGACCGCAAGGCCTGAGTATCGGCGCCTGGGTTGAGCATGAGAGCACCTTCCTCTGATTTAAGCACCCAAGTTTCATCATCATTTTCGTTCTCCTCCCTTCTATGGCCGCTGACACTTCGGACTGGCTAGGTCATAGCAAGCACAGCTCGTTGCGCAGCCCGTCATGACATCTCTTTCTGGGTTGTTCGACCTCAGACGGGCGACTGGAAACCCCGGTGATCACGTTCCAGTTGCTGACTCTTTGATTTGCCTTCATGATGACCTGCTAGGAGATTCATGAACTCAACCGCTGGAAACCGGTCGAAAGGCCTGAGTTTTGGCGCTTGGGTTGGGTATGAGAACAACAGCTTGCTAACCACCTTCACGCTGGTCAGGTCATACCCGCCTCACTGAAGCCGTTCTCCAAACGCTGTGCTGCGCCAACGCCGCGCGCTCCGTCACCTTGGCCCGAGCCGCACTCTGATAGGTTAGTCATGCCCATCACTCTGCCCTGTCCGCATTCCGAGCCTCAATGATGAGGAGTGGCAAAGCCGCTCTTAACTACACTATTTAGCGAACCGCTCCTGACGCTTTCGGGCCGAGGGTCGCCTGGGTTTCCGCTGTGACAACTTTTGAGCTAGACTGAGAGGCTGGATTCGTTCTATCACCGTTTTCATCTCGTCAAATTCGTGTAAGCAGCAGCTCACATGACTTTGCTATCTTTCGCAGGCATTTCGGAAGAGCGTAGGCTTGACATCTCGCTTTGATACACTCCACGTCCTTTAGACGCCGAAGCTCGCCGCCCGCGTACTCGAATGATTCCATGTTCCACAATCACAAGGCACAGGTGGCCGGGTGGTGTTGGTAATCACCTTAGGCAGGGCCACTGAAGTGGTGAAGTCAGCCGGAAAAGTAAGTGTGCAAAGACCATCCTCCTGCGGCTTACGTGACGACAAAACCTACTTGTGCAACTTGACTTCTTCCATGAGTATAACGCTGTATCTCTGACTGCCGCTTGAAACACGTTGAAAAGTTTCACCCTCAGCTGAAACACATGCTAATGTCGGCTTTTGTAGGATTTTTCCACGGCGAGCGGAGCATCGTCGGCTCGCCCGTGCGGAGACTTCTCCGCGACGGAAACCTACGTAGTCATGGCGTGCGGGCTTTAGCAACGGAAGCATAATACTGGAAGGTTATGAGCTTGAGTGTCAGGCTTGTCTGACTTCGACCTTTCGACATGGGTCGTTTCGTGAACTCTTGGTCCACGCACGAGGCGCACGAAGCCGGGGGAAGCTGGAACCAAGGCTGAGGGTCTCACTTCACACGAAAATAGAATCGTTCTTCTAGTAGATGGCTACATAGGCAGCTCTAGCGCGCATTTCACTGGCCGATTTGCTGAATCGAAATTCTGAAAAACTTGAAATTTGTTTAAAACTCAAAGCTGATTTGACGCCGATGAAAATAATTTAGGTTGCGGGACTGCGAAGCTTAGAAGTCTGAATTAATTCCCGAACACTGCAGCCGAAAGACATTGTTCAGCCCTGTTTCAACTTGCCAGCATAGCGCGCGGGTCGTCCCGGCGGGTAGTAAATTGACATCGTATTGCCGCGATCCTGGAGTTGAGCGGGCGGTGAGTGCTGCGAGCGCGCAGAGCAAACTAGCTGATAATTCGACCCGATGTCGCAGTGTGCCGAGCGGAGGCGAAAAATACCTATTATGACGTTCTGTCGTGCACGACACATTTTTTCCGGTGGGTGGCGGGCAGCAATTAACATCTGCAACACCAGGGCGTTGCATCGCGAGTCAGAGCGAACTCTATCTGCGAACCGGCAAGCGCCTTTTCCTCCACCCATGTCATTGTCGCCCTCCCCCCTCTTCAACCCGCGACAGTCTCCACACTCCTCCCGCACATCTCCCACGAAACGCGGCAACAGCCATATTTCCGCTGATCCTTCGTAGCGGCAGTCTCCATACAGAGCGCACCACCATCGCCACCAACAATGCAAATAAATCTGCAGGAAGGCAAGCGACGACGACAATGGCGGGCCGCAACGGCGGAGGAGTCGGCAAGCGATACGACGGAACAGTCGTCCGGCGAAGCCGAAGCCAAGCAGATCCTTGGAATCCTTTGTCTCGGCAAAAGGAGCGTGATAGCGACACACACAAAAAACCCGGCGCGCTAACTGGCTCCGTTTCATTGATTCCTGCCCGACTCGGTTAAACACCCTATAGCCGACAGCCAATCTTGTCCATTCTGGTCCGCCCCCGCCAGGGGCTGGCCCATCCGCCTTCTTCGCGGCTTCAGCCTTACGAGAGAGCTTGTTTCCTTTGACGACCCAGGCGTGCCGTCCCCGTGCGGGCAGTTA
Organism: Lasiodiplodia hormozganensis; assembly: GCA_030512325.1. Lineage (NCBI taxonomy): Eukaryota > Fungi > Ascomycota > Dothideomycetes > Botryosphaeriales > Botryosphaeriaceae > Lasiodiplodia > Lasiodiplodia hormozganensis. Next base: position 28,917 of record JAUJDW010000160.1, on the reverse strand, counting down.
GTGCCAAACAAGACAGGTTCTATTTATGAAACAGAGTCGTGCAATACGATGCGACGACGTCGCGCTCTTGTGCCCTGCGCGGTCGGACGCCGGCGATACTTGACTGGTGTGCATTTGCATTGCGGCGCGAAGCTGGATCGAGGCGGCGGTGGAAATGAATACGATGATACGGGCGGACGCCGACAACGGTGCCAAGCAACGAACGACCGGGGGAGGCGCAAAAGTTGGTTATTTTTGCTTTTGCCTTGTGGAGTCTCGCGTGTGCCCTGTTTCGTCAGAGATAAGGAAATCCGTCGTGTGGGTAAATTTGGGCCGCCGCCGTCGTGATGGTTTAAAGCAGGCCTGCATCCCCGTTTCCTTTTTTCACGAGGAATCCGTCGCCTTCGCTGCTCTCTCCGCCAGTCCGCATACCTACTACTCGCTGCCAGCAACAGCCACTTTGCTGCCACTCCTTTTGAGAAACAACTGTTCGATACACCACGCTCTCTCTGTACGTGCAGGCCCTCTCCGTCGTTGATGATGATGATGCAGATCATGCGCTAACCGCCAATCATCCACAGATCGCACCAACCCACGCTCCTTACCACCACTACCAACCCAACCTCCGCCTCATCAGTCTCCGCATGACATTTCCTTCTCCCCACGACGCCGAGACACCCAGCAACGACCAACCAGCCACGATGGAACTTTCCAACAACGAGATCTTCATCGCCCTTTTCTTCGGCTTCGTCGCGCTCATCGTCATGGCCATGATCATCGTCTACTTCCGCAAGAAGCACCTGAAGAAGGTCAACGAGAAGCTGCGCGCCAAGCACGCCAACATGGCCCAGGCGGTGTGAGCAAGCCCTGAACACGGGCAATACACCAACACGACACACACACACACAACTTCAATTATGTAATTGCACAGGCGCACCGCCTAGCGCGGCGAGCTACAGGACTGGAGACGCCCAGGATGGACATCCTAATCGACTTCATGACGCTGCGCGCATACCACAGTGCTTTCGCACGTTGTCTTTTTTACACTTCACGAGCTGTATTATACTGGGACTTTTTTTACGCAGGGTGATGCGGCCAGGGGAACGCCGCGCGGGAAGAGCGGAACATGCGCGCGCCGGGATCAACGCATGCGTTTTAACACGAAACTGGAAATGGCGTATTTTGGCGACTCATGCATCAGGTTGCCGTGGTTGGCATAGCATTGAGGAATTGATTTGAGTACTGTTCAAGCTTTCAATATCACATTTTGCCCCGCGAGGGCTTTGTTCAACGTCATTTGCTGCTGCGGATTTTGAGAGCTATGATTTGGCGTGAAACGGTCACGGAGAAGTGGCGGTGAGTTGGATGCTTGTGTCTTACTCTCCCTTTTCCTGCGCGATGCTAGTGAAAGACATTCATCGTACCGGCAACAATGATGTGTTCTATTATCACGCCACCGGAGGAGACTGGACTGTTCACACTCAGGGAGAGAGGCAAAAAGGCGCAAAAATCCATCAAAAGCTATTGTCTCGCTCATTTCCGTCTAACGAGTAGCACTGCATGGTTAGTGGGGGCTTCAAACAGGGTTCATCCGCACAAGCGACTCGCATCCGTATTCCACAGTGATGACGATCATCGTGGTGCAGCTAACTCCTCTATAATAGTAGATACTTGAAAATCGCGCCTGCTGCGCAATCTTCTTATCGTTCCGGCTTGCCCGAGCTATGTTGCCTTTCCTGGAAGTGTATGTGGTGCTGATCGACAAGATCGCCTTCAACATTGCGCTGCGTGAAGATTCTGTAGTGTGCGGTGCTGACTCTTGATCAAAAGCAGCGGATTATGTCATCTAGAGCCTGCTTGGCCCTTTTGCACCTGATCTGGAAATACGGATTCTAATTGTTACGCTCGTAAAATGTAGCTGAAAGAACTGTTGATCTGCGGTGGGTCCAGGTGGACGCGTTGACTCGAACGACGCTGATCTGCAATTGGGCGTGGTCGAATAACACGAGCTTACTCTGGCCATGGCCCATAAACGCGTCAAAGCTTTAAATCCAACTCTCAGCCCTACCTCGATCTTCTTCTTTCGGTCCCAGGACCAAGCCGTTGGCTCGGCTGTTGAAGTGATCAATCAGAAGACACTTCGCACGTTCGTCTCGCCATCGTGTTTTCCGGGGCATGGGCAATGCCGAACGCTGATTTTACCCGATCGTGCTGCCTCCGGCAGACCAGTCTGTAGCTGTAGGGCTGAGGGATATTGGCGCCAATAACACTCGACTTGGATGGCACGTACCTCTCGTCCATTGCGGGATTCACACAGAGCGTGGGTTCATAGAAAGGCTCTTTCGCACATCGCAAGCCTCTCCAAACGTGGATGCCCCTATCTCCGCATCGTAGGAACTCCTCTGGAAACGTTGCATCTACTGAATGGACCATGGCTTGCCTGGCAGGTGGACTTCAGCGTGTGGCAACCGCAGGAGACCATGGGGGGATGCTAGAGGCCACGACCGCCGCTGCCATCAGGACCGCACAACGACCAAAGCATCCAGCCGTGCTCGAGGAGCCTGGAAGCCTGGAATCGCCCTTGTAGTCTGGCCCAGCCGCAATCTTCCTCAAGCGCCAGCTGCGGCGGCGGCTTTTAGCCGTCCAGACAGGCGAATCGCTCGAGCGGGGCGGGCAGCACAGCCATGGTGCACGCACGCGGCAGCTGGATGGAGGGGGAAACTATCGCCAGTCCGAGGCCGAGACGGTGCCAGTCACCGAGCTTCGAAGCAGCGTTTGAGACTTCAAGGCAGCGTCGTCGCCACCTCCGCTCTCCGTTCCGCCGACCATGTCCGGGACCAGCGTCCCTCACTATGCTAGATGCTACTGTGCATGATAGGAGGCCGAGCGTCGCGCTAATCCATCCGCTGCTGCGCCGTTTCCAATGCCCGGCAGGCCCGTGAAGTGCTGCGGTTCGATGCGAACAACTAGCGATAGCGTTGCAAGGCCGAGGAGTGCGGCGGCGAGGTCCTCCTCCTTCATTGTGCAATGTTTCCTCCCCAATTATGCGGCCTCGTGGATTGTTCGCGCCGGAACTCGTAAGGGTGGTGGAGCGTCTTCTCGAAGCTTGAAGCGGCGGCGGACGAAGCGGGAGGGAGGATGGAAGCGAGGGTTCCGAGTACAGAGCACTACTGGAGAGGCACGTCAGCGAATGTCTGAGGCGGGAGCAGGCGCTTTCCGATGCGCGATGCGGCCTGGGCGAGTGGAAGGCCGACGGCCCATACGCCTCCTTGCCGCTCACCGAGACCTTGGCGACTGTAGGATCGATGGTGCGATTGTCCCCGAACGAAATGCCTTCGAGCTTTGCCGGAAAGCTGTCTGCATTTGGCGTTGCGGAACGCCTTGCTCGGGGCAGCGAGCCACGGAAATCCCTCCTCGGCACACGCGAGGTTGCGCAATCAGGTGTCAGTAACCAAGTCCCGGGCAGAAGTCTTCTCAGCAGCCCTTCATGATGTGCTTGCGGGTCTTCTGCCTGCCGCGCTTGTTGCGGGTCGAGGCGACGGGCGGGTTTCGATGAAGCGGTCGAATCTGGCGGGCGAAGAGGGTATTGCTGAGCTTTGAGCGGACGATGGAGCTTCTGAACGATGGTGAATGGGGTTGTAATGGGCGAAGGGCCAGTCGGTGCCGAAGTATATGGGCTGTCGAGGAGCACGCTGGGTCCAGAGCATCAACGCTCCGCCGGAGATGCGGCCATGAGCGCCGAGACCGCTCGTAAGAAATTCAGAAAGGGCGAGAGCACCACTCACATACTCACTATCCCAAGCAAAGGCGGCAGCCCAGAAAGCTGTAGTCTCCCGGAAGCACGTTGGAGGAACCTTCGACCTCACCTTCGGCCAACGCGAACCTCAATTTCCCGATCTGGACTAGGCTACAATGACTGTCTCGTGCCGGGCGGCCTCCAGCAAGTATATAAACCCCTCTTCTTGATCCATCTGTTCCTTTTCCTTTCTCTCTCATGCGCCGCTCTTGCAAAAGTAGCGTGCCATGCTTCTCCGTATCAAGCCACCAAGTGGCAATTTTTGGAACTCGCCAGCCCAACTGGGGCAACTCCGCTTTTCGTTGAGATGGCCCGCCATGATCGGGCCCTTGAGGAAGATCTGGAGCCTTCGGTGCGCTAGCCATGGCGATTGTAGCGTCGGCCTGCGACGACGATGGTTGCCCGGCCGGGCTCGTGCACCCATGACCCGCCGAGCCGCTGGCGCCTACGAAAGGCCCTCGACTCTTTACTTCCTCTCCTCTTCTTCTTTTATTTTCTTCAGTGGGGCCGGGAAATAGCTCTTATGTGAAGTGGACTACCAGCTGTTCGGGATTTGTTCTTTTGCCCACCAATGAAAATGAACAGCTGGGGTGGTTTTGGCCTCTCGCCGAAACCCAATTTTTGGAAAAGAAAGGAAGCCCGTATTGCACTACCTCGGTGCTTCTGATCCACCTTTATCTTTTCGTCGAGCAGCTTGCCTTGAGCAGGCTCTGGAGGAAGAGCTGTGGGCTTTGCCAGACATTGTGGTGGTCAGGAAGACGGTCGGTTGGACCGCCGTCAAAGCCGCCGTCGCCCTCGTTGCCGCTGAGCTGCGCTGATGGCGTCAGGCTTGCGCTCATGTCTAGCTAAGGCAGCGAAAATGGCGTCTTGGCTGCTGTATGTTGCCTCGCGCGCCGCCGTTTGCCGTCCAGGCCATACAGTCTGCCCGTTGTCGCGATCGCTACCTCCGCTGCCGCCAGTATGGATGCCCGCGCTTCCGCAAAACACTGGATTCCCGCCTGGTTTCACCTGGGGACAGACTTCCTTTCCATGAGCCGGTCACACTGCGTGGTCATCTGGCAGGGACGCCGAGGCAAACCACGGGCGTGCCACCAAAAGCAATCTACAAATCTGAATCTGTCTACCAGCAAGCATTTCTCCCCATGGCAGCAGTCCCAATCTCCGCCCCTCCATGTATATCCTCTCTCTCGCGCTGCGGTGTCTTCTTCGGCGGCGGCCAGGTGCAGTCGGCTGCGGAGCGGCGGACGCGAGCGGTGTGAAGGATGTCCGGCGTCTGGAGGACGGAAGGTGCTGCCAGTGGACGGCTTTGGGAGGTTGCAGCAGTGTCCACACTGCGCGTTCCGTGTGCTGGCTGCGGGAGGGGTGCTGTGGTTGATGTAGAGTGTCCGGCGAAGCTGCGAGCGGAGACCCAGCCTGAACTCGTTGCAGCGCTAGCCTTCGGCTCCAGCATCGCGCCCGCAGCTTCAGGCTGCGACAACAGGATCAGCTCATGCTAGAAAATTGGGTTTCAATTATCCGTGACCGTCCCCAGTTGAATGAGAGCGTGGACCAGTTATGTCCATTCACGCTGCTGCACTGGCCGACCCGGCCAGCGAGAGAGAGTCGCTTCAGCTTGCCCACCTTTCTGACACCACAATCAGAAACGCCAAAAGGCTTGCCACTGGCCTGGTGCTACAGCTCACAGCACCCAGCAGCCCTGCGCATGCATGCTTGTCTCTTTTTCTGGCGCAGTTTGAGCGGCGGCCACTACAAACGTTGCGTGCTTGGGCAGTTCCAAGCTGCTCATGTCCCCTTCCTCAAACTGCCCGTCATGCTCACGAGCAGAGGGTGAAATTCAGCCACTCCTCTCCGGCAAGCTGATTGAGAAAGCGTCTACTGTGATAGCTGCTGCGGCCATAGATGAAGACCTTCCAGTCGTCATGAGAATCCTACTCTGCCCACCTCTCTTGCGGCGGCGAGTGGATATTGACACTGCTCAGTGCATCTCCTCAGAGCACCGGGTGAAGCCGTCTACCTCGCTCGCATGATGGAGACGCGCAAACCCAAGCTCCGCTGGCTCTATGAGCTTGCTTCCGGCTCCCACAGCGTGCGGGCGCATCGCTGGACCGCTGTTGGGCACTGCGTTGTGCCTTCCCTGTGTGCTCGCAACTCCCCAATCCGCCACCCATTACGTCAGTGCCCACACTGGCGGCCGCCATAATTCTCCCAACACTCCGAGCAAACCATCTCCTCTTCCTCTCCGTCCGCTCAGCATCCTGAGACCGAGCCCCCTCTCCATCCTTCACCACGAGCGAGTCCCTCCTTGCCCTCATCTGTGAGTATCACCATGACTGACTCCAGCTCATCTGTCTTCTTCCGCTCACCTGACGCTCACACTTCTGCACTGAGCCTCACCCTCTCCCCTCCGTGCCTCACCCGAGATGATGTCCCAGAGCTGACGCTGTCGAGCAGATTCATTCTCCTTCCGCTTCCCTGCTCTTCCGACCCCTCACTCAATCAGTCCGCATGCCACCCAAGAGATCCAAGCGTGGTGCTCCTTGGGCCGCTATCAACGCTCGAAAGGCACAGCTCGAAGAAGCCAGAGCCCGAAGGCAAGCTCAAGCACTCGAAGCCGCTGCTGAATCCGCTCGCGGTGTCCTGCCCCCCACTGAACCAGCCATGCCGGCCGCTCCCATCCTTCCTCCCATGCCTGCCAAGGACTTCAACGCACCCCCTGCCCACGGAACCAGGGCTGCGGCTGCCAGAAAGGCCGTTCGCATCTTCAACACAACCTCCGGACCCCTTGTACGTCTGACCTTCCTCTCCCTTCTTCTGCATCTTCAACTGACACGTCTTGCAGTACGGCATTGGCGAAGATGATGAAGAGGCTGAAGCCGACGTGACCCAGACTCATGAGCGTCTTGAGGCTCATGCTGCTGCCGAGGCCTTGCAGAAGCTCTCGCAGGACACTTCGTACACGACTCCGCCTCCCGAGATTGCCGCCGCCATGGATCGTCAACGCAAGCGCCAGGGCGGAATCTTCACTCCCGTTTCCTTCCTCCCGCCTGACTCTGAGGACAAGGAGACAGGACTGGAATCTGAGAAGGAGGCCGAGATCGCGACAGAGGAGACAACGGAGCCTGAAGACGTTCCTGCCCCTCCCCGCACCCCTTTCGCTAACACTCTTGCTGGCGGACATCTTCCTCCAGCTTTGGTTGGTCCCAGGGCGCGTGTCGAACTCCCGCGCCCGGAGCTTCCTCGTCCCGGTCCCACGAGGCCCTTCACTGGCTTGTCGCGCCCCAGGGTCGGTCAGCCGAACCTTGCTCCACGTGGTGGTGGCAACAATGGACGAGGCCCTTCCACCCCGAGGGCGAAGTACTACACGAATCCCCATCATGGCCCAAGCCGCTACGGCGGATGGTTTGAGCACGTCCGTGGCACTCCCTACGGTATCTCGGACACTCCCACTCCTCGTCGCGTTCTTCCGCCCCCTAGGGAGTACGTGTGGCCTCATGAGAAGGGCTTCGGTGTCATCAATGAGCCGGTCATTCCTCCCAAGCCCCAGGAGCCTGGCCCTTCTGAGGAAGACGATGGCTCTGAATGGTGTGCGGTCCCCTCCCCCGAGATGAATCAAAGAGTTGAGACTGATGCTGAGAAGCGCGTCGATCCTGATGTCCATATCCTCCGGCCCCAGCCCCTCTTCGTTCTTCTGAGCGAGCAACCTTCCATGCCCACTGCCGGCTCGTCGACCAGGACGAAGCGGATGATTACGACTTCCACGACCCCACATCACGACAACGATACATCAGTCAAACAGCATCGCTCAAGCATCTCCTCATACTCGGTAAGCCTATCCGTTCGCCGGCTACGACCTGACGCAGTTTGCTGACGCAGAGAGCAGAATGGCAATCTCAACAACGACAGCTTCACCAATGACATACTCTACGCTCGCGAGCTCTTCGGCGGCTCCCTAATGCACGACTTCAGATGACATACCGCACATTTCATGGCTGAGTACCTTTTTATGGTTTCAAATGCGGTTCACATAATGCTGGCGGCGAGGACAAAGCGAGACGGACATGAGATTACGACACGACAACATGGACACTTACTGGCAGGGATTTCCCTTTTGCTTTCACCTCAGATGCATGCACATAGATGTTGCTCTTTCTTGCTTCGATCGGCTTCACGCCACAAAATTTCACTGCAAACAATGGATGGGTCATTCATAAGATAGTCGCCTTATATTCGTGACTACCCGTGATTCTGTGTGAAAGGAAAAAAAGGAAAAGAGCTCCACCATGTTCTGGCCTTGAGAAGTCTGAGTCTCCAGCCATTGTGCCGGTATCCATATCAGCAAAGTCGGCGTGGTCCTGTAGATAAGGACAAGCCCGAGCAATCACCGTCCATTTCCATCCCCAACCTGCTCACCCAGGCGCAGTATATCCGCCATCACGACCATCAGTCAGTCAGTCAGTGGAAGCAAGCAAGCCAGCCTCGCTTGATTTACAAGCCCTTGGCCGGCTCAGCAGCAAAGGCGACAACACGTCCACCACCAGAGCTGCCACCGCCCTCAGCGTTGCCGCCATCGCCGACAGCAGCAGGAGCGGGAATCTTGAAGTCACCAGGGACAGGAACACCGCCGCCGCCGTTGTTAGCAGGGACAGCAACACCACCGCCACCGTTGCCGTTGTCATTGCCACCAGCAGCCAAGTCAGCGAAGTGTCCAAAGTCAACAGGGATAGCGCTGTTCGCCTCGAACGAAGCGGCGTTGGCGGCAGCGGTAGCCTCAGCATCAGCAGCGGCGTTGGCCTGAGCAGCCGTCATGCGGCCTCCGCTGGCATTGGCGTTGGCGGCAGTGTTGGCGGCCGTGGCGCGGTCGATGGTGTTGCCGGAGCCAGATCCCGTGCCGGAGTTGGAGCCAGTAGGGGAGGCCGGGGTGATGACATTGAGAGAACCGGGGGGCGAAGCAGGCGAATCGGGCGAAGCGGGAGAAGCAGCGGGAAGAGCGCCGGACGCGGCTGGGACACCAGCAGGCGGGACGACGACGACGGGCGAGCCGGGAGTAGTGCCGACGGGGGAGCTGGGGGTGATGGGCGAGCCGGGCGTGGTAGGCGACGCAGGCGTGACGGGGGAACCGGGCGTGACAACGGGAGAACCAGACGCACCAGCAGCAGTAGCAGCGCCGCCATTGGCAGCAGCAGCAGCATCAGCAGCAGCAGCGTCCTTCGCCGCGTCCTTCTTCAGGTCCTCGCTCGCCTTGCGGACGCGCACGCTCATGCCACGCGGGCCGCGGATGATGGTGCCGCCCAGGGGACGACGCAGGGCCTGGCGTCCGTCAGCCGTCTTAGCAGCGTGGTCGATGGTAGCGGTGGTGGCCGGGACGATGCCGCCGTCGGCGGAGACGGTAGACGCGTTGGCAGACGAGACGTTGTCGGGAGTGAAGCGAGGAGCGCGGATGGCGCCGCCGCCGCCGGTTCGAGGGTCAGCGGTAGTAGTAGCGACGGCGACGGGGCCGAAGGCCGTGCCGCCGCGGGCGGCGGTGCGGGCGCGTTTGATGTTCAGCTCGCGGTCGGAGGGGGTGGTGATGTAGTGCTCGGACGAGGAGTTGCCATGATGGTCGTGCGGGCAGGAGCAGGCTGAGCCGGAGATGGCGGTTGTAGACGCGTTGGGGGTAGTGCCGCCGCCGGCGTGGCTGTGGACGGCGGATCCTCCGTGGAGGCCGGATTCGAGGTCCCTAATCACGACGACGGTGCGCTGGCGGCGCGGACGGCTGCCGCGGTTGCGGCTGGGGTCGTGAGGGAGACGAGGGCCGAAGAAGACGTAACGACGGCGGCCGCGAGGAACGCGCATGAAAGCGCCGCCGGCAGGGTGGATGGTCAGACGAGTAGGACGGAAGACAAGCCACTTGATGCCAAAAAAGGCGACGACGGGGATTATAACCGCGAGTAGGATGAACATTGCGACCTCGACGTTGGGACGCATGGTGTCGGACATGGTGAGCGTGACAAACGCGAGACTGCGGGAGAGCGTAGCGCGTCAGTGAGGTGCGTCATGTTGGAGAGGTGGAGGGTGAAGGTGAGGTGGTGGTGAAGCGGGATGGAGGATGCGTACGAGATTCTTGAAGTGTTGACGACCCGTGAGACAAGACAGCGCAAGGCTAAGGAGCGTTGCGAAGCGCCGTGCGTGCGAGGAGTTAGCGATGCGCACGCGTTGGTGTCTGGGTGGCGGGTGGAGAGGAGAGGAGTAAGTGTGCGCCGGAAGTTTGGTGTTTATGTGCGCGACGCGGTCGCCCGCACGACGCCAGGGTCCGCCGGGAGAGAAACGCGTCGCGCGCGCTCTGCGATGCGCTCGAGGCCAGCGAGCTTTGCAGATGCTCCAGGAAAAGGAAATATCCCGCATGCTTCATGAGCGAAACGTCTCTCGTCCGCCTGGTCAGGCTATCCTGTCTCTCTTCTGCGTCCCACGGGCATTCGATCACTTCAGGCGTGGCTTTCTACGGGCTTGTCTGTGTCGCAGATTTGGACTCCTAGTAAAAGCTCTTCTTCATCAAAGTGACTGTCTACGTCCTGGGCGGCAATCGCGCGCCCGTACGACCTCAGACACAGCGTTCGGCGGAGTCAAAGACCCGGCGGCAACGAAGGACAGTCCGACCAAACTTTCTGGCAGCTCGAATAGCACACTGACCCCCTCCATCCCATTACTGCCGGGCACAGGCATCCTGTGCTTCTTTTCCGCCGTCGCTGTTCATGGTTCGGCAAAGTTGGACCGAACCCACGTCCATGAAGCTCCTGTCCGGTCCGGCGTGAGAACATTCCATGTCAAGAAGCGAGGCATCCATTCATTGCCTCTGCTTGTGCGCTGAAGGGTAGAAGCAATCCGCATAAGTGTCAGGTAAAACAGCTGACAGACCGTGAGACAGGTAAGTATACAATCGTACGCAATTTTCAAAATCGAGGAGCGCCATAACAAGCCTCAGCCGTACGGGCTGCTGGCAGCGTTAAATATACATTTTTTGACGTTGCGGAATGGAAGCCCAGATGGCTTATGTACAGCATGGATGCTAAGTCGCATTTGCTCCCTGCGCAAGCAGTGCACAAATCCTGGAGCACGTGGTGCCACGCGACGTTCTTTGGACTTTGCCATCTTGTTGGATGTATCGTGGTTACATTAGAGATATCACGCGTCCGCCGCCAGGATACTGTTCGCAAACAATGACCATTCACCACCATAGTCAGCAGAAACAGTAGTGTCATGAAGAAGAACAAACGGCAAGGCCATGCATATCAAGAGGGAGTGCGCCGTCGGATTCTTGAAAATTGTCTCGGCAAGAGCGCCTCACGAGGCCTGTCGATCAGCTACTCGAAATTAGTTTGCTGGGCAGTGAGTTGGTCACCACAAAAATTCATCATTATTTCCTTTTGAAATTTCCATCGTTTCCTCTGTCTTCTTTTTAAGTTATCTATTTCGTGGAATATGCGTTGCTTGCAGACATCCTATAGGTTATCTTGCGTCGTATCCCTCGTATTCCAGGCCGGACATTTTTTGAGTGTGCTGCAACCACCTCATAGATGGTGGAGGCTACAATACCGATCGTCTTGTGCAATTGTAGATATTACATTTCCCCGGCGCTGACCGGCTGGGGAAAGACTTGAGGTTGTCTCCATCTCGGGAGTGCTGGGGCTTGCCCACTTCTTCGTGGCATGCGTGACCAAGTGGCCATGTTCCAGGTCCACCAGCGACCACAGCGCACGCGGTGTGACCTTTGCGAAGCTGACCCAAAGTCACCAGGCGTGGAGCGAGGGTACGTGCGGTATGGCGCTCATGTGCAACATCAGGAACGAGCATGACAATGAACCATATATACAACACAGCTTTTGGTTGCTCCAGCTATAAAACCTCATGACAAATCTTTGTCGCCTCCGTTTTGCTGTCCCTCCAGTATAGTGGACCTACTAAGAGCCAACATGGTCACAGGCAAGCATTCATGTAAGATCCATCGCATGATATTGCTATGCTGAACTATCGAACCTTTGATGTCCAGCTTCCAGGTCGTGGTCCTCAATCAGGAGGACAAACGCAACACTCGTTGTGGTGCTGCAGAGATTCGTCATCAAACCCTCTTCCAAGACGATCTCGCAAAAGGGCCCAACATTTTCTAGAACCCATTGTATCCGGACAGAAGAGAGGCGCTCCTCATACGCAGCGTGAAGCGGAGCCTTGCCGATCCATCCAACGCCCCAAGCCTGGGCATATCAGAGCAAGTATTGAAGCCAAACACCAAAGAAAGTCCAAACCATCGTCAGCTCCATGCTCCGTTTTTGGTACTGCTGCTGTTGCTTTTTCCGCTGTCTTTTCTGCTTCTCTTTGCTGCTTATGCTATTGCTCCATTTTCTGTTGCTTTTGCTGCTGCTTTTCTTTTGCTCGTGCTCTGCCACTCTTGCTGCTTCTGCTCCAACGGCGATTACGACGACGACGACACCTCAAGCCGCGCCTGAGCCCCAGCCACAACCGCTCACCACCTCAACGGCGGCGCCGAACCACTCCTCTTCCCCTTCATCGCCTTCGCCTCCCAATAGAACGGCTGGCCCTTGATCTTCACATCCTCCGCCGACCTCTGCCTGCGGAAGCCCACTAGCTGCGTAACACTCGTGTTCGCGCTCTTCTGCTGCAGGCTCGTCAAGACGCGCTCAGCGGGGCGGCGCAGGGTGCTGGCCAGGCTGGCCGAACGCGAGCGCGGCTTGCTGGACCTGCCACGCTTGGTGGTGATGGTGTCGGCGCTTCCGGCGCGGCGGCGAGAGCGGGCGAGGTCGCTGCGGCGCTGGAGCTCTTCCATCGAGTAGCTGTTGCCGCGCCGCTCGACGCCGGGGAGCACGTCGTCCAGGCAGTGCGCTTCGCGGAAGCCTTTGACGAAGCAGAAGATGACGACGGAGCCGATGATCAGGCCGGACAGGGAGCCGCCGACGATGGTGAAGGCGAGGAGGTTGCCTGATATCATGGTTGTTGGTGGTTGCGAGAGGCTTTGGCTTGTGGGGTTTTTGAGGAGTTTGGAGGAGTTGGTGAGGCGGTTGGATGGGGTTTGGACGCTCAGTGGGTGCGGTGCGGTGGTGGTGGGGTGAGGCGGAGTGAGAGGATGGATGGTGGGGGAGTAGTGGACGGGTGAAGAGGAGGGAATATGAGGGTGCCGCTGGACAGTGATGGATGGATGCCCGAATGGGGTATCGGCCGGAAGAACTTGCGCCGGGTGGGTGTTAGATCTTGTGCGCGACAGCTGGGTGCGCTGCGCTCAACACCATCACTCAACCACCACTCCCATTCACGCGGTCGCAACGTCCAGGCGCCCTTGTCGTCCGATCGCCATGCAGACCGTCAAGCCGCCTCTGGAGCCGACCTCCGAATCGGCAAGCAACGAAGCGCTGTCCGCCGCCCATCGTGTGCTCGGCATTGCTGAGATGCGCGGGTGGATCTTGATGTCACTTGTCCATGACACAAACAACCGCACCGCTGGATTGAGGGACCTCATGACATGCCGGCTGGTCAACCGCAGCTGGAAGGATTCCGTCAAGTTTATTGCGAACAGCGAGCCTTTGCGCTCCGAGATGATTGTCAATGGAAGGCCTAAAGTCTACGGTCGCCATGAGGCGCCGGCCGCCTGGAGAGATCTTCTTCACAGCGAAGGCGTTAACAAAGTCCCAAGAAGGCTCGGTGGCCATCATGGCCGCGTACGTTACAGTCATCGTCGTTGGAATGAGCTGAAGTTCCACCCCTTACTCGCCGACGTGTTCGGTATCTCCAGAACGATTGATATCAGCTTCCAGGGCGACAAGAAGCTTTCGCGCGGCATGTTCATCTTCGATGGAGATATCTGCCCAAACTATCACTCTGGATGCTGCGAAGAGGCGAAGGAACTGCAGTACAGAGCGTCAGCAGCCTCGGAGGATGGCGACAGTGACGACGATTGTTCGCTCGACAACACTGATGACGTCAACGATGAGGTTGAGGAGATTCGCCTGAGCATCACCCAGAATCTGGCGACCTGGCTCAAGGAATGCACTTTCTTTGGATATTCTTCCAACCCCGTCACCCTCTTCGACTTGATCCCTTATCGTCACTGTTATCTCACTACGACCGCCACCTCCCTCATGGCATTCTACTTCGGAGGCTCAGTCGACAAGACGGATGGCGTCAGGATCCCGCTGCGTGACCTCCACGAATGCGTAGCCAGGAGCAAGAAGGGCATCAGAATCGGCCATCTGATAGTTCTTTGCGCTATGCGCCACAACTATCTCAAGTGGGGCGAAACCAAGCGCGGCTTTGTGTTCGACGACGAGCACATGATCATCGTCGAGGAGGAGGAAGATTGGTATTGCACCTTTCCCTTGGAGGGCGGACGGGTCTTCACGGGTGGGGTTTTGCCGGCTGATAGGGAGCTGTGGATCTCCAAGGTAGAGGGCCCGGACACGTTTGATCCGGCGAACCGCGAGGGTGTCGTCGTCACCGACATGTGGGAGGGGCTGGAGATTCTTGGCTATGGGTGGATCAAGTCGTACTATCTTGAGGTCGCTCAGTCTGTCCCGACCAACGAGATTGCCACGGTCCCTGCCACCGTGCGCTGATCTCAGAAATCTTCATAGGCGTTTACGGAGGCTTGCACGGTTATAGGGGCTGGATTTCCTTTCTTGGCTAGGAAGTATAGGGCATAAACAGGCTTCTGGATAGTGACAATGCCAAAAGAAATGGTCTCAATGATTATCTTCGCGAGCAAGTACACCCGACTTACGTAGGGAGCTGAAGCTATTGTCCGGACGTAAATGTACAATTAATAATTCTACATTTACGTCCGGATGATAGCTTCAGCTCCGTACGTTACGGTCTCAGATCTGTCAGAACCCTGGTGGTTTAATCTTGCGGTTTGGCTTTACGAGATTGGTGAGATGATAGGATAAAGATAGCTATCGTCACGCTTCACCATGAGTAGCAAGAGAAGCTAAGCTATCCCTATCAATTCACATGGCGCTTCAGCGCTCTAAGCTACAGTTCCGCCAGAGAGATGCACACACGGCATCCTCAAGGACTCTGTAATCCTGGTGCACAATCTAGTCTATCTCGTTACAAGCAAGAGCTAATCTAACATCTCAATCTAGTCTTTTTTGAAAGCCACAACTCCTCCAGAATATCAGTCTCGTCGTTTTTTGAAATTTGCAGCTGCTCCAGTATCTCCATCTCGTTTTTCTCGTAAAATGCAGCTGCTCCAGTATGTCGGTCTCCTTTTTGTAGCAAACTCCAGCCAGTCCAGTATAGCAATCTGATCGTTCTCGTAAAGTGCAGCCGCTCCAGTATAGCAATCTGGTCGTTCTCGTAAAAGGCAGCTGTTGCAGTATCAGTATCCCAATCTCGTCCTTTTTCGTCGTAAACAGCAACTCCAGCAATATCATATCAGCCCATCGCACCACCACCACCACCACCTCCACCCGTCATCGCCAATCGAGCCACCTAACCCCTCAGCAAATTAACCACCCTCCTCGCAAGCCTGCGCACCGCATCCAGGATCTCCGGCCTGAGCACCTGCCCAGCGTCACCCCCGCCATAAATCCTCCTGCGGCGGAGCGGACTGTTCATCCGATTCGCCACCCCGCTCTCCTGGCCCCTCGCCAGCGCAACCAGCTCGTCGCGACCAGCCTGCTCGAATGCGCGGAACAGCGGCGCGACGGCCACGACGGTGCCGTCGTCGTACTGCTGCTCCGCCACCCGCACCATCGCGCGGAACGCTTCTTCGGCCTGGCCCCGCCCGCCGAAGCGGATCGCGTTGAGCAGCAGCTGGCGCTGGTCGCGGATGCGGGCGACGGAGATGCGCGCGGTGAGGGTTTGGCCTTGGAGGGGGGTCCAGGTTGCGTTGAGGTTGGGTGCGAGGTTGGGCGTGACGGAGCGAGGGGGGTTGGTGGGCGTAGGGCTGGTGCGGGAAGACCAGAGCAGGCGGCGTACGTTGGAGCCGGCGGCTGGCTGGGCGCGAGGCGTGCGGCGGCCGGCGGTCTCGGCGTCGGAGTCGTCGTCGTCAGAATCGCTGTCGCTGTCGCTGTCCAGCTCGGGGTCCGGGTTGGGCAGCTCGCCCCTCCTCCTCCTCCTCCTCCTCCTCCTCGCGAAGCGGTCGGGGATCAGGGCTTCCGCGTCGAAGAAGCCGGGGCGCGCGTCGCTGCGGATCATGGCGTCGACGCCGTCGTTCGCGGCCGCGGCCGGCGTGGGAGGAGCCTGGGGGACTTGGGGGAACTCGGGGGCCAGCGTGAACACGGTCTCGCCGGTGGAGAGGGGCTCCGAGGGCGCGAGCGTGTAGATGGACGACGACGCTGCCGACCTGTTGGAGGCCCTGCGTCTGCCATGGTCGCTGGGCGTGAGGGCGCGCAGCTGTCCCGGCGGGAGGCGCAGTTGGGGCAGCTGGATGGGCGCACGGCGGGCGCGGTAGGAGCGCGGGTCGGTCAGGTCGCGGCTCGGGCTGCGGCTGCGGTTGAGGCGCGAGCGGCCGCCGGGCGTGCTGGGGGTCGTCGTCCTCGGGATGGCCTGGACAGGCGTGCGGCCGCGGCCGCTCTGCTGCGGCTGGATGTCGTCGAAGCCTGCGAAGGCTGGGCTGCTGCGCTGGATCGGAGAACTCGCGTTGGTGACGTCCTGGAGCGGGTGGCGGCCGCGGATCGGACCGCCGCCGCCGCCGCCGTTGCGGTGCTCCTGGAAGAGGGAAACGCGGTTGATGCGGTTGGCGCGGTTGGCGCGGGCACGCTCGGCATCGCGGATGGCTTGGTGGCGCTGGGCATCGCGGGGAGCGTCCTGGAAGGGGTTGTTGCGGGTTGGACTGCCGTTGGTCAGCTCTCCGAGCGGCATGCGCTGTGGCTGGCGGTTTTCCTCGTTGTTGGGGCGCTCACGGAACTCGTGGGCATCGGTGATGTCGCGGAGGGGAGCGCGGCTTGCGGGAGCCTGCTGAGCCTGGCGGATGGCGTTGTTATAGAGGCGGATCTCTTCGTCGCGGATGAAGATCTCCCGCTGCAGGGCTACGATGCGTTCCGGACCATCCGGGGGCAGTGCCAGAGCCGTGTTCTGTGCCGGTGGAGCCGTGTTCTCCTGCTGGGGATCGTTTTCGTCTTCTCCATCTTCGCTCTCAGGCAGACCGGTACCAGGTTCGTACTTGATCACTACATGGCGGCAGCACGGACAAG
This sequence comes from Lasiodiplodia hormozganensis, assembly GCA_030512325.1. NCBI lineage: Eukaryota > Fungi > Ascomycota > Dothideomycetes > Botryosphaeriales > Botryosphaeriaceae > Lasiodiplodia > Lasiodiplodia hormozganensis. Next base: position 11,964 of record JAUJDW010000160.1, on the reverse strand, counting down.
TGTCGAACCAGGGGTCCATGAGCCAGTGGGTTATGCACTCCTCGCAGAAGTAGTGGTTGCATGGCAGGCGTACCGCAGGATAAGGGCAGTCTGCGGTGGGCTCAGGGAAGTCGTCCTTGCAGATCGCACAGGGTTTTTCCTTGGGCGGCACTCCGGGTTCCAAAAGCCTCCTGATGACCAGAGCCCGTGTTGGCGACGCCTCACGGTCATCGCTCATGTTGTCGGGCGTGTACTCCCTGTATCTCCTCTCACTGCTATCATCGTTGCTCTCATCGGAAGGCGTAGACGAAGGCGTAGAAGGGGGAGTGGCCGGAGGATCGTCCATATCATGGTCCTCGCTCTCCCTCTGCCTTTGGGCCTGGCTCCTCGTAGTTGGTGGCATAGCTAAAGCGTTGCGGTTGCAACCCGACTTCAAAGTCTGTCAGAGTTGCCAGCGGGTGAGGAGGGTCGGTCCTTGAGAAGGAGAGTGTGTCGTGCTAAGGAGAAGGTTCGCTCAGAGCTGCGGACCTTGGGTACGAAAGTGTCTGTGAATGTACACTCAATAGCGCCGTCGTCCTTGAACGATGCACTGCAAGGTGTTATGCGGCATTGTGGACCCCACCCTCTTACAATCACTGGCAGTGTTAAGCAGCAAGTAGTAACTGTATTCAGCTAGCCCCTCTCTCGCTGCCCAGTACAGACACTACAGCTCTCTCGCAGCTGATGGCTAGCGTTGGGCTTTGCTCATGTCATGCGTGGTTGAAGCTATCGTCAAACAAGAATGTGAAAGTAAACACTCTACATACACCTCCGGTCGACAGCTTCAGCTTCCCGCAAATGCAATTTTTTTCTGGGAAGCGTAGCTACGCATGGGGCCTTGCTATTCTTCATGCTAGCCGCCGGCTGCGACGCCCCCCTGAAGACCGGCACTTATCAGGAAAATGTCGCGGAAAGCCAGCAGGAAGTTCTTGTCATACCTGCCCTCCCCTGGCCTCAACGCAGCGTTGCGGGAAGGGTTGGGCAAGAATGGCGGGCCCCTGTTTAGAATCTCGCTGGACTATGGATGGTGTTGTGGTCAAAATGAGAAGAGGGCCAAACATGTCACATCTCTCGCGGGTCAGACATTGTAGAATTCACGAGTTCAGGAGGAGCAAGTCAGAATGGATCACACAGTAATTGTATTCAGCTATCTACCAGTGTTCTTCTGGTGTGACATTGCTAGGCTCGCGAGGACTGCTTCAGTTAGAACCCGTACTCGCAAATTCAAAGATCGACTTACTCATCGCTTCGCTTCAAAAGTTCCCGCAGAACAGCTTCTTCATCTTTGCTGATTAGGCCTGATTGTTGTTTTCATGGTATTCTCCAGAAGACTGGCCGGTTGTGCGTGGCTTGACTTCCCAATTTCTCTTCATATGCCAGCAGTTTACCGTGATAATGTTCAGTATCCGCTGCGGCGGGCACTCCTCCTGAGACCGCCAACGTACATGCTGCCCAGCTGCACATCGTCTTCGCTGTCATCTCCATCCGAGGAGACGACCGAGACGCTGTCGTGGTTGTCTTCATCCATGTCGCCACCAGAACTTCCAAATTCCTCATCGCCGTGGTCCTCTGCTTCCTCTGAACCATCGCCATCCATGACAGTGTCTCCATCGTCATCCCCATCATCCTCCTCTCCATCAGTCGACGAGGACGCGTCAGAATCAGAGTCGTCGCCAATCGTAACTGTCAACGGTTCCTCCCAGAGCTGGCGGCGACAGTACGGGCAGCTGTTGTTGGGCACCTCGAGAAGCCAGGTCATGATACACTTCCGGCAGTAGGGATGGCCGCAAACGAGCTGCACGGCAGGAGCGTGGCCATCGTCCGTCGGTTCGGGGAGCGGATCCAAGCAAATAGTGCACCTCTCCTCTTCGTCGATCGGGCCCAGCACCGGGGTCAACAACGAGGAGATGTACGCGGCGCGTTCGCCAGGCGTGGCTTCTGCCACCTCGCGGAAGTGGCGGGGGAAGGGAGGCTCTGGGGACTCGGGTGGAGGAGTGAAGCCTGGGAATGGCGTCACACTCCTCTGTCGCTGCTCGAAGTCGTTGTAAGGGTCGGCAAAGCCCCAGACGGGATCCATGGTGGTGGTGGATGATTGAGGAACTCGGGTGGTTGTGGGATGGTGGGGAAGTGTCTGGGTCTGCGAGGGCGCTCATGAAATATGTACGGTGGTCAACATTGTTCGCCGATAACACGGCATGGCAGTCAGTGATGGAAAGAAAATCCAAAGAATCATCATTTAGTAAATAGAACAAGCAGCAGCGGGCCAGCACAAGCAACCCGGCTCTGTGATATCAGGCAGTCAACAAACGCTTTCGCTGGGAGACAGTTTTCCTGCCACTCGTTTCAGCGTCTTATGCAGACGGTCCACTGTCTCCTCTCACAACGCCGTATTCCTTTCGCAAGAAGCACTTTGTCAGCGAAAGAGTACCTCACCACTGTACACGTGAACTCTAACACGAGGCTCTCTGAAGAGCCTCCGGCGGCACAGTGGACAAGTGTTATGCCGATCGGCCAACCAGATCATGATGCACTCACGGCAAAAGTAATGGCCACAGACGAGCATGACGACAGGAGGCCGTTCCGCCTCGGACTCTGCGGGGCGATCAGCCAGGCAGATGGCGCACCTGAAGTCAGGTGCGGCCTCGGCGTTGTTCAGGATGGATGCGATGCGCGAATTGCGGACAGCTTCTGGAGCACGCCGACGGCGCCAGACGAGGAATACAGCCCGGTGCACCTGCGGGAGGGGGCTCAGATCGTCAGGGAGAAGCGAGCGCCAGAGGTAGACGGCGCGCCAGAAGATGAAGTCCAGGCAGAGGATGGCCAGGTCGAGGCAGATGGCGACGACGTCAGCGACTGAGGGGGGCAGGCGGGGAAGAAGGCTGCCGCCGAGGTAGATCAGAGCGAGGACGCCCATCAGAACGTGGAGATTGGCAGCCATGGGGTTGTTCGGTCTGCATGGGTTTGGTATCGTCCTTGTTAGATACTTGGGTGCGAGGCATTGTTTCTGCACCTTGTCTCAACATGAGACATTATTTCTGCACCTGCGAACAAGGCATTGTTTCTAAACGTTATTCTAAAAACCAGCGTTGGGTTCGGGCGTGGCGTTGTGGGCAGGTGCAATGGTCAAGAGGGGTATTGCAGCGGAAGGCCACCGTTAATTTGTTTCGGGGAAAAACCAAAGGGGACTTTTGCTCATGTCATTGCCCATGGGTAGTTGAAGCTATCGTCCGGACGAGAATGTTAAATTTTTAATTCGACATTTACATACGGACGATAGCTTCAAATACCCACATACGTCCACTTTTAATTGCTCGTGGTGGTTACTCGTCAGGCATAGACAGCGACGAATAACAGGACATCAGGGGGTATTTGAAGTTAATGTCCGGACGCATTTGTATAATTATAATAAGGAAGGCGCAGGTGTTGCATCGCCCCAGGCTGCGGCGGCTGGTTGAGGAAGGCGCGGGCGGCGAGCGATGACGCGACACCTCAGCAGCCTCTCTTCCACCACACACTCTCATCACTCATCGCCATCCGTCAGTCTTCACACATCATCGCTATCCATTAATTGACATTTGCCGATTATCCTTCACTCTTTTACCCTCCTCGCCATGTCCGTCGCAGCCACGCCCGATCACATGCCGGACTCGATGGCTTCGTGGTTCAGGACTGGCGAACGAACGGAGATCGGTCATGTCTACTCCAAAGCTATCGTGAAACGCTATACTAGTAACACTGTCCACGACACGAAACGGAAAGAGGAACGGATCCTCTTCAGGATCAAGACGCTATATCGCGGAGAAGCTCCCAATTTCGTCAACATCCTGCACGGTTACAACGTTTGCATCGAACCGCATATCGTGATGGAGCACTGTACCGGCGGCGACCTGGTAGCATATCGAAAGCGCATCCTTGGCCAGAGCGGACTCAGCCAGTTTCCCGAAGCCAAGATCTGGGATGTCTACTCGGCGCTCGTCAGCGCCATCAAGTTCCTCAAGTACGGCAACCCCGGCTGGAACGCTCCCGAAACCGCACGTTGGAACTCCATCGCACATCGCAACATCAATCCAAGAAACGTGCTCGTGCGCCTCAAGGGCCCAAACTCATCCGAAGAAGGACCAACGGAGCAGTACGTCCTCGCCGACTTCAGCTCTGCCACCGAATTTGGCGGACCGGAGTGGGATTGGGAGCCACAGCGGCAGAGAGACCGAGACACAGTTGTGTACATGGCGCCCGAGGAAGTGCAAAAGGAGCTGGCTGCCTTGACGAAGAGTGATAAGCCGAAAACCGACAAGAATACCGGCGAAAACAACACCGACAAAGAGGTTCTGAGCCTGAAGGCTGCCGGCGAGAGGGCTGACATCTGGAGCGCCGGCGCCGTCGTCCACTTCCTCGCCCTGGGCCGCCCGCCCGTTGCCCACCAAATGGACCCAGCCTACCTGTACCCGCGTCCTGGCCCCTTCTGGCTCACCCTCCCGCGCGTCCCAACCTTCATCGACGGACTTTCGGTTGGCACGGAATCCAAGGCCGGCACGAATCCGCCCAGGCCTACCTACTCGAGGCAACTAAACTGCCGCATGCTCGAGGCCCTCGCCTTCGATCCGGCCAAACGTGCTACCGCCGACAGTCTCAGCCGGGCGTGGAGCGCCGCCACGAAAACAGTACGCCGTAGACGTATACGCTGGCCTACGGCGAGACCAGGCTTCTTCGCGCCTTTCAGGGTGCGAGAGAGTGACGGCAGTATGGCCGTTTTGGCACGCTTACCGCCTCTCAAATATCCCGGGGCCGAATTACTCACACCCTTCACTCCGCTGTGTCCCGCGCCGTCGGTGGAGATGGACCTTGAGGGCATTCCATACGATCGCGGTGTTAAGGCATACCGCAAGTCGCACCCTCGTCGGCACGGAAGTTTCGACGACGGCTGGCGCCCTCGCTTGTTCGAATGGGAGAACCTTCAAGATGTCGACGAGAAGGTCAAGGAGAAGCAGACCCAGATGAGGCAACTCTACAAGCACATGACGGCCGTTCTGCAGTACCTTATCAACGAGAAGCAGCGCAACGTCCCCTTCTGGGCGGCTGGTGCTGGCCCTCGCGGCATCCCGGACCCTCTTCCGTACCCTATGGCAGCTACACGGTCTCGCTACCACGACTCTCGAGAAATCGTGAGGTCGTGCAGATACAAAGCTGAGAGGACCGGCGGATCAGGCAGCTTCCATGACGAAATCGACGAGTATCTCCGCACAGGCATCCTCCCCATGGGCATGGATGATGATGAACCGACGCCGCCGCCGCCACCTGGGTCTCCGTCGCTCTGTACTTCTTCTGGACCACTCCTTTTCACGTCTCCAGATGATGCTTCTTCGACGCCGTCCCTGACTGACGACTCCAGCGATTCTGAGCCGCCGGATGATCAGGATGGCCCACCTACCCCCAATGGCAAGGATTCCAGCGATGCCAGTGAGGATTCTCTTGCTGATGAAGGAGACCCTCCCGCCGAAGAAGGAAATTCCCCTGCCGCAGAAGGGGGCCCTACGCACGCTGCTGCAAGTGCTGTTCCGCCACGGGAACCAGCGCAGCAGAACCTCTCAGACAGCATAGACGACGGGTTCTGGCAAGCTATAAGCCAACTCGGCCAGGTCGGCCGAGAAGCGTCGGGTCTGGCCTCCACCCTCGGCGCAGGCGGATCCCGACCGCCATCGGACTCAGGCGGCGGCGGTGGCGACGAAAACAACAACGACGCCGACGACGAGGGCGACGGATGGGAGACTGGATCGGGTGGTGGTGACGACGGAAGCGACGACGACAGCAGCGACAGCGACTCATCACCCAGCGAATCGTCGGAGGAATCAAACTCTGAGCAATCCAATGTACTAGAGCGGGTGAGTTGGCTCATGCGTCACTGGCTTTGGATGTGGACAGAGCGCTTTTACGACCTGCGGGACGAGAGGTGGCTGGAGCGCGAGCGGCAGCGGATGGTGCAGGACCAGCTCCCGACGATCCGAGAAAGAAGAAGAGAAGAAGAAGTTGGAGTAGCAGTAGTAGCTGACGCTTATGTCGAATTACAAGCCGGACAACAACGCCCCGTCGCCGCCGGAGGATCAGCCGCCGCCGCCGCCACCGCCGCCACCAACGTGCCGCTGCCGCTGCCGCCGCCGGCTGATGACGTGCCTGAGGCCGCTTGGCAAGTGCGTGAAGGCGACATTGAGCTGCAGCCCATGCCGCCGCGTGGTCAGAGAGCGAAGGGAAAACAGAGAGCGCGCGATGAGGGTGAGGTGGTTCTTCCGACGCAGCAGCCCCCCAGACCGCCCTCGTCCTCGTCCTCGTCGTCATCGTCATCCGGGGGCAACCGTCGCCGCCAGCAGAGCGCCGGCACCGGCGATCGACCACGACCACGACCAGGAGGAGCGGCAACCCCTGCTCAACCCCGACCCCAACCACCACCACGAGCACAACTACCACCACCACCACCGCGAAGAGTACAACAACCACCACCACCACCACGACGAGTACAACTACCACCACCACGAGCAGAACAACCACCACCACCAGCGGCAGTAGCAGTGGAGCCAGAGCAGAGGTTGTCTCGGAAAGAGCGGCGGCGGGCAAAGCGGGAGACAAAGCACGCGCAACGGGAGGCGCGGCGGGAGGAAATACTGCGGGCTATTGCGGAGCGTGACCGCGAAGAGCGCGAAGAGCTGGAGCGGCAACAACGACTACAGGGTGATCCCGAACGTGAACCACCACCACCGCTTGGCTGGTACCGCCGCTGGTACCGCCGCTGGCCTGAGCGCTTCTTCCGCCGCTTGTTTCCCTTGTACCTCTTCGGCCCTGAGCTGCAGAGGGGTATTGTGTATGTCTGGGTTATGCTCGCGCTGGCCATAATCGGCGCCGTCTGGGTGGCCCTAAGAAAACTGATACCGGGGGCGTAGGAGGATTGCTGGCGAGTCAGGTATATTAGCAGCAGACGGTGGTGGTCACCACGGACAGTGCTGGCTGATCGGCTTGTTGTTGTGCGAGGTCTTCTACTACGGGATTGTTGGGGGGTCATTCTTGCACGTGTTGAGAGGTTCGGTCGTTTGGGAAAATGTTTCATGTCAGGGGCTTGCTTGTCGTGAGTTGTGGGGGGATTTGTTTCATTCTTTTTTTTTTCCGAGTCGCGGGTTTTACTTTGCTATCCTTGTCGGTGGTTTTTATTAAGGACTTGGAGGTTTGGGAGGGCAATTTTTGCCGGAGGAGCTATCGTTTGGTAGTCAGGTCTATTGGGGGATTACGTTCGTCATGATGAGAGAGGACGAGTAGGTTAGCCTTAGTGGGAAATCGATTGCAATCTTTTTAACCGGAATGAAAGGTCTTCAACGACTGATATGCGTTCGCTTATCCGGCGAGAATGAAAAAGGAACTCTGCGTTGAAGGGCGTATGTGGGTGGTTGAAGCTATCCATGATATGACCAAAATAAAATTCACACTGCTGCAAGAGGGGGGACAGTAGAGTAGCTTTAGCAGGAAATCGATTGCAAATCTTTCTACCGAAACGAAAGGTCTTCCAACTGATTTCCATCCCTCGAGTCCAGCAAGAATAAAACCAAACTCTCCATCAAGGTAAATACAAGAAAGAAGGGCATAAACAACATCCCCTTTCATCATCTCCAAACGAGCGTCAAACTTTGAGTTTTGAGTTTTTTGTGTTTCGCAACAAATCATGATCCATGCAACCCATCATCATCACCCCATGTCACCTTCCCCCGCATCATCAACCCCCCCTATTTACAAATTGTCCCCACACACCACCGGCAAATTCCAGGATGTTCTTTTTTTTTTCCCCTTTCCCCCTCTCACTCGCACGCACCACTCTAAGCAGAGAAAGTGCTGTTAAGGTCACCAACCTTAATGTTCGAGTAGACGACGTAAGCGCTAGCGGCGCTCTCCTCGACCTCGCTGGGGACACCGGAAGTGGTGGGGCAGGTGCCGCGGGAGATGCCGGGCTGGCTCGGGTCGGCGTCGACGGGGTAGTCGGAGTCGAGCCAGAGCATGTTGCTGTGGTGGTCGTCCCAGATGGACATGACGAGGACCATGCCGGCGTTGAGGGCCTGGCTCATGCTGGCCATGCCGCCCTGGTCCTGGAACGACGTGTTGTCGCCGAAGACGTCCTTCTGCGCGTCGCAGTACGCCGAGGTGATGCTGTTGCCGCTGACGCCGGCGATGGTGGACTCGGAGTTGGGGATGACCTTGCCGTTCTGGACGTAGAAGCGCTTGATCTCGCTGAGGGTGCCGGACGCGGTGCCGTCGTCGGTGATGAACTGCGTGACGACGGTCACGACCGAGTTGCTGTCGACGGTCATGCCGGGCCCGTAGAAGTCCTTGACGCCCTGGCGGTACGAGTTGAAGTCGCATCCGTCGGGGTCGCAGTCGCCGGCGTAGCGGGTGGAGGAGTAGGTGCCGCCGCAGTCGTCGCCGGTGCAAGAGTGCTGGGCGACCGTCTTGCAGCTGTGGGGGGTGTAGGCGGTCGAGATGGAGTTGGCCTCCCAGATATCCATCTCTGGATTGGATGTTAGTGTTCGGGTTTTCTAATAGAGAGATGAGGGGGACGTACCAGCACAGCAAGAGCCAAGGTTGCCGACACCAGCGTTGGAGTCGTTCTCGGACGGGACCCAGCCCTCGACGTTGGCCTTGCCGTCGATGAACTTGAGGTCACGGGGGCACTGCGAGTCGCAGTAACCGGTACCGTACTTGGCGCCGGCCTTGTTGTCGGGGAACTTGGCCTTGCCGCCATCAGCATCCATGGAGACGAAGTAGACGGCGCCGTTGAGGCCGCAGGGCAGCTTGGAGGTGTCGACGTCGAAGGTGAACTCCTTGTTGAGGAGCTTGTGGACGGCGTAGGTCTCGTCATCCTGCATGAGGTACATGCGGGAGCCAATGTTCTTCTGCTGGCCGTTGGTGATGAAGTTCAGGCGCAGCGAGTCGCCAGAGGTGGTGGCGCCGTAGGTGCCCGAGTAGTCGGCGCCGTCGAGGGCGCAGTTGGCGGCGCACTCGGTGTTGTCGGTGCAGTAGTCGGCGTTCCAGGTGTTGCCCGTGTAGCAGTTGGTGTAGCCCTCGGTGTTGTGGACCCAGCGCCAGTTGGCGTCAACGACGATGGAACCCTGGTTGGTGGTGCAGCCGCCGCTGGTGCAAGTCTGCCAGGTCATGGAGGGGTGGACCTCCTCCTTCTGGGTGCCGACCTGCTGGCTGGCGGCCAGGGTGGCGAGAGTAGCGAGAACTGCCTGGGTAAGCATGGTGCAAGAAGGAAGCTGAAGTGAATGTGGTTGCTGGATGTCGAGTGAAACAAATGTCGCCATCGGGCATTTTTATAGAGTTCCTGTTCCTGGTGGAAGTCTTCTCGAATGTTGCCACGATCATGTTGGACGGGATTGCGGACCGTCGGAAGCGCGATGCGGTCCAAATTGGCTGCATGGTGGTTATTGGAATCAGACGGTATAGCAGGCGAGAGACTCATCCCATCCGGCAGCGCGAGGAAGAGAGGTGGGAAGACAGCTGTCGGCGGGCACGTTTCATTCAGGGCCCGGGGTGCGGTGATTGGCGGAACTCAGCACAAGCGAGATGGACGGCCAGCGAGCAAGTTGTTTCACGGCTCCAGGCGGGGCGCGGATCCGGCGTGAAGGGCTCCGCGTGGCTGCGAAGGGCTTAGCGAGGGGTTGCTCGTCGGTCCTCAGTGCCGCCCCACACCCCGTCACCTTCGTCCTCTCGCCACTGATCCACCCTCTCGCACGATTCGGATCAAGCGCCCTTGGCGAATGCACGATGTCCCGCCTATTTCCCGAGTAGCCGCCTCGTATATAGAGGGGCTCTATCGCATGCATCACGCGCAGGCCCCGGTCTTCCCCGGTCCAGAACAGGACAGGCTCCGCCCAGTCGGCCCTATCTTCTGCCAATCATGCCACGACAGCCGCCCGGGGCAGCGAGGTCCATTTAGCCTTTCCTGTGGGGAAGACAGCGATCCGTCCCGGAATCCCCGCAGAATCTGAGATTTACCCGCAGGGTCCGCACGTGTTCCTGCATTTAGCCATGCGGAGTGTCAGTATTTCAGACGTCAATGGCAATGATGGGCAGCATGATGTTTCAGACTTTAAACAAAATTGCTTTCTGCAGGGCCTTCTGCAGCCTGCAGGGGCCGATCATGGCCCAATGGGAAAGGCGAAGCCGGCAATATCACGGCAGGCACGGCGACAAGAATTTCGATAAAACATCACAACTCCATTGGAAAACTACAGTCTAGCTAACAACGCCAGCAGGAATCGCGGCGGTTCCGAAAGCGGAAATCCGAAACATCACTCCACCAAACAATTTTTTACATCCTGTCTTTCTCCCGCAACCTTTACCCAAGGCCAAGATCAGCGACGGCGTCAATTGCACAGCTCGTCGAAGGCACGTTCCACCCGAGACCGTCGGACTCTCCGAAATGGATCAGGAGATTTTCTACACGGATGAGTGCGGTCCGGCCAGTGGGGATTGAGAGCTACTCTTGGTACTCGGCGCTGGCTTCGTCAACCGCGCGGATATCCAACTCCTCGATAATGACCTGAGCGTCCCGTTCCGTCTTCAATGCGGGCGGAAGGGCATCTATACGGTCCGCTTTGGCGACGTCCACAGGGCATGGAAGCGCCCAACTTGCCGAGCGTGGGCCTTGGCCGCATCCACCTTGTCGCGCCACTCGATGGCGCACAGCAGCAGCTCGACGACACACCTGCCGCCAGGCCCCACCAAGTTGCCAAAGGTAGCCAGCTCGGCGGCGCGCTCCAGCGACTCTCCATCGCGCAGCGACGCCAGCACGTCCCTCGCCGCAATGCTGTGCGCATCATGCTGCTCGGCCGACTCGACGGCGGCATCCAGCGTCTCGGCGTACTTCGCGTCCAATTTCTCCCAGCGTGCCGTCGCCGTGCGCACCGCAGACTCGCGGTGCAAGTCCAGCGCATCGGGCAGGACCAGGGCGAGGCTCTTGTCGCACTGGGCGCGCTTCTGCTCGGCCTCGATGCCGAGGTTGTACAGGAAGTGCACCGTCCACATGATGTTGTAGTCGGCTCGAAGCCGGGCGGGCAGCGTGGCCCGGTGCGGCTCGAGTTTCTGCAGCGCGCTGGCGAACTCGGCTTGGTGGACGCCGAGCGGAAGGAAGCGCTTCAGGCGGGGGCTGACGAACATGCCGGTCGTGGTCTTGAAGGCGGAGCGGACGGTGGCGTGGAGCGGGTCGTTGTAGTATATGGGGTCGGCCTGCATCTCGGCCAGCCGCGCGCAGAGCTGGACGTGGATTCTGTCAAAGTTAGCGATAGTCCACGCGAGGTAGCGGTCAAGGGCTTGCCTCAGCCTCGCCAGCACCGGGGCGGCATCTATGCGGCTGCCGTCGGCGTTCGTCGGCCGGGAGAGCTTGTAGGCTGCGAAGTCGACATCCCTCAGCAGCCGGCCGATGTGCGGGATGCTGGTGACGATCAGCTGGTGCCACGGCGAGCCCGGGCGGCCCTGGCTGGTAGTGGCCGAGTTGATGGTACTCGCACCGGCATCCAGATCGGCCTGGGTCCAGCCCAGCGCGCCCATCAGCCGGCCGACGACCAGCACCGTCGGGCCATCCAGCGCATCCGCAACGCTCTGCGCATGGCCGCCGTCCCCCTCCCTCCGCCCAATCTCGGCATACACCCCCCGGACCTGCCTCAGCAGGCTCTTGTACCTCTTCTCCATCCCCTTGACCCAGCCCTCCAAGCCCCCAACCGCAACCGTGTACGCCACCGGCACGCGCATCATCTCCGCCTGCATCCTCACCTTCACGTTGCCATCATCCACCCTGCACCCCCATCCCCGCCTCATCGCCTCCACCGCCTCCCTCTCACACCTGCTCAGCCCCCCACCACTCGCCGCCGCCGCCGCCCTCTCCACCCTCACAGCCGCCCTCACCGCCCTCCGCAC
>JAUJDW010000016.1:312733-565397 GCA_030512325.1 Lasiodiplodia hormozganensis | reverse complement strand
GGAGGGGGGAAAGGGGGGGAATGTCTGGGCGGGAAGGGGAAGTATTCTTCGTCTGCTCCTTTTTTTTTCTTTTTCGTTTTTTTCCTCTGGCTTCTAAAAGTGCATTGGCTGGCGCTGATGGGACATCTTTGCCCTTTCAACTCTCTTGCGGCATCTTTTTTGGCATGGGGGGGACGGATCTCGGCGCGTTCTTTGTTTTACACGTTTTTTTGTAAGCCGGTGTTTGTCTTTCAGGATTTGGGTCGGAGTTATGCGGGATGATATCCCTGATTTGATGGCTGTAACTCGGGTCTCCGCATTGACTAGGAAGATGTGAATGTTAACCGGTTGGTAAAGAACTGTAGCTGTATGTGGGGGGCTGGTCAGAAGCCAAGAAGTGCAGTTAGTGCAGCGGGTAAGCTGACAGCAAAATATGACATCAAGTGATTGTATTTTACGTTAGTAAAATGCAGCACCTAGGATACGAGCGCGTTTAATCTTTTTGACTTTGTGATGATCATGTGCGACATAACAATAGAATAGCATACGCGTCAATATTCTTTAGCGACTGACTGAGAGGTTTACCTCGGCGACAATAGAGCCAAAGGCGGTGAGTGTGTAAGAGGTTAGTCAGCAAAAAGTTTGGATTCTGCCGCCGCCGTGCGCTCGGCCTTCGTGTTTCTCACAAAAATTCCGGGAGGGCTGGACACCGCAACTACGATACGCTACACAACGCGCGCAAGCGCAATTCACTCTTTCGCACAGTACGACGCGCCTCTGACTACACAATTTCGAATCGCGCACAGGAATTAAACCCACCATGGCCGCTGCAAAGCTCGACACCTCTCTCCCGACGCTGCTGTCGAACCTGACAGCATCACTCACCTCTGCCGCCGAGCCAGTACCCTCTCCCGCTGCGGACGATGACGCGTCGGACTCGCTCCAACCCAAGGACGGCATTTCGCTGCTCGACGTCAAGAATGAGCTGCTGCTGTCGTACCTGCAGAATCTGGTCTTCCTGATTCTGCTGAAGCTGCGGAACAACGAGAAGACGGGCAACAAAAAGCAACAAGATGGAGGGGAGAGTACTGAGGATGTCGTCAAGAAATTGTGCGAGCTCCGGCTGTACCTAGAGAAGGGCGCGCGGCCGCTCGAGGGCAAGCTGAAGTACCAGATCGACAAGGTGGTGCGGGCGGCAGACGATGCAGCGAGGGCAGAGGAGGCGCTGAAGAAGGCCGGCACATCTGCAGGCAAGAAGAACAAGAAGAAGGCGGAGAAGGCAGACAGCGACGACGAGAGCGAAGATGACGACGAGGACGCCAGCGGCAGCGACGAAGACGAGGACGACGAAGACGCCTCCGACATCGACGAGCTCGCCTACCGCCCCAACCCCCTCGCCTTCGCGCGCGGCAGCGCCGCTGCAGCCGACACAGACAAGAAGAGCAAGAAGAAGGACGAACCCAGCGACGGCATCTACCGGCCCCCGCGCATCACCGCGACCGCGATGCCAGAAGACCTCCCGCGCTACGGCGGCCGCGAAGACCGCGACCGCGGGCCCCGCCGCGCCGCCGCCATCGACGACTTCGTCGACGAGCACCTGTCGACGGCGCCCATCGCGCAGCCCAGCATCGGCTCCAACGTCGTCGACGGCGGCCGCCGTGTCAAATCGGCGCGCGAACGTGCGGACGAGGAGGAGCGCCGCGCGTACGAGGAGACGAATTTCGTCCGCCTGCCAAAGGTCGGCAAGAAGGAGCGCGCGAAGAATGCCGGCCGTAACCGCAACGCCTTCGGCGGCGAGGAGTGGCGCGAGCTCGGCGCCGGCGTCGACCGCATCGACCGCCTGACGCGCAGGGGCGAGCGCACCAGCACCAAGAGCGCCCTCGAGAAGAGCAGGAAGAGGGCCGTCGACGACGGGCCCAGGGCGAGCGGTGCAGAGGCCGGTGCTATGTTTGCGAAGCGGAGGAAGGTGGCGCAGAGGAGGAGGTAGAGACTGCGGTTCTAGGTGCGCTAGTTTGGACTACTTCGGGGTCTGTGATGGAGCGGTTTCTGTGTGGCATTTATTGGCGTTGGCTGGTCATGGGATGCAATCGATGGGGGTCGGTCCAAAAAAAAAAGTTGCTGTAGAGATGGGATACCCCCAGAAATCTATTTTGTCTCTTTCTCTCCAGTTCTCCTCAGAAATGAAGTCAGAGAAGTGAAGATGTTCTTGATATCGAATTTCAAGCGAATACGAGCAGTCCTACGGGCACTTGCATGCTGCACGCCGGCTGTGGCTGCTTACCAAGCATGAGCTTAATGCTGGTGCACCAGTCCATGAATGTTTGCTCTCAGGTACTCATGCAATCTGCCAGGGACAAGGCTGTGCTTCGTTATCCTGTTGGCCGCTGTGGTGCATATGAAGCTATTCTTACTACCGGTTTTTATTACGTTTCCAGCTCTTTGATACAGTCGAAGAATATACAGCTTTTATATATTCACCTCTACCCTTAATAATTTATCGCACATAGCTTGGGAAAGAAAAAAAGGGAAATAATATAGACGGTGCCGCACATAACAGAATTGGAACAGTTATATTAAAGTTCGATCTCATTAATACCTTATGCTCCGGCCATGTCTTCTTTGATTTAAAGACTTATGGCATGGGCGTTAAACTTTGATATGAAGTAAACATAATCCAAGTTACTGTATGACTCGTTAAGACGAGAAGGGTAACTGGAACCAAATCCACCGTAGAACGTCCCTGGAATATTCGAAGCGCCTTGCTTAATCTTCTGCGACCGCTAGTGGCACAGAAGACATTCCATTCAACTATCTTTGAGTAACCACCTCACGACACGTGACAGTGCGTTATCTATACCATCGACGAATACATTCCTGCGCTGCAAGGCAACATACCTTCTTATCAGGACAACAGAGCGCAATGGGTCAGCAAGAGTGATTGTTCCCATGAAGAGCAAGGACAATACGAAGGGGTTGTCATTGTTAAGGATCAAGATAAAGACGGTCCATGTTTCAACACATTTTCATTCATTTTACTATCTCTCCGCTAGGCACGCGTTCCCGTTGCCTCACTCCCTTGTCCTGCTACATAGAGCAGACAGAAAAGCTGAACGAACGTTTCCTCCAAAGCCAAAAGAGAAAGCTATGAGCGTTCCGTGGAATTCGTGTTGAAAGAACCCCCTCCCAAACGCCGACGCTTTTGTATTATCTTGGTGGAAACCAAACGAAAAAACCAAGGTTGCGAAGAAAGCTCTTCTTTTCTCTCTTATTCGTCTGCAATACTATGCAGCTCTTGCGCATATTGCAGCGTTACACTTCTAGAGAGTCTATGTTGAATACTGTTGACAGGTGGTATCTTGCCCAAAAACCCAAGAAAGATTTTTCTCTTTTTAGATGATCCCTGACGCCGTTTTGTTTGTTGAAAAGATAACATCAGTCGTTACCGCGTTTCGTTGACAAGACGTTGAGTCGTCAACTTAAAATGTTCATTGCAAAAGAAGCCGGAAGGAAAATTAAGCTTTTGGCTCATGCATTTAGAACTTGAGCTCCTTGGGCTGCTCCCAGGTGAAGGTCTGGTCGGTGAAGTGACCGTTCTTGGCGGTGCGGTTGTAGATGGGGTTGGTAAGGTTGAGCTCCTTGACGATGACACCGGGCCTCATGTCGAAGTTGTTGCGGATGATCTCGACGAGCTCATCCGAGGTCTTGTCAGAGGTGCCGTAGGTCTCAACGAAGAGAGAGAGGGGCTCAGCGACACCAATGGCGTACGAGAGCTGGACGAGGGCACGGCGGGCGAGGCCGGCCTTAAGGAGGGACTTGGCGATCCAGCGGGCCAGGTAGGCGGCCGAGCGGTCGACCTTGGAGTAGTCCTTGCCGGAGAAGGCACCACCACCGTGGGCACCCCAGCCACCGTAGGTGTCGACGATGATCTTACGGCCAGTCAGACCGGCGTCACCCTGGGGACCACCGATGATGAAGAGGCCAGAGGGCTGGATCTGTGGAGGGGTCAGCTGGAAATCCCAACAAAACGCGCTTTCTGTTGAAACTTACGTGGTAGACGGTCTTGTCGTCGAGAAGGTGGGCGGGAATGACCTTCTTGATGATCTTCTCCTTGATCTCCTTGCGGAGCTCCTCGGTGGTGATGTCCTCGGAGTGCTGAGCGGAGACGACAACGGTGTCAACGCGCTTGGGGATAACGGCACCGCCGTCGTGCTCGTACTCGACGGTGACCTGGGTCTTGGTGTCGGGACGGAGCCAGGGAAGCTCGCCGCTGTTGCGGGCCTCCTTCATGGCGGAGTTGAGCTTGTGCGACAGAAGGACAGTGAGGGGAAGCATCTCGGGGGTCTCGTCGGTGGCATAACCGAACATGATACCCTGGTCACCAGCGCCGAGCTGCTCAAGAGCCTGCTCGTAGTGGAGACCCTGAGCGATATCGGGGGACTGCTGCTCAATGGCGACAAGGACGTTGCAGGTCTTGTAGTCAAAACCCTTGGCCGAGTCATCGTAGCCGATGTCCTTGATGGCGCCACGGATGATCTTCTGGTAGTCGAGGTGGGCCTTGGTGGTAATCTCACCGAAAACCATGATCATACCAGTCTTGGTGGCGGTCTCGCAGGCAACCTTGGATAGCGGGTCCTCGGCAAGGCAGGCATCGAGAATGGCGTCCGAAACCTGGTCGCTGCAGTACTGTCAGAACGAGCGCGTTTCTGTGCGGAGCAGCGGAGTCATACGCAATCTTGTCGGGGTGACCCTCACCGACCGACTCGGAGGTGAAGAGGAAGGTGCCCTTGGGGGCAGTGCCATTGGGAACGGAGACCATCGTGGCGGCTGGAAAGGGCTCTGGGCGCGAGGGCGAGAGAGCGAGAGGAGAGGAGGGCGGAAGTGGACGTGGAGAAGAAGAGGATGAAGAGAGAAGGTGGGTGGAGGAGGGGAAAAAGAGACAATGGCTCTGGGAAAAGACGCTAAGCCGACCTTTAATTGCCGGGCGCAAAGCACCTCATCCCGCCATTTTTTCGCTCACCGCCTGCCGCTCCGGTGCCTTTCTGCCGCACGTGCCGCCGCTCGGAGCTTCCGCTCGGTCGCAAGCGGCGCGAAAAAGTCGCCGGCCGTCAGCTCGGTCGCCGCATGTGAGCGCCTTCGATCAAAACTCCCCGCATCGCGACGCCATGAGCAAGTTCGGCACTCTGGTCATGGGCCCGGCCGGCGCCGGCAAGAGCACCTTCTGCTCCGCCCTCATCCAGCACCTGCGCACCGTCAAGCGCTCGTGCTTCTACATCAACCTCGACCCCGCCGCCGACGACTTTGCGTACGAGCCCGATGTCGACATCAAGGACCTGATCAGCCTCGAGGATGTCATGGAGGAGATGGGCCTCGGCCCCAACGGCGGCCTCATCTACTGCTTCGAGTTCCTGCTGGAGAACATGGACTTTCTGACCGAGCCGCTGGAGGAGGTGACGGAAGAGTACCTGATCATCATCGACATGCCGGGCCAGATTGAGCTGTACACGCACGTCCCCATCCTCCCCGCTCTCGTCAAGCACCTTACGCGGGGCTCGCTCAACATCAATCTGTGCGCCGCCTACCTCCTCGAGGCCACCTTCGTCGTCGACCGCGCCAAGTTCTTCGCCGGCACCCTCTCGGCCATGAGCGCGATGCTCATGCTGGAAATGCCGCACATCAACATCCTGAGCAAGATGGACTTGGTCAAGGACCAGGTGGCCAAGCGCGAGCTGAAGCGCTTCATCACGCCAGACGCCGGCCTGATGGATGACGACCCGGCCCACAAGCTGGAGTTCGAGAGCGACGGTGGTGACCCGTCTGCGACCAAGAGCGTCATGACGGGCTCCTCGTTCAACAGGCTGAACAAGGCGGTGGCGCAACTTATCGACGACTTCAGCATGGTTTCTTTCCTCAAGCTCAACGTGCAGGATGAGGACAGCGTGAACGCAATCCTCAGCTACATCGATGACGCCATACAGTACCATGAAGCGCAAGAGCCGCACGAGCCAATGGACGAGGCCGACGCAGGCATGGACGACGATTGAATTGGTCTGAGGAAATGCATGGTTGGGAGTTCTGGATGAAGTTTAAGAGTCGGGCATAGCAATGGCGTTTCTGGATACCAAGAAGAGGAATGAGGGTCGATTTGAAAAGGTTATATGGACGAACTAATGGAGACACCGGACGCAGTTCCGTATCGTCAGTTGCCCACTTGCATCACCACGTAACTCGATGGCGTCTTCAGTCTAATTGTATCCTTCCGCCAACGGAAATCGCCAGTGTGGGTGACACAACCTCTTAAGCCAGCACATGATGGCTGGGAGGATTCTTGTAGTCTGCAAGACTACATACTAGCTTGTCGAGCTTTTGCCGAAGTCGAATCGTTGAGACCGAAGTTCTCCGCGCTGCCGAAGCATCCGCTGCAGCCTCAATGCGGAGACATCATTTCTTGCCATTTCCGGCAGCACTGTCACGGCCTGACCACAGTAGCGGGTGTAGAAACTGCACTTCCGTCTTGATTCGTGAATCGAACAGTGAGCCGGTGGCTGTGGCATTCCTCAATGTGGGTTCGGCTATTCAAGTTCGTGCGACCAGTCCATACAGGCGTACCTGGGTCCAGGTCTGTACAAAGGCGATCTTCGCGTAACAAGTCACGGTGCGCAACCTTGCATGGTGGACCAAATTTGGTTCAGGATGACGAAAGGAGGCTGCTGAACTGCCACCTGGCGATCACAGCAGGATGACTTTTGGCAGTCTTTCCGAACTCCTTCACAACCAACCCATTTGGAGCCCATGCATGACGTCAAATCCGTACGTCTTACGTCTCAATGCCATGTGAGAAAAGGTGGTTTCGCTTCTCGGGCAACTTCCGATAATTTGCATCGATGTGGGGAGAATGCGCAGAAGAAACGCCGGTAATCTCATGCAGGTACGCCATGCCAGAAGCAGCAGCGCTAAGCAGCCATCTGAGACCAATCGACGTTTCCAAACGAATCAAAACCCCAGGCCACGCTCGGGCGCAGGTACGGTTGTTCGAAGCGCGGGGTAGCACACCACATCTTTTATCCGTCAATCTTAATCAACCCCAAACAATTGAGGATCGTCCTCACCTGGCCAAGCTTTTCCTCGATAAGTCGCACGCTATAACCACGAATAAGTCACGTTTTCGCAGATTAATTACCCTTGCCGGATTACGAGCCCGCTGGCTCCGGCGGCTCATCTCACTGCTTTTACCGTCTCTCGCTCGCCTCCTCAGGTGGTGTCACGCTCCGCTGACTTGGCGACCCATACAATCCACGATTCAGTCCTAGTCCGTTTTTCCACAATCAGCCAGCATACCACGGACCCGCTTGTTTCATGCTCCGACCCGCTGCCATTGGATCGGTTGTGCTTTTGCATGTAAACATGGCTCTATCCGGGTTTCCCGGCTGTCAAATGCTCCACTGCAGGCAAGTCCGTGCCAAGTGTGGACATCTTCCCAGCCCACAGGCTAAGACTAACAGTCCCCGAATGAGCCGCAGCCCCTTTGAAGTTTCTGGATTGAGCTTTGAAACTGGATGGCGGTGCCATTGTAACGGGCACTGAGCACGTTAGCGACGGAAAGTCGGTCCAGTTCTCCGGCCGCCGCCATGGAGCCATGCTCGCCCTGTGCATATGCCATACAATATAAAACAGAGCCTCCCGCTTGCTGTATCCTACTCCACAAGCGCCTTCCAACAAAGCCAATTCTCAGGGACAGATTTACCTTCGTCGTTCTTTCTCGCCACAATGAAGCAAGCTGCAGCGCTCGCCCTCGCGGCCGTGCTGCCGTCCGTGTATGCCGCACCGGCTGCCACCTCGTCGACAGCAGCAACCGTGACCGCAGCTGCTGCCACCGACAACCCGCTTGCCGGCTACAGCTTTTACGCCAATGCCTACTACGCGTCTGAGGTCAGCGTGGCTGCTGCATCCCTCAGCTCCGCGGGCAGCACTGCCTTGGCTGCTCAGGCTACCAAGGTCGCCGAAGTCCCCAGCTTCTACTGGCTGTAAGTTACCAATCTCGGGTGCGATCAAGTTGTGTAACAATAAGCTTACTCCCGCTTCAGCGACACCCGTGCCAAGATCCCCATGATCGACGACTTCGCGAAGGACGTCCAGACCAAGAACGCGGCTGGCGCGAAGCTGACCCTGCCCCTGGTTGTCTACGATCTTCCGGACCGTGACTGCGCAGCTGCTGCCTCTAACGGAGAGCTGTCCATCGCCGATGATGGCGTCAACATCTACAAGACCGAGTACATTGACGAGATCGTCAAGAAGGTCAAGGCCTACCCCGATGTGTTCTTCACCTTGGTCATTGGTATGTTTAGCTTGCAAAACTCAATTTGCATTAACCATGCTCACATCCATTTTCAGAGCCCGATTCGCTCGCCAACCTGGTGACCAACCTGAACGTGGCAAAGTGCGCCAACGCTGCAGATGCGTACAAGGAGAGCGTCACCTACGCCATCAAGCAGCTCAACCTCGACAACGTGGCCATGTACCTGGATGCCGGACACGCCGGCTGGCTCGGATGGCCTGCCAACCAGCAGCCGACGGCTGACCTGTTCAACCAGCTGTACAAGGACGCGGGCAGCCCGAAGGCGGTGCGCGGCCTGGCTACGAACGTGTCCAACTACAACGCGTGGAGCATCGCCACGTGCCCGTCGTACACGCAGGGCAGCACCATCTGCGACGAGAAGCGCTTCATCAACGCTCTTGGCCCGCTTCTCGATGCCGGCATCGCCCACTTCATCGTCGACCAGGGCCGCTCCGGCAAGCAGCCCACCGCACAGGAGCAGTGGGGCGACTGGTGCAACGTCAAGGACACCGGCTTCGGCATGCGCCCGACCACCGAGACCGACGACGCGCTGCTTGATGCCATCGTCTGGGTCAAGCCTGGTGGAGAGGCCGACGGCACCTCGGACACGTCGGCTGAGCGCTACGACACGCACTGTGGTGCTAACAGCGCGCTCAAGCCCGCTCCTGAGGCTGGTACCTGGTTCCAGGCCTACTTCGTCCAGCTTCTTCAGAACGCCAACCCGGCTTTTTCTTAAATGCCAACTTGGCTTTCTAAATGAGTCGCGAAGTCCAACCGCCGTCAGGAGGAATTGGTTATGAGGAGGGCAGCTCTCCGATCTTTACGACATTCTTCATGTGAATACCTTTGCAATATCTGTCCATACTTTTTGAAAAATGAACTTCTCCCTCGCTGAATCATTGTTTGTCCATGACTCAATTGGTGTCTGTGATGTCTCCACTGATAAACATGATGCATTTGGGCTCCCTTCTAGAAGACATTTCTGCTAGCATCCGGTGCTATCCGATGCCGAGATGTTTGAAACTGCCATCGTGAATAGCGAAACAACTACGAGTCGTGCCCCAACATCCGTAAAAATCTCCGTCGTAACATTTTAGAGCACTGAATCACAATGGTTCGACGCATTTTACAGATGCGGCAAAGCCGATGCTCGGCGGGGCTCGTTCTTGCTTCGCGTGGAACACACCTCCTCAACCTCCGTGCCCCATCACCCACACCTTCTCCACAAGCTGCGGGCCATCTGTCGACATTGCTCGCATAACACGGGCTCGATCGTGTCAATAGCAAATAGCCACGTTCTCACAGCCGCCACCGTCCCACCTGCCGGCTCAGCAGCGCCTATCTCCCCGCAGCCGGGAGCAGATCGTGGCGTGGTTTTTAATCAACCCGAGGCGGATCTCCAGCCCCTGCGGACCGCGATGCCGACGACGGCCGCCCCCTGCATGCCCATCCAATAACAACGGCTAAAGTCCCACCAATGCTTGGGCAATTATGCTTAAAAAAAACTTATGCAGGGATGTTGTGGACGGCGACGCTCCGTGTGCACCCTGCGTCGTTCATGTCTCAATCGGCCATTTTTTTTTGTTTCGAAGACGCATTGTTCGCAGTTTATGCGCCATTTGCCTCGTGGCTGGCCTGTGCTTTACTTTTCTTTGCATTTACCGGACATGCCGGCCCTGAGTTGCCGCTCAGATATAGCGGGTACGCAGCTTCCGTTAGGCTGATATCCGGCTTCACGGCGTTGTCGGGAAGGGAAGCGCTGCAAAACAGATTCGAAATGCTGTGCAATCTACGCCAAGGTTGTCGTAATATCTTGCTTGATCAAAGCTTCTGTTGTTTGCTGGCTGGCTTGGCTGGAACTATAAGATGTCTTGACCACCGCCGGGATCTCCTATTTTTTGTACCTCATCCAGGGCCTTTCGCTACTTTATATCTGTCTTTTTCTAGTAGTACCCGCCTCTCACTCTCCATTTACCTTCATCTTTAATCTTCCTAGCAAGATATCCATTTTCCCTTCAACCATGTTTGGTCAAACCCTTCTCGCTGCCGCGACTCTCGCGGGCTCCGCCGCTGCCGGCACGGTGCTCTGGGATGGACGGTTCAATGAGTTCAATTCGTCGGAAGACCTCAACAACTGGTCATGGGCGAACCAGGTAAGCTATCCTGCCCTATCATCCTGCATTCTTTCCAGTTACTGACTCACCAATTCCCCATCAGGTCGGCCCCTACCAATACTACATCCACGGCAGCGGCGCCGTGACCGACTACGTCAACCTGTCCCCCGACTACAAGAACCCAGCCGACACCGCATCCGAGCAAGGCGTGCGCATCACCATAGACTCAACCGCCAAGTGGAACAGCGACATGTGGCGCACGGAGCTGATCCCGCAGACGACGGCGGCCATCAACAGCGGCAAGGTGTTCTACCACTTCAGCATCAAGCGCACCGACACCAACGCACCCTCCACCACGCACGAGCACCAGGTCAACTTCTTCGAGTCGCACTTCACCGAGCTCAAGTACGGCTGGATCAGCGGCGCCGCCGGCGACAGCAACCCCAACCTGCAGTGGATGGTCGGCGGCACCGGCAAGTGGGAGGTCGAGTTCGCCCCCGACGTCTGGCACAACGTCGCGTACGAGATCGACTTTGACGCGTCGACGGTCGGCTTCTGGCACAGCACGGGCGACGAGGACCTCGTGCAGACGGTCGCGCCTGTGGCGGCGAGCACGAGCAGCAACGGCGCGGACTGGCATCTCGGCGTGCTGCGTCTGCCGCGCAGCGGGTACGACACCGATGCTGCGGAGGACTGGTACTTCAGCGGCGTGTACGTCGAGAGCGGCGACATCACGAAGAGCGTGATCGGGCCTGGTAAGTCTTGTGAATCCTCTTCCCTTCTAGCTCGCGGAGTGCCTTCTGCTCTCGTTTAGGAGGGTTTCGGTGTACACAACCGCTGACATGACAATGCAACAGCTTAGTTTCTCCATGATTACCACTGTCTCTGTGACTCTTAGGTCCCTTCGACTACGGTTGAGACGGCTGTTTCCTCTGCAGCAACCTCGACAGGAGGGGTAGTGAAACCGTATGCATAGCTTGGGGACCGAGTGGACAGGGGCGACGGCTTACGATAGGATGCGCTTGTGCGAAGCTCAATGTCTACTGCTCATAACGGTTTTGAGTAAGGGTGTTCAGCTTTGTGAGAGCAGTTGTTCAGTTCTTGTTGATACTTCTTACGTCTGAAAATGTCAGTACATACATACACACAAGATGATGTTGATAACCTGGCGTGCCTTGTCATATTCCTTGTCCTGGTCGCCTTACAATTTCATGATAACTCTTGCATCTTTTCCAAATTTCATAGCTAAGGGAAAAGAGGAAAGAAAGCCAGCTATTCCGTGGCAGAAACCTGACTTCCTGTCACTGAACTAACCTCAACAGGAAAATGGCAAAACGGATGAAACACATGCCAGGGCCGTCTTCTTCCAGGCAAAGAAGAAAGAATTTCAGATATTTGTGCATGACTGTATGTCTAGCTTACCTCTACTCACGCTATTTCTCTGAATGTCTAGTCGTTAACACCTCTGTCTAGGAGTCTAGGCCAGCATCGTACAAATTGAAGTACTTCAGCATCACACCGAACCACTAATAAGTCGACGGGAACCCGCTCAACCGCCCACCATCCGTAACCTGCACAGCGCCGTTCAGGTAGGACCCGCCCTTACCCACCATGTAGAGGATCAAGCCCGCAATATCGTCAAACGACCCCTTCCTCCCCGCCGGGACCTGGCTGACCGGATACTCCTGATCATACTCGCCCGTCATGGCGCTCGGATACACTGTGTTTGAGACCACCAGTCAGCACGCCGCTCATCAAAACGCTCAACCCGCCTCCAGAAGAGAGAGAACCAGCCTCCAGGGAAAGGAAAGAAAAACAACTCACCACCCGGCGCAATAACATTACTCCTAATCCCCCACGGCACCAACAGCGTCGACAGCACCTTCCCCACATGCACCGCCGCCGCCTTACTCGCGCTATACGCCACGCCAGACGTAACATGCCTGTTAAACCCCGCAATACTCGCCACCGTCACAATCTGCGCGAGCCGCAGGTCCCCCTCGTCCACCCCCTCCTTGTCCCCATGCACCTCCCGCTTCCACTCCCTCCGCCTCGTCTCCCCCGCCGCCACGCGGCCGGCCTGCCACCCGCGCCGCGCATTCCCCCGATCAAGCAGATGCAAAAAGGTCGCGCTGACCAGCGCGACGCTCGCGGTATTCGTCCGCAGCGTGTCGACCCAGTCCGGATCGCTGTCGTCGAAGCCGGTCAGCAGGATCTTCTGCAGCTCTTCCACCGTCTGCGCTTCGAGGGCGGGCTTGTTCGGCGGGCCGATCTTGCCGGCGTTGTTGATCAGGACGTCGAGGTAGCCGGCGTCGCGCTCGACGTGCTGCGCGGCGGCGGCGACGGACGCGGGCGAGTTGATGTCGGTAGGCAGGGGGATGACGGTGCCGTCGGCGACGGAGGGCGACGAGTTGAGGGTTTGGGCCGCGGAGGAGAGGACGTCGGCGCGGCGGCCGAGGAGGTAGACGCGCTTGGCGCCGGTTTTGGCGATGGCGGAGGCCATGGCGAGGCCGATGCCTGCGGGGGGAGGAATGCTGTGTTAGGGAGTGTGTGCTGCGGGAAGAGGAAGGGGAGGGGGAGGGGGGTTTGGATGGGTAAGAAGAGGGTGGTGGATGGATGGGTGTATTGCGTACCGCTTCCGCCGCCGGTGATGGCGACGACGAGGCCTTTGGCGCTCAGGATGTTGTTAGGGTCGACGGGGGTGTTGGGGTCCATGGCTGATTTGTTCTGGTGTCTGATCGCTGAAGTGTTGGTTGTCAATTGATGATGATAGCAAAACTGCGGGAAGCTGGGAAAGCTCGAAGATGGGACTGAAGTTTATAAAAGGCTAATTTTGTGACTCAGATGGAGATGACTACGGGAGCAATGACTGATACCGCCATCGCGCCGTCTCTTCCCCTCACGTCGGCCGGATTTAAGGTGGGGGGTGATGGCAATTGTGCTATCAATCACGTCACGGTTCAAGCTTGCGTTAGCGGTTTCGGGCCGCGGGCTGGCGTCTGCTTCTTCACCGAACGCCAATCAGCCCCTCCCCCACCTACTACATTCGATTAGCTCCCCGCGGAAATCTCAGGCCCTCGGACTGCGGAGCTTTGCGCTTTGTCAGCCGAGGTAGCTCAGCGTATCTGATCTTTACCTGGAGAATTTAGCATTTATATCACACCACTGCCTGAACTTTCAAGCTTCTGTCATATCTTGCTGCTGAATGCAGGTATGAGATGTCCCGGTTGATGAACGCTGGATTTTCATACGTCTATCCGACTCTTTACGCGGGTATCTCAAGTAACTCCCTCAGAATTTCTTCCACCTTCTTCGCCTCCACCCTGCCGTCATCCCCTCGTCGGACCGTCTGTCCCACGAGAAACATGAGCTTACCCGTCTGACCCTTCTCTTTGATCGCTGTAATCGTCTCTGGGTTATCGTCGAGCACGCCCTGTACTAGCGACAGGTACTCGTCTCTCGTCATTGGAACCAACAAAAGGTTCTCTTCTTCAATGATACGCTCGACAGGCCTCTCATCGCCGTAGAAGACCTTCGATAGGAGTTGCTTTGAGGTCGGTCCGGTGATCTGGCGGCGCAGCAAGTGTAGGATGATGGAAGCAAGCTGCTCGGCTGGGACAATGTTCTCGGACCAAGGAATGTCTGCACTAGTCATTAAACCACCGAGTTCCATGAGTAGCCTTGCGTCTGTTAGTTTAGGGTCAAAGTCTGTTGAAGCCCTCATACGTACCAATTGCCAGCAGCTTTACCCAACTTCAACGAAGCCTGCTCTTCTGCCGTTGTCTGTTCGTTCAGGATCTTGACGACGTCGAAATAGTAATCGAGCCTATCTCCCGTATCCAACCCAACCAGGGTCTTCGCATCCTTCATGCTCAAGCCGAACTTGGGGTCCATGAGCATCTGGACAGTCTCATCCGGCAAAGCAGGCAGGGTATCTCGAAGATGCTGCACGAGATCCTACAAAGGCGTCAGCAACCACCCCCCCAAAGCCCGACAAAAAGAATAGCTCACCTCACCAACCACCACGGGCCCCAAATCCGGATCAGGCATATACCGATAATCCACCTCGCCCTCCTTCCCCCTCAACTTCCTCGTCTCGGTACTCCCCAGCGTCCACCCCCTCGTCTCGCCCTCGACCACGCCGCCCGCCTCCAGCACAGCAATCTGCCTATCCCTCTCCGCCACAATCGCATCCTCAACCGCCTTGAAGCTGCTCAAATTCTTAATCTCCGTCCGCTGCCCCAAGCCCTTCACACCATAGTATTCCCCATCACCAGCCGACGCGCCATCCCGGCGGCGCACGCTGACGTTGACGTCGGCACGCAGGCCGCCGACCTCCATGCCCGCCGTGACGGCGCCGACGCCCTTGAGCACCTGCTGGATCTTGCGCACGCAGGCGGCGGCCGTGGCCGGGTGGTGGATTTGTGGGAGTGTGATGATTTCGACGAGCGGGTGCGAGACGCGGTTGAAGTCGAGCAGGTGCGTCGACGGCGGCTGCGCGATGGTTTTGGCGGTGTCTTGTTCCATTTGGATCTGCTTGATGCCGATTGTGATCGAGGCGCCGTCGCGTGGGTCGATGCCGTCGTGGGCGTGGAGCGTGATGTGGCCGTCGCGGGCGAAGGGCTCTGTGTGGGGGGGTTGGGAGGTTAGTGCTTCAATGGGTTGTAAATGGGTGCGAGGGTGTGTACCATAGTACTGGGTGATTTGGTAGCCTTGCGGTTGGTCCTGGTAGAAGTAGTGCTTCCGGTCGAAGCTGCTTTTCGGCTGGATGTCGCATCCCAGGGCGATAGCGGCGCGAAGGGCCGGGATCAGTGTCTCGCGTTGGAAGTGCGGCTGGGTACCCGGGAAGGCGACATCGAAGAGGGCGGCATGCGTGTTGGGCGCGTCGGCGGTCGAGGTCGCGGCGCTAGAGAACAGCTTGCGGGCTGTGTTGAGCTCGGCGTGGATCTCGATGCCCACCGTCAACTCCCATTTCTCCAGGAGCGGGTCTGCTGCCTTGGCCTTGCCCTGGTCGTTGTTCTTATTCTTTTTGCCCTTCTTGCGCCGCTCCTCGTCCTTGAGCTGCTTCCGGAAGGGCACGACGTCATCGTGGAGGCGTGCGGCGGCGTGGAGGTAGCGAGCGGTGGGCTGGAGCGCGATTGGGCGGGCGCGGGGCAATTGGTGGAGGCTACGCAGGCATGATTGGCATATGTATGGCTTCCGTCGGAGGGTGGCTTCGAGAAGGCTTCGTGAGCGCGTGAGAAGCATGGTTGCGGAGCTGCCATGTCTGAAGAGCTCGAGTGTTTTTGCTCCTACGCCCCGGCCCGAGCGCAGGGTCCTGCCTCAGAGGTCTTACCCTACGATTTGTCGTTGCAGATGTCTCACAATTTTCGGTTTCTGAGAGGAATACTTGACTAGATTTTACAATTGATTCCGCAAAGGTCTGTGTATTCTCATAGAGAAACTTCGCATTGAATGTTAGGACCGTGATACACTGTATCATTTCATACACCCTTGTAAAATTTACTAACCAACCGCATTATCTTTAAGCATGCACATAAGCATACAGGGGGGCATTGCAGCTGACGGCAGGCTAGCGTGAATCAGTTTTCGCTCATACCATGAGTAGTTAAAGCTATTATCCGGATACAAATGTGGAATTAATGATTATACATCCACATTCAGACGATAACTTCAACTACCCATATACCTCTTTTTTTCATTTTTAAAAAAAAGGCACTGAGGCATACTTACGCTCATTATGTCCTAGGGATTTGCTAATTTTCCTGCTAGTTATTGGCTGCAGTACCCCTCTGTAAGCGCCTGTGTTCAGCCCTGCTCAGCGAGATGCAGCTACTCACGTGCTTTACAAAGCTCAGCCGCACCTCCTCAGTCCAAGGCTGCACTGCACACACAAGGCCTCCATCGCGAAGCGTTCTCGAGTAATCTGGCTCCTTTCATGGAGTTCGGCGATGGCTCCGGACACCAGAAGTTCGACACGCAAAAGGAAAGCGCCTGAAGACTTGCGGGCCAACATCAGATCTCTTCCACGCGCTCGCCGTCAGCCTAGAGCTCCCCGCACGGAGATCCGGAGTATCGAGTCTCACCATAAGAGCACAAGAAGTGCATCTGATCTGCCGAGAGGGCCGGGAGCGAACGTCGACCTTAGTGGGTCACCCTAACCATGCTTACATAGAAGCATCGCTTGCATCCTATCTGACTTGGATTGGACTCTAGAAACTTCGTCCGAAACCGATGTGGGCATCCACAAACAAGATACCGCACCTCCGCAAGGACCTCTGTTCAGCGCTCGAGTCCGACGATTGACAGATAAGACCTTCAGGCTCAGAGGGATCCCAGAGGAATGGAATACAATCGAGGTGCAACGGCGTGTCAAGGACAGACTGAGCCTCGGTGACAATGCGGCAGTTGTTATCCGCTCCTTATCCACAAGCCCATACCGTCATGGGGAACGAGTTGCGACCGTCGAAGTTTCAAGCAATGCATCGGCCGGGCTTGGTGATAATGCAAAAGCAGAATGGCTTATCATGGCTGAGGGACACGAGCTGCTGCTCGATACTCACTTCTTTGGAATGACGCCTCTGCATGCTGCGGATGATTCGAGTTGTAATGTTGAGTAAGAACGCTAGTATTTGACAGTACCTGACGGGTGCGCACTAACTAGATATTCAGTGTCATTGCTCTTTCAGGCCTTAATGGTCATGCTTTCGGCTCCTTCAAGAGCAAGACCAATGAGCCACCCTACATGTGGCTACGGGACAGCCTTCCATCTGACATACCAACCGCTAGAATTTTTATCTACGGCTACGATACGCAGATGATTGATAACGAATCCTTTCAAAGCATAGATGACCTCGGTCAACAATTGAAAAACGATATTATGCTCATGAGAAATGGAGCTGTAAGCAAGCTTTTCGAAATGCAAACTAGCAATAAGCTCACAAGTACCAGGAATCATCAGTCAATCGTCAGTTGATCCTGATTGGTCATTCGCTCGGCGGAATCGTGATCAAATCTGTGTGTCGGCACCGCACTCTCCCACCATCTTGATAACTGATATCAAGCAGGCCATCAATAAGATGTTCAGTGGTGCGAAATATGACCAGGAGATTGCAAAGTCAATTTGCGGTGTCTTATTCTTCGGGGTACCTAATCAAGGCATGGACATTAGATCGCTAATTCCGATGGTTGGTGACAAACCCAATCGGGAGCTCCTTCATTCACTCGGAATGGAGTCCGAAGTTTTGCACAATTTGTCGCGAAGCTTCCAAGCGAATCTGAACTCCCCGCATTCGATGGTGTTTTCGTTTTACGAGACCAAACAATCTCCCACTGCAAACAAAGTACGTGCACGTTCTGTCAAAGCCCTGATTGAATTACTGATTCAAATCCAGGTCGATGGAAAATGGACTATGTCTGGGCCCCCTACGGTCCTGGTCGACCGTAGGTCTGCTACCAATGGCCGCCACTGGGAACAGGATGATTGCCATCTTCATCCCGTAAACCGAACGCATTCGGAGATTGTGAAACTTGATAGCAGACACGATGCAGTATACATCCAAGCACTGCACTGCCTGAAACGATTCCAAGAAAACCCCAAGAGTTAGTAGATATGCTTCATATCAGCTTATCAAAATGATTAATCCGTAACTTCCTAGTGAACCCTGAGGTCCTCTCAGATGATGAGCAAAGTGGGTTGAATCTGGTGCGTATTTGACAATATCGCTGATCATCGCGATAGATTGC
Source organism: Lasiodiplodia hormozganensis (assembly GCA_030512325.1). Lineage (NCBI taxonomy): Eukaryota > Fungi > Ascomycota > Dothideomycetes > Botryosphaeriales > Botryosphaeriaceae > Lasiodiplodia > Lasiodiplodia hormozganensis. The sequence continues at coordinate 547,226 of JAUJDW010000016.1, read as the reverse complement.
TTGAAGTCGTTATCGTTTCCTGAGCAAGAATTGCGATTAGAACAAATCCACACTGCTACGAATACTTGCAACTGGCTGCTACGGCACCAAAGTTATCGATCTTGGTTCGACAATCCTTCAGGCCTTTTATGGATTGAAGGAGATCCAGGTGTCGGCAAGTCAGTATTGATGAAGCACGCCTTGCAGGCTCTGAAAGAGAGGTTCTCACACAATGGCTATCTATTGCTGTCCTTTTTTGTCAACGGCCAAGGCTCAAATCTGCAAAGGTCGAAACTAGGGCTTCTTCGCGCCATCCTGCATCAAATTTTGCACCAAAAACCGGATCTCTTCTCCCTCGTCCTTCCGAAATACGTCCAAAGATGTCAGACAATGGAGTCTTGGCAATGGTCTGAAGGAGAGCTGCAGATCCTGCTCGAAAAAAGCCTCGAAGCAGCCTGCCAGACGACTTGTGTCATTGTTCTCGTGGATGCTCTCGACGAACTGGGTGAGGACGTTGCAATCGATGTTGTGGACTATTTCCGACGTTTGATTGATTTGCAAAGCAACAACACTTTTAACCTGCGGATTTGCTTTTCCTGCCGACATTACCCTGCCATTTCATTCAATGATGGCCACCGTATATGTGTTGAGAAAGAAAATTCGGGTGACATACGTCACGTCGTTGGTTCTATGCTTAATGGAGTCACTGATATCGATACCATCCTATCGCTAATTACGGAAAATGCCAACGGAGTATTCCAGTGGGCAGTTTTGGTCTCTACTGAAGCTCGAAAGCTGTCAAGGCAGCGTAGGATGGCCACGTACATCCGTCAGAAAATTCAAGACTTACCGAGAGATCTGCACGAAATCTACTCCGGATTACTGAGGGGTGCACCTCAAACCACTCTTCGACTATTTCAATGGCTATGTTTTAGTCAAGGCCTTATGAGTGCTAACGCGCTACGACAAGCACTATCTGTGAGTATCGAACAATCATGTAGCTCTTTACAGCAGTATGAAGAGATTCTAGGCTTTGAAGATTCAGAAGAAGGAGTGTCTTCGATGGTCAAAATGATTTCAAAAGGACTTGCTAAGGTGATCAAGATGAATTTTGTAGGGGGGCCCAATATCTTGCAAGCCGTCCTCATCCATCAGTCTGTCTGGGATTTCTTGATGCATGGGGGATTCGAATGCATGGAAAGCTCCTTATCAACCAACCTGGTAGCAACCTCGAACGCGTGCTTGTCAGAGGCATGTCTCAAGTTCCTAGCCACTCCGGACCGTCAAGTGGATCTCAAAGCCCCCAAGTCTCGGTTGGATCACCTTCTGAGGACGGATTTCGCCATGTACGCCTTCCATAATTGGGCATTTCACGCAGTTCAAGCGGAGGAGCTGAATCCTGATCCTGAATTCTTGCTCCGCTATTTCGATGAGCCACCGAGGTACCCGGATCAGAAAACCGAAAGCGTTTCCAAGGGTTATCAAAACAATTACTGCACAATGGCTGTAAGCCTCGAACAGAGGACCATTTACAGACATGTCTCTCGTCACACAACGTTCATACACCGACTGTTGCGAAACAACTTCCGACTCATGATAAGGAATCTCATCGATCGTAGCCATATGCTAGATATCAGAGACAGTAATGGGTGCACACCTCTCTACATGGCCTTCGTTGAGGGGATGTCCAACATGACAAAGCTCCTTCTCGAAACTAGCCTGGTCGACCCCGATTTTCGACGCAATGGAAGGAGGCCTAAGCTCTCACATCTTGTTAGTCTCAGCCTCTTGCAGGAGGTCGAGACTCTTGCATTCCATGAAGGAGGCCCCAGTCTTTTTGACTATTTTCGACAGTCTCCTCCACCTTATGCTCCTGGTTTCAGGGGGTCGCCTGTAGTCAACGCCCTCCTGCTATCTTCCCAATGCTTCCAAGACCACCAAGATACTTTTGTACGGACCTCTCTCTCGCATGCAGCTGAAATCACTTTATTGGAGGCCATTGAGATCTCCATATCACCACCTCACATCAACTCGGACGTTTCAGGCACTGAAAAATATACCCCTCTGCTGTACGCTGTAGAACGGGGACACCTAGAAGTTATCAGAGCTCTTCTTGTATCATCGCAAGTCGACCCAAATCTCCAAGACGCTACAGGGAGGACCCCTCTCTCATATGCTGCTATGCTGGGTCGACGTGAAATAACAAAAGCCCTGTTAGATTTACCCAACATCAGCGTCAACTCTGAAGGTTTTATGGGACGGACTGCTCTCTCCCACGCTGTTATATGGAGACGACTTGAAATAGTCAACGACCTCCTGGAAGTTCCCTGCATCAAATTTGACTCTAGGGATATCATGGGGCGAACTCCTCTTTCTTACGCAGCTGAAAATGGGTCGCCAAAAATCGTTGAAGCACTCATCAGATCTCCTTCAGTTGACTTGGACTCTCAAGACTATCGTGGACGGTCTCCTCTCTCATACGCAGCAGAAAATGGATCCTTCAACATTGTTGCAACACTCATTGGATCTTGTGGGGTTGACTTGAATTCTCAAGATCGTCAGGGACGGACTCCTCTCTCTTACGCAGCCCAAACAGGATCCTTCAAAGTTGTTGAAGCACTTATAGGATCTCCTGAGGTTGACATGGACTCTCAAGATATTCATGGAAGGACGCCTCTCTCCTACGCAGCCGAGAATGGATTCATAAGGATCGTTGAAGCACTAGTTGCGTCTTCTAAGGTCAACTTGGACTCTCAAGATTGTCTGGGTCGAACTCCCCTTTCATACGCTTCTGAAAAAGGCCATAGAGAGGTTGTAATTACCTTTCTGAGGCACGATAAGTGCGATCGCAACATAAAGGACAAGAAAGGGCAGACCCCATACTCGTACGCTGTTGAGAAGAGTAAGCAGGGTTCGCGAGATATGTTACGGGTATATGGGTACCAAGATACATTGGCAAACGTCCGAGACTTGCAGCTTTTGCGGCGAGAAACTGCAACGAGGAAATTTGATTCAATTAGTGGAATATCTGCTACACATGTTCTAGAATGACGGTGGAAAATAGTTTTTGTTTTTCGTGTTTCAACGGTCGTTTAGTAAAAAGAACATATACTTTCTGGTTGGAATATCTAGTTGTTCACACTCAGGATGAGAGAAGTCGTCGCATCGCTCGCATTCTAAAGTTTTGACTCAATATCACCAAACACGACCTTTTCACCACTCACCAGGCTGTGTTGAAGCGCTCGGCCGATAGTCAGGGCCCTCACAGAGCTTTCAAGTGAGACAGGCAAGGGGGAATTTTCCAAGCAGTATTCGGTGAACTCCCTGACCTCTGTGATAAAGGCGTCTCCAAAGTGTTCAAACGCATACTGTGGGAGCTCACGTCTGGATCCCAGCTTGTCATGGACCTCAACATGGTTTTTCCGCCCTTGCATGTTGACCCGCACAGAGCCAGTTTTGCAAATGATCTCGGTGGTGTCTTCCTGTCCAGCTGCCATCATCCTCGTGCAAAACAGGTTCGCAATTCTGCCATCGTAGAACTCGATCGTCGCTATCGCGTTGTCACGGTCTTTGATCGCCTCGAGGCCTGGGTGTACGGCAGTGACTCCAATCGCCTGCAAGCTCTTAATCTTACTCTTTTCCCCGAGGAACCAGAGCATGAGGTCAATGTCGTGGATGGAGCAATCAAGGAATATGCCGCCGCTAGTCTTTGCGTAGTTGACGAAAACGCCCGACGTGTCGAGCAGATCTGCGGTCTGGGATCGGAATACGACCGGGCGGCCGTAGTCGCCGCTGGCCACCTTCTCGTATGCCTCCCGATAGGAGGCGTCAAACCGACGCGAAAAGGCACACATGACCTTCTGATTCGGGTGGGTTCGGAGGGACCGCTTGTAAGCATCAACTACGGATTGTGCCTGATGGAGGATAAGTTAGTTGCAATGCCTCTTCATCGAGTCGAACACTGCTTACCTCGGCCACATCGATGCTCAGTGGCTTCTCGCATAGGACATGATAACCTTTCTCAATGGCATTGATCGCTTGCGTCGCATGGACAGCAGTGGCGCTGGCGATGAGGATAGCCTGGAGATCTTCTTTGGCAAGCATCTCGTCATAGTCTTGGTAAACACGGACGCCATCGAGCTGATCCATGGCCCATTTGCATTCCTCCTGGTCGGGGCTACTGACTGCCACCACCTCCGCCCGATGTGTCAGAGTATGGAGGTTGAGAGCATGGCGCTTCCCTGGTTCTCGTTAGACAAGATGTTCCATTCATATTGTAGTTGATCATGCGTACCCATACGGCCAAGGCCAGCAATCCCAATTCGAAGCTTCTGGCCGGTCATTTGCGGAGGTAGGTGAACAAGATACTGACAATGGAAGAGACACTGATCGATCACCAACAAAGAGAGTTATTTATGCGCTTTGAAGCACCCCACCTGAAAGAGGGAGCACATATTTGCGTGGCTCGGTTGCCCGTCACTGTGCATGCGGGAATTTGGTGGCGGTGGAGGCAATCCCTCCGAGTAGCCACCACACCCCGCATCGCTTCAACATGCCTCTCAATCCAATTTTCCCAAGCTAAACAACGTCGTCCTAGGGTTACCTAACTCCGAGTCTATGTAGGAAAGTTGCACACGTGCCCAAACGGTCTGCAGGTGTGGCGTTCTGATAATCTCGGGGGCCAGATCCCGCGGGTGGAGCTAGTCCCGCCCCAATATGAGAAGGCATGAGGCCATCGCCCATTGGTGTGACATGATTCCTGACTGGACTGAGACAACTGGGGTTCTAGTTCCGGGCTTGGACTGCTTCTCTTTGGCATGTGTGGGGATATATACCCCGCATTTATCACAAGGCCAAATACAAGCCACCATCGCCGAAAGACGGCCCGTGGGCCCGTGGCGGCGTTTGACGGCCCGTATCAATCTAAGTTGTGTGTGTTACATCCACAAAGACGAAAAAGAGACTGTCTTCCTCTCGAAATTCAGTGAAAACAATTTATTCACTGGGAGAGAGAATTGAGTAGAGGATATCCCAATTCTGAAAGACGTCGCAAGCTTAGGATCACTACCTTTCAGAGTTAGGTATCACACGTCACGTTGCAAGTATACCAAATCTTCACTAAATTCTGAAATTTCGATTTCACACCTCGTATGAATGTAAAATTGGATGTATATGGGCGGAGCAGCTTTGTGAAAGAGGTCAAAGGGGCTTGTTCCTTTTCTCAATCCGTAAAGACCCCTGGATACTGCTGGACGCTATGCTGCAGGGACTTCTGACTGGGTTTTGGAAGGTGTTCACATTTGGAAAGAGGGAAACTATGTTAAAGCGGTGTATGTTCGTATCTCATAGTCCGAAGCCTCTGAATTGGCCATAGTCTCGAAGCTACAACGCAGACCTTAATGCCATGAACTCGAATCCGACGTCCAAAACTTCGACAATGTTGCCCCAAGGATCAGAAAAGTAGAGGCACACGATTTCACCCTTTCCAGATGGGTCCACCGTCCTTCCAATTTGCCTACCTCCCTCAGCTATAACCTTGGCCGCCAGCTCTTTCGGATGCGGATCAGTGACACAGACGTGGAAGAAGCCGCTCTTCTGGTAATCGAAAGCCTTTGCCTCCTGGAACCTCGGATTGATGAATTCGAATATCTCGAATCCGACGCCGTTTCCGGTAACCATCTTGGCGAGCTTGACCTCTTGTAGCTCTTTGGGATAGATTCCGAATATTGGGTCATTCGGGTTTTCAGAACGCTTGATGTGGCAGATCTTGCCCAACAGCTGGAAGCCAAGGACCCTCGAATACCAATCCACGGTTGCTTCAGCATTTGGAACTGATACTCCGATGTGGTTGAATACACGATTGTATGTCCTCTGATCGCTTGGTGAGATCGTACCGGCCAATTTTTGGAGGAGGCAGGGCCAAACTTACCCTGCTCTGGGCCATTTTGATGAATGGTAGTAATGCGTTTCAGACTGCGTATCTTCTCAGGACGAGGAAAGTTGAAAGATACAGAAGCCGTCTACATCCCTCTACGAAGGGGCATTTATGAGTGACCTCAGACTGACCCAGCGAGAGTCACGTGCACTGCTCGCCATCTTTCGGCGAGACACGGCCATCGGCAAGACACGGCGCTGAGATTGAAATTGAGGTGCACGCTGCTCCAAGGATCACGCAGAGTGGATCCTTGTCCGAACAATGAGTAAAATCCATGCATCAATGACGGCGAATCAGGTGGATTTCCGTTAGCGTTGACGAGTTTTATATTACAAAAGCCAATAGGAAGCAATCCACCGTCATTTAGCGTCGGCTATAACCTACTTGCTGACGATTTCCTGATGGCCCTGCGCTGGATTCTATTAGAAATTCGGGAATGTAACCCCGAGAACGCAATGTCTCACACATCCCCACACAGGATTACGACACTAGCCGTCTGAGTGATTTTACTACACAAGCCATATTACTCGCCAAAGGTACTAACGTACGAAAGCATGGCATTCCCCCGCGCCCCGGATTGACATACCCCAGATTCCCCGCATTTGTCGGCCTGAAGAGGGAAGCAAGGACCGGGGAGTACGCCTTGTCTGCCTTGTTGAGCAGTAGATAGAGGAGAATGACAGAGTATAGATTGATTATCTCACCCGCTGTTGTGCTACCGAAACACTCTCCTCATTGATTGCATCTTGAGTAACTTTTCCAGGAAAATCCTCGGTAAGTAGTGTCCAATCCACTTGAGTGACCTTGCTGACCGCAAATGTGATCACAGTGTTCTTCAACATCATGCAGGGCAGCGCCTTGAGATACAGCATCACCGCCGCCTGCGGCTCCGGCTTTCTACTCTTTGGCTACGATCAAGGAGTGTTCGGCGGTCTGCTCAGCAACCAGGCTTTCCTCGAAACATTCAACAACCCCAGCGCCACGATCCAGGGGCAGATTGTTGCCACGTACGACATCGGCTGCATCATGGGCACCCTACTCTCCATCTTCGTCGGCGACAAACTCGGTCGACGACGTTGCATCTTCCTTGGCTGTATTATTCTCATCATCGGCGGCATCCTACAAGCTGCTTCCTACTCCCTTGCACCCATGATCGTTGGGCGCATCGTCGCCGGCGTCGGCAACGGCATGAACACCATCGCCATCCCCATCTGGCAGTCTGAGACGGCCAAGGCGCACGAGCGGGGCAAGCTGATTGTCCTTCAACTTGTCACGAATATCTTTGGAATCGTCATTACAAACGTGAGCAGAATTAATCCCTACAAAAGAGGCACGGGCTGACCCAAGTCTCCCAGTGGATGAACTACGGCTTCACATACATCTCGCACAGCTCAGTCAGCTGGCGCTTCCCCCTCGCCTTCCAATGCTTCTTCGCCCTCATCACCATCGCCATGGTCACCATCGCCCCCGAGTCCCCCCGCTGGCTCGTCATGCGCGACCGCGTCGACGACGCCCGCGCCATCCTCGCGCGCCTCTACGCAGCACCTTCCAATGACCCCAACGTCGTCGACGAGATCCAATACCTCGTCGCCACCGTCCAACTCGAGTCCGAAGTCCAACACTCCGTCTCGATAAAGGAAATCTTCAGCTCGGGCCCGCAGATGACATTCCGCCGCGTCCTCCTCGGGGCGGGCACACCCTTCTTCCAGCAACTAGGCGGCGTCAACGTCATCGCGTACTACCTGCCGGTGGTGCTGGTGCGGTCGTTCGGCATGAGCGACCGCACGGCGCTGATACTGTCCGCCGTCGACGCCATGTCGCTGATGTTCTGGGGCGGCGTGGCGGCGCTGCTGATCGACCGCGTCGGGCGGCGCAGGCTGATGATGTGGGGCGTGGGCGCGAGCGGCGTGTGCTTCGCCGTCGTGGCTGTAGGATTGCGGTACGGAGGGCCGGGGAGCACGAACAGGGGCATGTCGATCCTGGCTGTTGTGTTCATCTTCCTGTATTACGTGTTCTACGGCATGTCGATGCTGTCGATTCCGTACATGTACCCGGCGGAGATATCGTCGCAGCGGATGCGGAATATCGGGACGTCGATCGCTACGGCGGTGAACTGGACGTTTGTTTATGTTGTTGTTGTCGTTACGCCGACTGCGATTGAGGATATCGGGTGGAAGTACTATCTCATTTACGCCGTGTTCAACGTTTGTTTCGTTCCGATCATTTACCGCTGGTACGTTGAGACTGCAAATCTGTCTCTGGAGCAGGTCGACCGCGTCTTTCAAATCAAGCATGAAGGGGGAGAGAACATAAGCTGGGCTGAGGCGACCAGGCTGGCTCGCATGGAGACTCAAGAGGTGGTGGAAGAAAAGATACATGGAGTGGAGCATACGGAATTTGCCCAGACTGTGGAGAAGAAGTAACGCACCATTTCTGCTGTAGCCCATCAACCTGATGCAACCTTTCCAGACTCTCTATAGCTGCCTGGAGAAGACCACTCAGGAAGGGAGGTTAGTTCGCGAGTCAAGAACCGGAGCACCTTTCCGTAAACAGATGTCCACACGTGATTCCCTACAGCGGGGCCACTGGACTACCTTGGCCGCCACCTGCATGTTCTAGTAGCGGAAACATCTTCCGCTATGCTAGGAATCTTCTTCTCTGCTTAAAGCCACCATCTCAACAACGACGTAAGTACTTCATCGCCATGATTTTCAACCTCATTCCGAATCTTCACTCTGCTTAATTTTCAACCATGGCAGAGAAGGTGCATCTCGAACGACTGGACGAGCAAGGCCGCCCGGAGGAGGTGAACGGCGTCACAGCTTCAACAACAGCCCCTACACTCATATTCATCGACGATGAAGCCAGGCCCGCGGTCTTCTCCTCCACCATTCAAGAGATTCTCTGTGTATCGGTGGCGACAATGGCTGTTGCAATGACCTCTTTCACCACTGGCGTTGTAACTGTCCTCACGTCGAGGGTCCAGACCGATTTGGATATGAGTACTGCTGAGCTCACCTGGCTGACTGGCTCGTCTTCGTGCGTTACCTGTCTTGATGCATCTATAATTCCTCTACGCTAATCAATACACATAATAGTCTCGCCTGCGGCTCATTTCTCCTCCTCTTTGGCAGGCTAGCTGATCTATTCGGCCGTAAAGCGATTTTCGTAGCCAGTACGGCCGTCTTCGCCCTCTTCTCCCTAGCTGCAGGTTTCGCCCAGACGCCAATTCAACTCGATATTCTTAACGGCGTTATGGGTCTCGCGTCTGCCGCCTCCATACCACCGGCCCAAGGTATACTTGGTAACATCTATCAGCGGCAATCGAGGCGTAAAAATAGGGTGTTTGCCTGCTTTAGTGCGGGAAATCCAATGGGTTTTGTATTTGGGAGTATCTGCTCTGGTCTTGCCGTACAGATCTTCAACGGCAACTGGAGGGCAAGCTTCTTCTTTATGGCAATTCTCTACGTTATCGTCGTGGTGGTCGCGCTTTATAGTATCCCTGCCGATGATACTAAGAAGGAGGAGTTTTCTCTGCAGGCTTTGAAGAGGTTCGACGTCGTCGGTTCGATATTAACAATCATCGGCATTGGCATGTTTTCCGCCGCGTTAAGGTTTGTATACCGTAAGTCGATACTGCTATAAGGTTCTATACTAACATAACGTAGCCTCGGTTCTACAGCTCCGCAGGGCTGGAAGACACCTTATGTTCTCGTACTTCTTATTGTCGGTGCCCTTCTTATTACCATCTTCGTCTTTTGGGAGCGCTGGTACCAATACCCTCTCGTTATTATGGATATCTGGAAGGATCGCAATTTCTCTCTCGTAATTATCATTCTCCTTCTCGGGTACCTCGCCTTTCCCATTATGGGGTTCTGGATCGCCCTCTTCATGCAGAACATCAAGGAATACTCCCCTCTCATGGTCGCTGTCCACCTCCTCCCAATGGCCCTCGGCGGCATCGTCATGAACGTCAGTTTCCACCCCCACTCCGCCCCACCAATACAAAAGCAATCCAATTGACCAACCCTGACAGGTCATTGCCGGGCTCATCATGCACAAAGTCTCCAACACCCTGCTCGTCGCCATCGGCGCCACCGCTTACACCGCGTCCTTTCTCCTGATGAGCCTGCAGCGCAGCGACTCCTCGTACTGGGCCTTTGTCTTCCCAGGGCTCATCCTCTCCGTCGTCGGCGCCGACTTCGAATTCTGCGTCGCGAACATGTATGTCATGTCCAGCCTCGCGCCGGGCGAGCAGAGCGTCGCCGGCGGCATCTTCCAGACGGTGACGAAGCTTTGCGTGACCATCGGGATGGGCATCAGCACGGCCATCTTCGAGGCCGTGAGCGCGCGAGGCACGGCTGCGACGGGGTATTTCAGGGACGATCCGATCGAGCCGTACGCGGCGACGTTGTGGTACTGTGCGGGCGTTACGGCACTGGCAATTCCGCTTTGTGGGTGGCTGAAGATTGGGATGCAAGGGTGTGGTGATAAGAAGGTTGATGGGGTGGAGGAAGGGAGTGCGAGCGAGGAGAGAGGGCGGGGTTTGTGACTACGATGGCTGGCAGGGTGGAGGGGAAAGAAATTTGGCTGGCATAAAACCGCAAAGGCCGAGATGGGATGAGAATAGAACTGTGGGCGATTGACACGGGAAGTTCTTTCAGCATTTGCAGCAATTATCCTTTCAGGAAACAAGCCTCATGATGCAGTGAGCACTGAGGACTAGAGTTACAAAGAACCGGGGAAGCTGGCCACTTTTCTTGGAGCTTATCTATATTTTATCTCGTTAAGATAATTGATTATGTTATACTGGATCTCAAATACCTCCTTGCCGTATCCGCAGTGATCCTAGAGCCAGTGTAAGCCCAAGGATGTCATATCGTACGCTTAGGGCGCGTTCAAATTGATTGGCTGGATGGAGCTAGCATCGACCCTGGCCGCGAGCTGTGCTGTTTTACGTCCGGTGGTTTTCGTTTCATTTTATCGCGTCGGACCCGCCTATAATGACATGCTGCAGGCTACTATCTGTTCACTCTGCATCCGGCTACTCATCAGAGACGTTCCTCTAATATTGCTAGCCGCAGTCATATGGACGCGTAGAGTATGATTTCGCGGCCTTGAGAAAAATATCTTCGAGTAAATTGTTTGGAGGACCAACGGGCAATTGTCTCCGCTTAGTCAACGGATTAGCTACCCGCTCCTGTAGGTAGCTTACGTAACGGCTCCACAACATGCGCCCTACGAGTGATCAATACCTTGGCAGCTCTTGGTGGAAGGTGTGTGTTGAGACTATAATGGATTGGCCTTCTAAAGGGTTCGTGACTAGTAGAGACTGTTTAGAATCAGAGGTGGAACGAAGCTTAAATAGGCCTTCTGTTTGACAATGGGGTTCGTAAGGTGATAATGGAGATGCTACTCGACAAAAATGCTGATGTTGATGCGCAAAGACGGGAGCACGGGAATCCCATGTCATCGGTGCTATCACTGAGCTGCTCATTAGGAACGGAGTCGATGTGAATGCTCAGGGTATATGCCGAGGGACTTCGTTGGGAAGTGCTTGTTACTGGCGACGAGAACTAATTATTTGTATGCTGCTTAACTATAGAGCTGATGTCAACGCTGGATGTGACGAGTGCGGAAATGCTTTGCAATATGCGCGTCTCGGAGGCTAAATATGTGCACCATTAAGATTCTGCTGGAAGCTGGTGCCAACGTTAATGCAAAGGCTGGTTGCTGTGGCACTGCATTGAAATGTGCAGCAGCGTATGACTCCATGGAAATTGTTAAACTACTGTTTAAGAAGGAGCCTACGTCTGCTCGGGTGGCAAATACGGAACTGCCCTACGAAGTGCATACTTAGAAGGATGGAACAAAGTGGTCAAGATGCTCCTTGAACACGAAGTCGACTACAATTTCAGCAGAAAGAAGCCTGACACACCCTTGATCGATGCGGTGAGAGTACTTGGGGTCAGAAGGGAAAAGAGTCTGTTCGGATTCTGCTTGAGAGCGGGACTGATGTTTACGCTAAATATGGGGGACTTAGAAGGGCCCTGGACATGGCAGCATATGATCACTATGATGGACTAATTAAGGAACTTGTCCGGAAAGGGGCAGATTTCGTTGGATTTAGGAAGAGTATGCTGGTAAGTAAAGAAGAGATTACATATTGGCTGTTGTGAGACGGTATTGTTCTGGGGCTGATCTCTAGCGTTTAGAGACGTCTAACTAAGGTCGCCGTCGTGGTGAGAGTGATATGTGAGGAAATGCTAAAAAAGGGAGTTCAGCCTGCGTGAGTAGAAAAAGAGGAGAAAATGCTAGAATTCTTTCAGTTTTGGATCTGTTTTATATGGTCTTTTTGTTTTTTCCTCATCGCTATTCCTACTCCTACTTGCTACTTTCACAAACTTTTAAACTTCACCGGAGGGAGAGTGAAAGGTTATCTATCTGAATAGATGTTCCCACTGCGTAGTTCTATATAGCTATAAATTTACGCGTCTGCGCTACAAATGCATGTAGAGATTCAACATTATGTTTCAAAACCCCTTTCATTACAGATTTTAGTATGGGTGTACATTTAGGGAATAGGATGGATACGCTGAGGAACCAAATATAAGCAAATATCCCTCTTCTTGACCCTCTGATTCTTTCTCTGTGATTATAGAGCGAGAGTTAATCGCATATCTCCGTCGGAGGCAACGACTCACGCTATAATTCCTCATCCCGTCCAATACCGACATCTTCAGTCAAGAAATTGACAATGTCATCAATCTCATCCGGCACCTTGTACCAATGCCCGCTATCATAATCGCGCCACTGCACCTTGCAGCCCAGAGATTCGAGAACATCCCTCGCGCGTTCCGCCAGCTGCACCGCAACCTTCGGATCATTCCTGCCGTGGCCCAAGAAGACAGGCGTCCGTGGGAACGCAGGCACATCATCCCCCTCACCCGACAGCGGCGGCATCGACGCGATATCGCGCGCCGTGTTCGCCGCCCGCAACTGAATCTTCTCAAGCTGCGTCCGCCCATCATCCGCCGCCGCCGCCGCCTTCACCTTCTTCTCCTCGCCCTCTCCGTCAGACGTACAAAACGGATCATCATCACCACCAACCTCTTCCTCACTCTTCGGATCCAACGCCGTCGCAAACGGCAACCACCCACTCATCCCCACGAACCCGCCCAACGCCTGCCCCGCCAACTCCCCCTCCCCCCTCCAATTCAAATACACATGCAACCCCACCGCACACCCCTGACTCAACCCCCCCAACACCACCCTCCCCGCCCTGCCCCGCAACTCCTTCACCTCCTCCGCGATCAACCCCGCCACAAACGCACTCGTCTCCGCAATGCCCTCGTACTGCAGTTCCTGCCGATCTTCGGGGTACTCCAGCGACCAGTTGTCGAACCACTGGCTAATCGGCATGCGCTTGAACAGCGCGGCGCGCCGTTTTTTAGCGGTGGGGAAGACCCATTTAACGCCCGGGAACAATGCGGGCAGGCAGAGCTCGGAGGAGGTGGGCGTGGCGAAGAGGAGGAAGGGGCCGAATTCTTTGGCGTTGCCGCCGCGGCCGTGGAGGAGGATGAGGGTGTGCGTGTGCGGGGCTGTCGGCGCGATGATGAGCGGTTCTGGCCAGTGGGTTTGTTTGTGGGCGGTTTTGCTGAGCGGGGGTGAGTCGGAGGGATTGGGGATGAGGGGGCCGCCGTCGGCGTCGGCGGAGTACGTGGGGGGTGTGTCTGGGCGGATGGGGATGAGGTCGTCCATGGTGGTGGTGGAGAGGTGAGGGAGATCGGCGGTCGGGTTGGCGTCGACGGGGGTGGGTTGCAGGGGTGGAGCCATGTTGAAGGGCTTGGAATGTTGGGGGCCGTGGGCGTGGACGTGGAGTAGGGTGAACCGTCGGATGGGTTTAGGCACCGGGGGGGGTGCGAAAGGGAAGCGCTCCCAGGCAGCAGCGGGCAGTGACAGAGGGTGCGCGCGGTGGGAAAAATCGTCTGGGAGAAAGATACGGTCAGTTAAAATAGAGCGTGAGTGGATCGCATCGCTTGCGTTGTCGGCGCTTGTGAGGGCTGCCGGGGTATAAGCGCTGAAGTGGTACGAAGAGCTTTTAAGGTTCGTACGAAGTGACACGCAGCCTTATGTGCTCGCAAGATGTTACTGTTGCCTAGTGTATAGGTATACCTAATTTTCACAACTGCTTAAGGCTATTAATGTTACTTGCCGCTTGAACACAATTGGTGCCTGCGATAAGGTTGCGGCCCGGGCTTGACTCATACCCCTGGTATGGGCGTGACGAGATCTTCCAATAGAGCCACGGCGAATCAATAACCCTGTAGATAGTGAGCATGTGCTCTGTAAAAGCTTTTGTGCAAGCGTAAACAATACAATCACTGTGCTTTAAGTGCAGATCACTAATCAAGTTTGCCGAAGTTGATAAGAGTCAATATTGATATCATGATATCGTGAAATTCATTATTTACATTCTAAACAAATACACACGCTGCACTCCGCTTAGTAGCGCTGGCCGCCATCGAAGCACTTCAGCCACTTGGTCAGGGCGTCAGTGAAGTACTTCTGGGCCTTGTAAGCCGGGAGAGTGTCATCAAGGTCGTAGCAATGCTGGGCATCGGGCAGGATGTAGCCGAAGATCTCATCGACACTGGTGCTGACGCCACACTCAGGCACCTCCTGGGTCAAGTAAGGCATAGGCGCGTCCTCGCCCTCGTCGGCCAGGGGGCTCAGGGTCCTCCACGGGTCGAACTCGCCGCCGGTCCAGAAGGTGTTGCTGGGGCGCATGTTCCAGCCGTCCGTCAGGGCGTTCAGCGACTCGACGTCGGGCCACTCGGGGATGAGGTCGCCGGCGTTGGGGAACTGGGCGCGGCACACGCTCATCTCGAAGTCGAGCGTGTCGAACTTGGACACTATCTGGCGCGGGCCGACGTTGGCGGGCATCAGGTAGCCCCACTGCGTGCAGTACTGCCACGTCCAGCTGATCGAGTCCGGGTCGTCCGTCACCTGCGTCAGCTGGCAGGCGGGAGCGTCGTCGTCGGTGCTGTCGTCACTCTCATCGTCGGAGGAGGAGCTGTTGGCGGACGGTGCGGTGGTGATGATGTTGGCATTGCCCTCGCAGTCGTAGCTGGCCAGGGGGGCGAAGTAGGGCCACTCGGCCCAGTGCTTGACGACCCAGGCGGCGCCCATGGTGGGGGCCCAGCCCTCGTCGGCGTCGGCGTAGAGGGTGGTGCCGTTGGTCGTGTTGCGGGTCTCGAGGTAGGTACAGAAGGTGTCGATGTAGCTGGTGGCGCCATAGTTCTGCCAGCTGTTCCAGATGATGGAGAGGGCGCGGGCGAAGTCGCCGTTCGTGTTCTTCTCGGCGTTGCGGCCCAGGAACAGCTTCTTGACCTTGGCCGCGCCCTCTTCGGTCTCGAGCAGGTCGTCAATGTGGTGGATGGCTGCCTGGACGTCGCGCACGCAGCCGCCGTAGCCGTATCTGTGCATGCCGTCCCAGATCGGGTCGTAGTACGAGGACATGTTGACGCGGGCCTCGACGGGAGCAGAAGAGGCGTAAGACGCGAAGATGATGTCGGGGTAGAGCTGGCGCATCAGAGCGGCGCGGATGCCCGGGTACGAGCCACCGACGAAGATCCAGGGGGTCGACGTGGGCGTCAGATCAATGTCGGCGTAGTCCGGGTGGCTGAAGTTGGAGGCGAAGGCCGCAACGTCGGCGAGAGCTTGCTCGACGGTAAGGAACTTCATGTCCTCAGGGTCAGTCTCGTTGTCGATCCTGACCGGCACCGACTCTCCGTAGTAACGGTGCTCCCACGAGATGCCGATGCCGCCGAACTTTTGGACCATGGCTTGGAACCACGTGTCTTCCAGAATGCCGCCATAGCCCGCACCTTCTCCGTTGTCATAGATGAAGATGGGGTGGCCCGCGCCCTCGTAGTCCGATGTCGAGATCCAGTAGCGGTTGTCGAACATCCTCTCATCCTCGCCAGAATGGTCAAGAGGCAACGAGACCCATTGGTCCAAAAGGGGATCGGACGTGTTCAGCTGACGAGGAGGCAGAATTCCTCTGTCCCGGAGGTGGCCTTGCATCCTATTAGCAGAGGTAATGTGGAACTGACCAATCAGATACTCACCTCTGGAACCCTGTCCACCACTGTTGTCGGTCTTGATGTGGTGAAGATTCAACGCTTCGGTGACTGTCGAAGCAGCCAAGAGCAACACGCTCCAAGTGAGTCCTGATGTTGCAACCATTGTGGCGGATGATTATGGATCGGGAGTGATGATTTCGTGACAGTAGACGGGATACCACCATCTTTAATATTGTACTTTCCTGTTCCTGAAATCCTGGCAGCTGACAAGGCTATGTTGAGGCGTTCTCACCGCATGGCCTGAAATTGGGCGGAGCATAAGCCCAGTGGATCCCTACACAGCCGCACGGACCGGTCAAGCCTCGATTGGGGCGCAGAGTCTTGTTGTTGCATTTCGACCATTGAACAAACTGCAATACACACAACTAGAAGGTCCATAGGGCAGGAACGGAATGCAGCTGCAGTCGAATGGACGTTACATCGGGTCGCTGTACAGCTTCTTCTTTGCAGCATTTTGTGTTGTCTTGAGTAGGCGGGTGGGCAACAACAACGTGAAAAGCGGCGTTCATGCCAACACCGTCGGCTCGCGTGCGATTCGCTGCAGCCAGCAGCGTCGGGGGCTTGGCTGCTTGCCTCTCCACATCCGTCCCGTCCACGAGCGCTTAAGCGGCACCACTAGTCGATCCACGGGAGGCGGCACACAGTCTGCCTCCTCCGCATATAGCGAAATTAGTGATGCGGATTGCCGCCAATCGGGTGTTACATCAACGTGTTGATTTCAAAGCCACAGCCCTCAGCCGCTACAGAAGACCTTTTCGATTGGATGCATGGCGGACGGGATGAGCCTCAAAAGCCGCAGGCAGCAGGATCGGCGTCGGGCAGCGGGATGGCTGGTTGGCTTCCTTGGCTGCTGTTTTTAGCATCCGCGCATGGTCCGGCCCATGCTAATTCTGGCCCCCAAGCCAGCTCGACGCCGCCAATCTGACCCGAAGGAGCGCCGGCTCTATGGTCGCTTTGAGGCTTTGCATCGACGTCGTTTAGCGATGCAGTTTGTTTTTTAGGAAATATTTTCGGAACTAGACCGGCGCAGTCTGTACAGATGCCTGGAAAAGGTGATGATCATATGATGCAGCATCATTGTCAAGCCTGACCTCTATGGAGACTCTACGGATCCCAGCCACGTTGTTTCGCTGGATCGCCAATATTTGAGAGACACGGGTGCCTGCCTTGGCGGGCTTTTGCGGCTTGCAACCAACTCTCGTACGAGCATTACAAAGCTGTGGATGCCTTTTTTTTTTTTCATCGTTCCCCGTGTACTACACGTTCACATGATGTTCCGCCTGCTCAATGAGAAACAAACACGTCTAGTATCCATTCTGGTGGCTCACTTGTTAAAATTTTCCACAAGTGCATGAAGAAATGGAAAAAACGGTCTTTGAATAAACCATTATCGTCCGTCTCCGTCATCCTCTTTATTAAAATATGTCTCTCACAGGACCTTGTGCCGTTTCAGAACTATTTACCGGCACTTGAGACTCACACCCGAAGTTGGTATTGGATCCTCCTGAACATCTCCCGCCCTGCCGGCACCACACTGCTACAGAACCATGGTTGAGCTATAACGTCGGCTTACGACGTTCGGTTGATCGTCGATGCCATGGACCAGTCATCTCTTAACGTATCTTTGCTTGGCACCACCAGCAAAGTAGGGCCCTCAGCTGCAATCTCGATGGGATATGTGATTAATCTCCGAGTTTCCATAGATGCCATGCCAACCACCTGTTGATAAGGATGCTGCACAACACAGTTAAGGATCCAATGCGATCGCTTGGTAGACTCAGGAGGTGGCTTCTCTTGGCTTCGGCAAACCACCTTTATTTGTGACATGTTCGAGGGCTGATATGTTTGCCGAAGCCGATTTGCAATTCCGTCGACAATTGTTTCCCTTTACTGAAAAAGATAAGAATCTTAGCGACTTCTCATGCAAGTCAGAATTACTTCGACCGCGAATAAAGTTCGTTCCTAGAAATAAGCTCCCGCTTTGCGATTTTATGGTGTGGAAGACGTGGGGGCTATTACCAGACAAAGGTTGATTGAAATGGATCTAGCCAGCCCACGTGGTACTACACGCTGTCACGGATAAAGCCGCGCAAATTTTTGTACAACTACAGCGGCTGCATCAAAGTTCTACCTAGTGCTGTCATAATACTTTTATGGGACTGAGATACGTACCCGGAAGCCACGACCAAAGCACGCTGACCAATCAGAATTCGCGCACGCCGCACACACCCAGCGAAACCCTGGGATAAGAGAGATTAACCCACACCAACTCAAACCCAACGACCGCCAACACCCGCATTCAGCTATTACATTGACCAAGCAAGAACAAAGGGTCTCGCCCCCAAGGCCAGCCTCACTTTTCACGAACCTGCAAGCTATCCACGTCATACACGCCGTCGAACTTGAAGAAGCCCAGCACCTGCGGCGCCGTTGCACACCCAGCCTGGCCGGGAATGGGCATCGAAGCCACGAAGTCCAGCAACGGAATGCGCACGCCGCCACAGCTGCCACACGCAGCGCTGACCTCGTACGTAGCGTTCAGCCGCAAGTTGCGGCCAATGACCTGGAACATGTCCAGCCCGACGGCCGGCCTGACCGTCACCAACGCCGACGGCGACGACGAATTATCCCCACTACCACCATCGACCTCCACGACCCGATTCAGCACCGCCGACCCACCACCTACCAGCCCCTGCGTCCCCAGATTCTCGTTCCCCCCGTCACCGCCCTCAGGCACCGCATTCGAAACGTACACCAACGCCTGCCCCTCCTGCCCCACCCCCACCGTCCGCACCACCTCGAACCCGTCCTCCCCGCGCGTCAAGTCAATCTCATCCACCGTATCGCTATGCTCATTAACGACGTACATGCGCGCATTATCCGCGCTCGGCCACAACCCGTGCGGCTCGACGCCACTACTCTTCACGTCCCGCACCCACCGCGGCGCCGCTTCCGCGTCCGGCTGCGCGTAGACGCGCGTCGCGTCGCGCGCCGCGACGGTGACGAAGCCGTACGTCATGGTCGTGGTTCCGTTAGTACTGATGGCAGCGAAGTTCGGATGGTTCGTCTCGGGCCCGGTGTCGAGCACGGCGACGACGCGGAGGGATGCGGTCGAGATGACGGAGACGACGCCGGCCAGCTTGTGCGCGGCCCATAGGCGCGCGCCGTCGGCCGACAGCATCATGTCGGACGAGAAGGGGTGCGCGAGGCCGGTGATGTTGGCGAGGGTGGCGCGGGTCGCGACGGAGAGGACGTGGATGAAGGGCGAGCGGATGTGGTTGACGTAGGCGGTTTGGCCGTCGGGGCTGAAGAGGACTGTTGGTGGTGGTTAGCCGTGGGGTTTGCGGTTTGCCTGGGGGTTGGCGGGGGGAGAGGTGTTGTGTGTCCTTGCCTTTGCTCGGCCCGCCGTACGACGGTATCGTGTCTATCACGCCGCCCTCGATGCCGTCGACGAGCGTGATGTGGTCGACGCCCCGCGTGCCGACCCACACGGTGCGGTTGTCGGATGCGAAGAAGGCCTCGTGCGCCTGCCGGTCGGTGTAGGTCTGGCTGACGACGGCGTTGTCGCGCGTGCGGATCACCGTCACCGTGTTGCTCGTCACGCTCGTCGACACGATGTACTTCCCGTCGCGTGAAAACCCCAGCCCGTGCGAGTTGACGCCGCGAATGTATTGCGGGCCTATCACGTCTGACAGCCGCTGCGAGCCCAGCGAGATGGTGCCCAGGACAGAAAGCGTCGACGGGTCGATGACCGTAATCGTGTTGGAGGACTGGTCGCCTGTGTAGATCCGGTCTCGCGACGAGATGGGCGCTCCCGAGCCCGGGGTGGCGGGTGCCTGGGCCTGGGCTGCGGCTCGGAATGCGATTGCCAATAGCAGGAGCAGGAAGGTGAGTCTGGATTCCATGGTGTTGTCGTTCACTCTTTTCAATCGGTCTATTTCTCCAAGTGCACAATCATAACTCTTAAGCTTTGGAAGTTCGACCCCAAGCGGGGCCGCTGAGACAAAAGTGAGCATGACGTATACAGGGCAGCTTTGTAACGCTTAGCGAGGCGGCGCGCTTAATTTTGTGCAGAATTACTAAGTTGAGTTTAAGGGCTGCGGCGCGTCAAAGACGTAAGGCTATAGCCAAGCCGTAAGCGGTTAGCCCGAACGCGTGTAAGCCAGTGCTTAATTGACGGTACCTCTTCGTCGCTTGGCTGCAGCTGCCGTCTGATTCCTTCTACCACAGATAGGAGATACCATGTGATGATTCTGTGCTGACTAGATATGTGAGGTGGTAGTGCGTCGGTTTGCTGTAATAATCTTTTTTTTCGTCACGTTCACACCTGCAAGTGCTCACCTCGTTTAAACAATCACGCAGCAAATTTGCTTCAGGCATCTAACTATCTAGAAACAGTTCGCTAAATTTAGTTAGTTCACTTTTCACCTCTGGCGATGGCATGTCGCAAGAAAGGTCTTTTGGCACTCCAGCTGCGCCGGCGAGGGAATACAAAAATGAACATACTTCAACACTGGAACCACTTTAGCATTTCCTGCTGATTTAACGTTCAACTTGGAAATTCATCTTACTCCGATATCACCGGTTATGAAGTTGATACAAGCTTTTGGCAGTTGGTGGCGAGTCATACAAAGAGAGGTTCACTGTCCAGTAAGTCGTACAACACTTTACCAAACGACCGCAACAACTTGTGCTCAGGCAAACATCAAGGATTTGCATCTTTGGATCATCCACGTGGCCGTCTTGCACATTCGCGAATCTTAATATTATGCATGCCCGTCAAAGAGTCACGTCACCTGCTTGCAGTCCTTCTTTATTTCAACACCGCGAAAACGCAGCCTTTGTCACGGCGAACGGATAAGTCATCCTATGCCGCCAAGGCTTTCTTTATCCTACGATTACCTCTTATCAGCTATCATTCCTTCTCACTTCACATAGTCTGTGACTTCACCGACCACTGCAACCATGGAGAGCCAATACGCTAGTTTGATCTCCGGAAAATGCCTGCTCACATTTTCCCTGCTCTTCGCGACGACGGTCTACCTTCTTCACCGGCACCTGTCGAAGTTTCAGAGAATTCTACCCGAAAATGTACCATGGGTGGGAGTAAGTGACGACGAATGGTTCGCGAGAGCCAGAGGCCAAGTCCGGGAGTGGTGGAAGGGCTATGACAACGTGTTGGAAGGCTACAGCAAAGTATCTCATCACTTCCCGTCTCCAACGCCCACACCACACTACTAACACACAGCAGTACAGCAAGCTCGGAAAGCCCTTCTTGGCCACGCAGATCACCTGGAAGCCCGAGGTCATCATCCCGCCAGAGCACGTCCAATGGATGGTCAACCAACCCGACAGCGTCTTCTCCATCCACAAAGTGCTCATCGACGACTTGCGCTTCGACTACACAGCGCCGCGCGCCTGGGATTTCCACCGGCCCTTCCACGTCGAAGCGCTCAACAAGATGAACCTCGACGCCATGACCGACAACATGCTCGACGAGATCGACTTCCGCACCGCCCTCGCCTTCGGTTCCGTCCCTGGCGAATACCACACCGCGCCCCTCCACGCCTCCATCTTCGCCATCCTCCTCGCCGTCACCAACCGCGCCTTCGCCGGCAAGACCCTCGCCCGCTCCGCCGACTACACCGACATCGTCGGCTCCTTCACGCGGCAGCTGCCCCTCACCGCCGGCCTCATCGACGCCCTCTGCCCGACCCTCCTCAAGCCGCTCCTCGCGCCCCTCCTCGCCCGCCCCATCCGCCGCCTCATCGCCCGCTACGAAGCGCACATGCTGCCGACCATAACCGCGCGCCTCGCCGCCGCCGAGCAGGCCCGGGCAGAAGGCCACCTGCACGAGGAGAGGAGCCGCAACCCAGACATCGTGCAGCTGATGGCGCGCTGCGCCGCGCGCTCGCCGGACCGGGCGCGCGACCACGACCCGCGCAACCTCGCCAGCCGCCTGCTCGCGCTCAACTTCGTCGGCGTGCACACGTCCGTCCTGACCGCCGTCGCGGCCTTCGCCGACATTCTCGCCGCCGGGCCGGAGTTGTGGGCGGCGCTGAGGAAGGAGGCGGCGGGGGTGCTGCACGATGCGGGCGGTGCGTGGAGCAGGGTCGCGGTGGGGAGGCTGGCGCTGCTGGATAGCGTGATACGTGAGAGCATGCGCGTGTCGCCGTTCAAGGCGCGTGGCGTGGAGCGCGAGGTCGTGGCGGAGGGGGGAGTGCGGTTGCCGGATGGCACGTTTTTGCCGCGGGGGACGAAGGTGGGCGCCGCGACGGTGGGGGTGCATGGGGATGAGAGGTTTTATGAGAGGCCGCGGGAATTTGTGCCCGGGAGGTTTGTGGGGAAGGCGGAGGAGGGGTTGGTGAATACGACGGATACGTTTTTGGGGTTTGGGCATGGGAGACATGCTTGGTGAGTACCTTCATTGCCGTGGTTTTTTACTTCGTGGATGTGGAGTCATATGCTGACGGTTGTGGGCAGTCCTGGTCGCTTCTTCTCGGCGCATGAGCTGAAGTTGCTGTTTGCGCATTTGGTGCTGAATTACGATTTTGAACCTATGGGGGAGAAGCCGCAGGGGAAGTGGATTACGGATTTCTACGTTCTTGAGTCGCCCGCGGTGGTGAAGGCACGAAGGAGGGAGAAGAGTGCTCACTTGGATTGAGGGCGTGTCTAAATACTACAACTTCGCTGTACCCTTTTGTTTCTTAAAAGTCTGCGTAGCTTACTCCTGGGTACTTTGTTTGAAAGAAGCAGTTATCCGAACGGAGGTTTCTTTGAACATGGATTCACGTAGTTTGAAGGGGATTTGGAATATCGAATGATAGAAATGATTTCTCGGACGATCATGCCGCAAGAGCCATAAGCAGCAGACACCCTACTATTGGGCTGCATTGAACCGTCCCAGCTCATCGCACTGTATCATTCGATTAGGGAGGAGCACTACCTAGTCTGACCGTCTTTCGTAGACTCCATGCTCATTCAACTTCTGATGGTCATTTCCACAGCCAACCGTGTCTGGAATTTATCTTAACATGACATCGTGGAAATTCCTCTCAGCGTTAACCCATTTGGTAAGTAAAATCCAGCCAATTGAAACTCGATATGCGTATGGCCCCTGCCAACGGATGGCCATGACGCCTACCACCGGAACTCGGCCACCAGGGATAGTAGGAGAGTCGAAAAAACTACCAGACCCATCGCGAAATGTTAGATTCAATTCTGGGAATTCCTTTGCCTTACTTAGTGGGCTGTGCGAACCCGGCAGCACTAAACAGTCAATTTTCAAGCGTTCCTCCAAAGAAATACCCATGCATTCGATTTCCGCTCTGCCTTCTGGAGACCAGATAAGGTTGTTTTGAACTGAAGGGTCCTCTGAATCAAGAATGCCGATGCATTCGCCCATGGCGTTAAGGATGTCGAGACTGCGTCCTTCTTCATGGTCGTGTCCAGACTCTTCGTGCGATTTGACTTTGAAGTTGGCTGTTTGAGCACGAGTTGCTAAGCCCTCAGGAATATCGCCGTCACTTTCTCTCAGCTCAAGAAGCTCCTTTGCAGGTGTAGGCAGAAACTCGTATACCTTTGGGACCAGCGAATCTGGTTTGCCAATAAGGGTCCAAAAATTGCATTCCATCTCTTTGAATGTGCTTTCGGAAACAGGCTTGAATGGCCAATCAGCCTCGATACATCCAAAACTCCACGCAATCGCTAAAAGAATTGGCATAGATCTGTTCTTTGTATCGCTGAACTCGCTGGCCGAGGCTCCTAAATGCCGGAGAGTATCCGCCCCCTTAATTCCAGACTCTTTCCGATTAGCTATCCATCGAACTAAATTAAACATCCATACATTGGGCATGCTGTAGCAGATGGGCCCGGTGATTGAACCCCACGACCACGTAGGATATCTTTCCGCTTTTGGATTGCGAACAATTGTACCCGTCCTACGGCTTGTACTTCGTGCGGGGTACCATAACATGGCCATGTCGAAGACGGGACACGGTAAGCCGTAAAGGATGTTTTCATCGGCACTACCATACAAAAGGGAGGAAATACCGGAAAACGCGTCATATATATCAGAGCCGTTGGTGAGTTTCCGCTTTGTGTATTCAGAAAGATGCTGTTTCCAAATGCAGAACGTGTCGTAGGCTGATGGCCTGAGTGGAGTACCTAAATATGCATTGTAAGGACCAAAGCCATCTTCGGTGTGAATACCGTGCTTGTCTTCATGAAAGGCTTGAACATCCGAAAAATACAGGATGTGTTTGGACAAAACGGCCTCCTGGTATGTCCAACCTCGTGTTGCCCAAATGGAAGCGTTGATGATTGCTAGTGCAGAAGGCAACTCAGGGATGAAAGCAATACCACTAATCTCGTGATGCTTCTGTCGATTGTGCCGCGGAAACCCTACTCCCGGAATTCCACTGTCAACAGTGCCATCGAGCACAGCGATGGTGAAGTTTGCTGAAGCAAATATGCTGTGCATGGATTTGATTTGATGCTTCTTTGTCGCATCATCGTCTTGTATGATGCAAAGACGATCAGCCCAGAGATAGGGCTGGCCAAGTTTATCACAGATGAACATCGCATCTTCGATCGTCTTTGGGGTTTTTGAACGCGTGATACCGCCTTCTTTTTCGAGTTCTTCCACTGAAGTCTTCGTTGTCGTCCACATATCCGGATTTGGTTTCGGGCCCCAGATGTAGCTCAGAGCCACAAATCCGGCATCTGGCATGCCACGGACTAAGCATCTCTTTTGGACATCAATGACTCTGAATTTCGTGGAAAAGATGCCAGGATGACTGATAGTTGGTTCTGAAGAGGATGGTTCCTTCTGGTCAAATTCTGCATATTCTTGGAAACCCTTCCCAGTCCATTGCGAAATTCTATCCCAATTTGCGAAATCTTGTGCTAAGTCGTTCAAGGTTGCGGGCTTGTCAAACGTTGTGGAAGGGCCCCGAACAGAATCCGGAGTGAGCTGATGAATCGATCGCCATGGTGATATTGGGGTAAGATCTAGAGCATATATATTGGTGAAGCTGCAAGTTCTCAACCCAAAGCCGGTGTCACGGTCCCCAAGAGTCAGCTGCGCTGACGGTTGTGTGTTGTCGCTTCTTTTGAAAAATCGTAACTCGATCTTCGACGAAGATGTCGAGTCTTCCCCGTGCTGTCTTTGGCGGCGCGAGTTGTATAATTGGATGGCTTCCAAGATAAAGTGACAGAGCTTGCACCCCCTTTTCGGGGAAAACGTGGCAAAATCGCCAACGCTGACTCGGATCTCGCCCAAAAGTCCTCCAGGTCCTCTAGGATCTCCAAGATCTCCAAGATCGCAAAAAGACAAATGTCTCAGGCGCAGGTGCTGACAGAAAGGACAAAGCTGGTCAGGACAGCCACCTTCGTAGTTACATGTGTCGCAATCGCTGTGGAAGATCTCGTACGGGTCTTTGTCCAGGATAAATGGCCGGTCACAGTTTTTCGTTACGACAGAGTCACAGAACTCGCAGGGGAGCTCCATGGCTGCGTGTCAATGGTTGCTGGTGACTCTAGGTGGTTTTGACTCGAAAGGTATATCGCAAGTAGATGGAGTTTTGCGCGCCCGATGCACCCGTCAAACTGAGAGGTGTGAGAGTCTCTTTTTGTAGGCGGTTGCCTAACAGCCTCTTCTTTAATGCGGGGCTCTGGCAGTCAGCTTCAAACTTGGCATCAGCTGAGGGGCACGACGCCTCCTGCACGTAAACGAGCGAATCAGCTCTACGCACTATGCAGAATGACAACCAAGTACGACATATTCGGAAAAGATGCCGTGATGAGTGTGGACTACCGGGGAGAGAAGACGAATAAGGAAGAAAGTAGTGAAGAGAGTAATGTCGATCGAAGTGAAGGCGGAGAGGAGACAAAGCCGTAGGGCCCGGACATGAGGCGAAAGAGCAAGCTAGGATTGAAGGCAAAATGTACTGTGGAACTGTCACTACGAATGTTGGTTTCATCCTCCTTTGCCTATCCTTTTGCTTTTGCTAAAGGCCTCATTTTCTTTGCGTAAGAGCGATGCGTTGCATCATGAATTTCTATATGGTATGGCGGAGGATTCGGAAAAACAAAATGGGCAATGCGATTTTCTGGAGAAACAGTACACAATTCTATGACTATAGATGGCATCAGATCAAAGCTGCAACACAACAATGACATACATTTCGTCATCGCCACATGTCCCCTCCTTCTTAAACCCAACAACAACCCCACCGACCATCTACAACTGACACCGAACCCTCCTCCCCTCAGCCCCCTCACCACCACCACCACTATTCTCCTGCTCCTGCTCCTGCTCCTGCCCCTCACCCCCCTCCTCAATCTTCCGATTAACCCACCAATAACTCGCCATAACCGCGCACGTAATAACAATCGACGCGACATACAACCCCAAAATCGCCAAAAACGCCCTCCGATACCTCGGCTTATCCTCCTCCCGAAACATCTGCTGGCCCGCCAAGCCCCCCAAATTGCTCCCAATCACCACAAACGCGAGCCCGACGCTCCTCTTCTGCGGCGTCCCCGCATTAACGCTCAACCACGCATCATTCAACCCCTGCGCCAGCGCATTCCCGCTCCCAAGAAACGTAAAAACCCAATACCTTGTCCACTTCCCGGCGCTGAGCGGCAACCCGTACAGCGCGCCGGCGAAGGCGATGGACCAGGCGAAGGCGACGATGCACCAGGGCCCGCGCAGCTTGGTGGCGTCGGAGGCGTAGGAGATGGCGAAGGAGAAGACGACGACGAGGAAGCTGGAGACGGAGTTGAGGGCGTTGGCCTTCGTCTTGGTGAAGCCGAGGGCTTTGATGACCGAGGGGCCGTAGAGTTGGAGACCGCCTTTTGGAGCGAGGCTGGCCATGTTGAGGAGGAGGTGGAGCCAGAGGAGGGGGTCGAGGAGGGCGGCGCGGATGTGCGTCCAGCTGAGGGGCGCTTTGTCGGTG
Source organism: Lasiodiplodia hormozganensis (assembly GCA_030512325.1). Classification (NCBI taxonomy): domain Eukaryota; kingdom Fungi; phylum Ascomycota; class Dothideomycetes; order Botryosphaeriales; family Botryosphaeriaceae; genus Lasiodiplodia; species Lasiodiplodia hormozganensis. The sequence continues at coordinate 520,200 of JAUJDW010000016.1, read as the reverse complement.
GTGGTGGTGGAGGAGGAAGCCAGGCGGGCGGTGAGGATGGTGCGGTCGTGCGGCGTGAACGGGTCCCAGAGGTTGTGGATGGGGCGGGTGTGGGTGGGGCTGCGGGGGAGGAAGAGGATGAAGATGAGGAAGACGCCGAGGGTGATGATTCCCTCGACTGGTAGCGTATCATGTCAGTGGAAGTGGCTTCTGGGATTTCGAGGTCAGACTTACCGATGAACAGCCACTGCCATCCCGAAAGGCCGTTCGACCCGGCAAGGCTCAGGACACCAGCTGCTATCAAGGAGCCTGTCGCAGTGGCAAAGTAATTCCCAAAGTAGAAAATGGCCGTCCTGAGCGCGAGCTCCTTCCTGGTGTAGAACAAGGAGAGCATGTACTGGCCACCTGGGACGTAACCGCCTTCAAATGCGCCCAGCAGAAACCGCGTGGCGTAAAAGGAGTGGATGTTTGTACACCAGGCCTGGGTCAGGGCGATGGTGCCCCAGATGCCCATCTGCGCAGTGAGCCAGATAGGAGCGCCGACTTTCTGGAGCAGGATGTTGGAAGGCAGCTCAAAGATGATGATGCCCGCAAGCATCAATTGGTTGCCCAGATTCACATCATTGGAGGTGATTCCGAGATCTTCCGTCAAAGTGTCTGTCAGGGCGTTGGAGATGTTGCTGCGGTCAAGCTGGAGGACGAAGAAGCCGAGGACAAGCAATGGCATCAGGAAGAAATCGAGCCTGTAAGCATGAAGTGTGAGCATGAAAATTCCTTCACTCTCTCCGTTTTCGTAAACTCACTTCCGCAAGACCTTCCTCTCCTCTTCAGCAGTCCAAGATACCGATTCCTCATCGCGTTCCGAAGCGGGTGGTTGAGATATGATCTGCTTCTCCCCCACCTCATTAGCAGAAGTCGGATGATCCTTGAGCTCCGACATCTTCGTTGTGATGAAGTTGGGCGAGCAAAGCAATTGGCATCGTCGAAAAACCCAAGGGCCTTCAGGCTCAACATATGTCTCTTATCACGCAACCGGCCTATCTCATGGCGTGCGAGAACGTTATCGCCGTCTATTCGATATCTTCGGTCCAAGATACGGGGCCACCGCGTGGCGTGTCGGAGGTCGCCAGGCTCGCGGTGCAGAGTGAACATGCGGGGATGCCGATCAATGCGGAGGTGAGCGACGGAGGTGAGCGACCGGCCCGAAACCGGAGACATCGGCCGCGATAATAAGTCCCGGAGCCGCACTTGCGCTCTCTTCGGAACTTCGAGCAGCATTTTTAAGAAGGACGTACGGCGGGAAATTGCTGTTGCGGTAGAACGCGTTCTCATCATCCTCCTCCGTCGTCGTCGTCGTCCCACCCCCAATCCTCCTCCCTCCACCGAACCAACGCCTCAACACCACCACCACCAACCATGTCCCGCGACCCCACCCGCCCAAACATCGTCCTCATCCTCGCCGACAACCTCGGCTGGGGCGAGCTAGGCTGCTACGGCGGCGGCGCCCTGCGCGGGGCGCCTACCCCGCGCATCGACGCCTTCGCCACGACCGGCCTGCTCCTGCACAACTTCAACGTCGAGAGCGACTGCGTACCCACCCGCTCGGCACTGATGACGGGCCGCCACCCGATCCGGACGGGGTGCCGGCAGTCCGTCCCGGCCGGCTTCCCTCAGGGCCTGACGCCGTGGGAGCGCACGCTGGCCGAGTGCTTGAAGGACGCGGATTACGCGACGGCGCACCACGGCAAGTGGCACCTCGGCGACGTGCCCGGGCGGTATCCGTCGGATCGCGGGTTTGACGAGTGGTTTGGGATACCGCGGACGACGGACGAGAGCCAGTTCACGTCGGCGCTGGGGTTTGATGCCGAGGTCGCGGAGCTGCCGTATATCATGAAGGGCGTGGCGGGGAAGGCGTCGGAGAACGTGTGCGTTTACGATCTGGAGAAGAGGAGGTTGATCGACGAGATGCTGGTTGAGAGGAGCAAGGATTGGTTGTCGAGGCAGGTGAAGGCGGAGAAGCCGTTCTTCCTGTACCACCCGCTCGTCCACCTGCACTTCCCGACGCTGCCGCATCTGGACTTTGCGGGGAAGACTGGCAACGGCGAGTTTGCGGACTCCATGGCCGAAATGGACTACCGTGTGGGCCAGATCCTCGACCACATCGACGACTTGGGCGTGCGGGAGAACACGGTCGTCATCTTCGCGTCGGACAACGGGCCCGAGTTCCGCCCTCCGTATCGCGGAACTGCGGGGCCTTGGACGGGAACGTACCACACCGCCATGGAAGGCAGCTTACGAGTGCCGTTTATTATCAGGTGGCCTGGTAAGGTGCCGGAGAACGTTGTGTCAAACGAGATGGTCCATGTCACGGATATCTTTACCACCATATTGGCCATGGCTGGTGTTGAGAAGCCCGCGGATCGGCCCATTGACGGAATCGATCAGACCAAGTTTTTCCAGAATCCAGAGTCGGAGAAGTCCGAAAGGGAAGGCTTCCTCTTCTACATCAAAGACGAGCTGCGAGCCGTCAAGTGGAGGCATTGGAAACTGCATCTGGTGTGGGAGCCGAAGGTGAATCAGTCTTCGGGTAAACTGGAATCTCCCTATCTGTTTAATGTCATTCGTGACCCGAAGGAAGAGTCTGATATCCTTGCCTACAACACGTGGGTGATACAGCCGATAATGAAGATGAGGACGGAGTTCCAAAAGAGTCTGAAGAATGACCCGGCGCCACCGGACCCTCTGAAAGATTTGTAAATACCTTGAATTTATTACTTTCTGGTGGCCGATGCCGACCACATCCGCACCTAGTAGAATCCGTGAAATATATCGCGTTGGTTCTCTACCCGGTCCAGGAGAATAAATCATACGTGTTGAAGTTTTGTAGTAAAAAGTCGTCAGAGGCCAGACCGGAAGCATTTTCGGAGGCCGCCTGAGGGGTGACTGTAAAGTCCAATGCATCGTTACATGAGTAAGTTTGAGATTGAGGGCAAGGGGACTGATCGGCACCAGGGTCCCGGAGTGATTGGCAGAGGGATTCGAAAGTGTCTCGGCAAGGTTTGCCTGCAGGGTAGCGTTCAACCATACCCCAGAGAACAGCAGAACAGGAGTTGACAGAGGCATTCATTGTTTCAGTATTGATGCTTCCTCGATCACCGGGCCAATTTTTGATGCAATAGATGAGAGAAACGCCGGAACGGAAGAGGTTGTGGACGGTTCGCCAGTAGAAACGCAGCTTTCCATCCCGGAAGGAGTAGCGGTAGGCCTCAATGCTCTTTTGAGCGCATTCAGCAAGGAAGACGATGTCATGGCTGGAGATGGTGGATAAATGTCGAGAGGGAGAATATAGTTGGAGAAGAGAATTGTAAAGACAGCCATCGAATATTTCCATTGGCGCCAGTTGAGAGGGGGACTGATGAGGAGGAACGGCAGCACGCCAATCATACAATCGCCGGCGCATGTCGTTCCGCCAAAGATGGTGATCAAAAGATGTTGATGAAAGCGGTGCCTTTTGATGGAGGACTTGCATGATTTCGGACTCGAGTTGTCGATATTTTACAAGCTGCAAGGCTAGTGCTTTCCGCGAAGGACCCGACTGCGGTAGGATTCCGTCCTCGGTGATATACTCATCATCCACATTAGCAGGGAGTGACACGAAGATGGCTTCGTCTGGAATGGATACCGGGCGGCCGAGGATGGCGCACAGATTCCTTTCGAAGAAATATGTAGCCCAGAAGAGCCTTTTCCTTCGGTCCAGCGACAGCGGATCAAGTGAAAGGTGAGCCGGGGGCTCATCATGGAGCCCCAAATCCACAGCCAGTCTTGTTGCCAGGCCAATGATATGCCAGGTTCCAGATGGCGTCGAAGAGAAGGATGAGTATTGGATCAGGAGCAGCAAGTTTTCCAAGTGTTGCAGGTCTCCAGCAAGAAGGTCAGCAGGATTGGCAAGGAGAATACGCGAGGCAGCCGAGAAATAAGCGTCAGCTTTGGCGGCAGGAATGGATGCATCTGTCCGGTTCAACAGCTGAATAGCGATGGCCAGCACCATGAACAGCTTGTACCGCTCTTTGACTTGAGCATCGTCAGTTGCGGTGCCCAACATACGCAAAACGTCAGCTCGGTATAGTATGGGAGAGAAGAAGTCGCAGTGCTCAAAATAGACGCCAATTAGCCGGTGTGAGACGTCTTCTGCAGGCAGCTGTACAGCGACTTCGTGCGGCAGCAGGTCCATGATGGACGAGGGTGCAGGATCCGGGGCGGCGGCATGGCCAAAGCGTGATGCGGAGCCAAGGTTGAGAAGAAGTAGGCGTAGCAGTGGTAGTCCACAGGCTGTACCCATGTAGCGGGGACTTGGAAAGGTTGAGGGGTGGAGTGAGACAAAGCTGGCCTGGGCAAGCACATGCTCAAGACTGCCAAGGTCCGAATGGGTTGGCAGAGTGGGGGTGTGCTGACGGTACTGCTGGAGCTCTTGCTCCAGGTGTGCCACGCGATCTTCCAGGCTCTTGAGATAGCTTGTTCAAGTCAACATAGGGTCATTCAATAGCGTGTCTGAGAGGGCACCTTCGCGGAACTACAGAACCGTCAAGATCGTGGCCGACGCAGTCAACGCCGGCGCGTTCGCAATTGGCGCATGCTGGTAGATTTTGGTCGCAGCGTTGTTTCCGGGCTTTGCAGCGAGCGCAGGCGGTCACATTGGAGCGCCGCACACTGGATCGTCTGGGGGCGACAGGCATGACGCCGAGATGTGGTGATAAAGGCCATGAGGAAGCGGCCAGGGTAGAAACAGCCGGGGGAGATGACGGAAGAGCACGTGCAGCACTAGCGCCACCCGCAAGCAACCCGACGAAGCAACCACCTATCAATCGAACGACTCAGGGAGATTCAAAGTAGCAGAACGTCCAACATCGGACCAAGGCGGCAGCTAAAAAGTGGATAAGGTTTTTGGTCTCTTGGCAGCTTACGCGGGAACGAACAATTGCCCTAATTCGCTAAACTCTCTCGGGAAGTCAGACCTTCTTACCAGCCCCGCATGAACAGCGGGCCCGTCATGAGAGATCCACAACGCCAGAAACCCTGCTGTGGCCTATCATTCCCTTATTCATCCACTCTTTGCCATTCTTGGAAGGAGTACTAAATATTATTCTCCGTAATATCTCGGCAATAGCGCTTCTTGTTAATAAGATACCTGCCGGGATGCTATAAGGGGACGTCACCCCATTCGCTGTTTGAATGCTCGTGTAGGGCTGATAGGGCTGTACATCTCAGAATAGTCTACGCCCCGGCTCACCTGCAGATACCTTTCTGCCTAAGTTACACACCACTCTCCATCACATCTGGAGACACAATGCCTATTTAACATGCTCCTCCGTCTTCCGTGAACATTCCCTCCGCTCCAGTCCTCCCCCTCAATCTCCATCAACCGAGAACGAAACCTCACCAGCCACCCATCATGACGGACGTCTGGGAAACCGACTACACCAAAACCTTCCACCACACCCCCTACCCAGCCATCTCGCCCACCCGCCCCGAGCTCTCCGCCGCCAACAAAACCATCTTCATCACCGGCGGCGGCAGCGGCCTGGGCGCCGGCTTCGTCGAGGCCTTCGCCACCGCCGGCGCCGCGCACATCATCACCATCGGCCGCCGTCTGGGCCACCTCGACGCCGTCGCCGCCCGCACGCGCGCCGCGCACCCCTCAACCACCATCACCACCATCTCGTGCGACGTGACGCGCGAGGCCGACGTCGCCGCCGCCTTCGCCCGCGTCAAGGAAATCGCGCCGCGCGGCGTCGACGTCGTGGTCGCGAACTCGGGGTACCTGTCGGAAGTCGAGCCGGTCAAGGCGGCGAGCGGTGATGCGGCAGCGGATGCGGCGGTGACGGCGGATTGGTGGCGTGGGTGGGAGGTCAACGTCAAGGGCGTGTACCTCGTCGCGCGGCACTTCCTGGCTGCGGCTTCCGGCCCCGGCGCTGTTTTTCTGAATATCTCGGCCGCGGCGTGCATGATTACGCCGGTGCTGCCGGGGTTTTCGTCGTACGCGCCGTCGAAGATCGGGACGTGTCGCTTTATCGAGACGCTGCAGGCGGAGAATCCGCAGTTGCGGTTTCACAATATTCACCCGGGGTGCATCAAGACGGATATGTTGACCAAGTCGAAGTTGGAGGAGATTGATTTGCCTTTGGATGATCGTGAGTCTTTGCTTCTCCTCTTGTTCTGCCTTTTTGACCTGTTGTGCTGACGCGGTCTGGAACAGTTGAGCTCGCGTCCCATTTCCTGGTGTGGTTGGCCAGCCCTGAGGGCGAATTCTTGAAAGGAAAGTACCTATGGAGCAACTGGGATGTCGATGAGCTGAAAGCGAGGAAGGCTGAAATCCAGGCCCCGAACAAATTGGTCACCGGGCTTGTGGGCTGGGCCTGAGTACTCTCTGGGTTCCGGGTTCGTAGACGTCCAACGTCTTTGCGTGAATTTAGGTATTAATCTTCGCCAAAATACCGCAGTTATGTCATTGTCCGGAAGCCGGTGTCTGCACCAAGTATATATGTCAATATTGTTACCATACTGTCAACAGTTCCCGCCAAGAATCACTTCCGCGCAATTTGCCAAGTGATATAGAGATTTACACCAGTTTACGGCTTAAGGACGAAATCAATCATTCATAAAGTTGCTAGGATTGATGATTTAATTGCTTTCCGGTGTGTCGTCAACTTAAGGTCAGATGCTTCCGTTTTCGGATGGCTGTAGCTTCTCACATGGATGCGTCATTTCTCCCCAGCTGTGCAGCTGAAACCGGCAGCTCAACGTCATACAGATTTACTTGACACTATGATTTTACTTTTTGCGTTAGCCCCGTTCACACTCTGCAAATTCTTGAATAGAGGAAACAATGCTGAGGGCACTGTGGTCCATGTGCATTGTCTGTCTTCTCAACATCTTTCCCCCATAGCTTACTCGCAGGAGCAAATCACGTTCATCAGTTGCCATGGACCCTCGAAAGCCTCTGCAACGTTCGCACACTGAAACCACACCGAAAACCCCAGCCGTTTCTTCCGCCGAAAGATCTGGATCTGGAAATGGACAACTCGCTGTTACCGATACATCAGTAACTGGTGAAGACCGCCAACGATCTTTACCAGCAATAAATCACAGAGTTTCGGGCGACAATCGTCGCCCTATCGATCTAGGTGAAAGCGGCTTCATCCGTACCGACAAGCGGAGATCCAAGCCTTTTGCTTGGTCATCAAGGTAAGAAACTCATCACTATTAGTGAACTACCATTGAACACAAGTCATCTCAGAGCACCACTTTCTGTCCACCAAGGCAGCAACGGCAAGGAAAGCAGACATTCTCTTCTCAACCATAGGTTCGTAGGGAGCTCAGACACTCTAACTCCGCGTGTCTAGTATGCTAACATATCTCCTTTCGAGATAGGCTTACATTCCATGGACATTTCCCGTCGCGTCCGAGCACTCCAAATGCATCCCTGCGCGAAATTTTTTTTCGCGAACCTAATCATAAATACCTCGATAGCATTGTCGACGTGGTTGCCGTTTATGTGTGCGAAAGCAGTGACAATGCCACGGCCGCGTCCGCCTTTTGCTACAATGGTAGTTCTATAAGAACGAAGCCCACGGAAGATACGCTCAGAACAGGGTCTCTCAGCTCTGATTCTAGAAGGTCACAGCATACGTATGGAGTTAGCTCACCAAAGCTAAACCGGAATCGCTAACAACAGTTCAGTGCATTCAGGAAATCCCAAAGCAATTGTGCGGATCAATCAACAAACAGCGACAAGACGATCAATTGGCTGTCAGATGGTCATATGCTTCCCAGTCATTTTCCCGGTGCGCATGTTGTTGGGTTCGGGATCCCTCAGCCCTTTGGACCAGTCGACTTTGACTCTCTGACAGTAGAAATTCTCAAAAAGGTATTAGCCCAGAGAAGTTCGAATGGCCGCCAGGAGAAGCCTATCGTTTTTATCGGCCATGGTTATGGGACAATAATCATCGAGAAGCTACTATTTGGCGACTTCTCGGACAGCCCCTGTCACCCGGAGTGGGAGCAAATGGTTTCTTCGACTGCCGCGATCGTGCTGTTCGGACCGCCCCTCAGAGGGTTCGACAACCTCGCCAAGTGGGCTTCGCAAATTCTGCACATTCCTCGATCTTCGGAAATCTTCAGAAACGCAGCTCCATCATCTCGTCCGGAGAAGTGGAAAGAGTTTTTCAAAACGGCAGCAGAGAGGAGAATTTCGACTGTCGTCTTCCTGGAAGAGTCATTCCATACAACCTCCGAAACAGATGCAGAATGTGTCACCTATATCGGCACAGACTTCGACTTGCAAGACATCGCAAAGTTTCAGGGGTCCCACGATAAGAGGTTCCAGCGGCTGGTTCAGATCTTGTCAGATGCGGTTCTTCGTCGACAATTCGAGGAGGCGGCTGCAGCGGAAGTTCCCGACATAAGCAAAATTCAATCGCTAATTGAAGCAGCTAATGACCTCAACACCGAGTATGATGGAGGACAAACGTTACTGCGCATCGCCGCGGAACGAGGATACTCCAGCGCCTTGGCCAAACTCTTGGAGTCGGGTAAGGTGGACGTGAATGGACAGGACCAGTCAGGAAGAACAGCGCTGCATTCATGTGCAACGGGAAACCCCAATTCGATGGAGATGATCGAAAAACTCCTTGAGGCTGGAGCGAGTCCCCACCTCAAAGACTCAATGGGTAAATCTCCACTTGATATATCCAACAAGGACACGAGAGAGAGGCTCAACCGACCCGTTCAAATTCCTTCCGAGCCAGACCATCTTGTTAAGGGGTGTCCTGCAACAGAAGACGCAAACAGAGCATGCGAGAGAACTTCCATGGTTGTGACAGAAATCTTCACGGCAGATCGAGCCGGCCAGGTCAAAGACTTCCATGTCCCTCTTTACACAAAGGTCTCTGATCTCATCTACACTAATCAAGGTGTCGAAAGAATGTTTGAGCATCTACACCGACCAGAGAACAGAGAGAGGCCAGTATGCCGCTGGTATCACATCCCAATGAATAATGTAAGGTGTTCCTTTGCCATCACGTGGTATGGCTGTCAGGCTAACAACTTCAAAGATGGCATGGGTTCATGTAAGAGCTTCTGATTCCTTGTTTGTATTCAAAGCTCTAAGTTATCAAGGATTTGTTCGCAAAATTGGAATACCCTTTTTGGCCTTGGCCGTCTTCCTACAGGCGGAGCAATCTCCCTCATGGAGTAAGCCCCCCCCTCAAAACTCTTTTTTCTTGCGCTTTCTCTCATGTTTGTGAACAACATTAGCTAACTACTACTATTTCAGCGCTGCATGCATCCAGAATGGGTCGAATTGACAACTCTAAAACGAAGACAGGAAAATGAACGCCAAAGGGCTTGGGCAATCTTGGTTCGTCACGAGGGCAAACTCTAACTTACAAGGTCTAACAAACGCAGATGCCTTATATGAGCTATGAAGAAAGCACGAGCCAATTCAGTCTCGAGAATCTCATCCGATACCGAAACCAACGGCCTTCCTGTGACCCCAGCATAAGCGAGACCGACTTTGAGGAAAACGTAAGACGATTATCCATGGGGTAGGTGGAGAATAGAAGCTAACTATTAGAAGATTCAGAATCCTGAAAATATATCCGCTATCGGTGGTTATATGACTGACGACCACAAGAGTCAAACGAGCCCTCTCCGATTGCAACCCCGCCGGTAAGTTGAAGAAAGATGTGACACTGGGCAATTCGCCTCCATTTCTAATTCTAGATGCTATTCTGACGACCGATACTTCAGTACTCTCGATCAGTCATACTACTACATGTTGGAAGACACGCGCTACAGAGATGCAAGCCAGGTTGTCTCACGTGAGGCCCGAAAGCAAGCTTATGATAGGCATCACAACATCTTGATGGTCGATCAACTATGGCTTTGGTTGATCAAAGGAGAAAATGATCACGAGCCCGACACAATCATATCGAGCTTTCCGGGACGCAAAGGCGCTCATCGTGAATCTAAGCCAGTCGATGATATCCAGCGAGCCGTCCTCACAGAAAGATGTCGGCGTTCAATATTCAAGAGCGAAGACCTTGTCTCCAGAATTCTCACGCTATGCTGCAAAACCCTCGATCGCCACCAGAAATTCGAATCTATCCAATTCTTGGACATGTTCGAAAGCGCTTTAGGTCATGCGGTACGTCTCCCATCAACTCACACCTATAGATTCACCCATTCATATGTGCACAATTACTAACACACCACTAGGAAGAAACAGAGACGCAGCTCTTCAGAAAGTTTTTCCGAAGGACGAAATTGCTGTATTCTCTAAACAAAAAGAATAAGCATTATCGCGAGCACAGGAAAAAGCTCCTCGAAAAGCTTCTTGACATACAAAGGGAGTCTAAGCTTCTCAAAGAAGTAAAAGACATTCTGGACGAGATCAAAATGGTCAAGTCTGTACTTGAAGATCAATTTAAAGTTCTGGAAGGCGCACGAAGCTGTTCCTTTCCACATGCAAACACCACAGTGAAGCATGCTGCAAACACGTTGCAAGAGGTTGAACGCAACTTCACTTCGATGGAGTCTCACGGATTATCCGTTCAAAAAGCAGTAAGTAATTTGCGTCTCAAGGATGAAACTATCTAACCATCTTTTCAGCTTGCAAATTTGCTAGACTTGAAGCAAAAGCAAGCCAATGTATGGGAAGCTATCTCATCTCGGGAGGGAGCAGAAGAGACGGCCAAACAAGGCAGCGTAAGCATTTCTTCTTGTGTCTCGGACGCTCAGAACTACGACTACTGATATTTAAAACAGACCCTCATGGTGTTTACCGTTGTGACCATCATCTTCGTGAGTAACGAATCGATGGAAATAATATTCAGTTATTGACAGAACCAAAGCTTCCATTATCGTTCATGGCGGCGTTCTTCGCATTGAATATATCCGCGTTTCCCAAATCAGCCGACGGGAGCACCGAATGGTCTCTGGTATTCCTATCTGAACTGTTGTGTATGTATATCCACGGCTCGGAGCTGCATGTGCTAACCTCGTACTCAGTCGGCATATCGCTCGCAGTGTCGATTCCGTTCATATTGTTTGCGTTCAATGTTAATTTCCTCGCGGAAGCTTTGAACGGGATGACACACTCTCTAGTCAAGGCCCTCGTCAAGGTTCTTCAACCGTTCTGTTCTGAGTCTGAGGGAGCCAGCCAGACCAGAAAAGTACCGCGTTTTTTGAGTGACTGGTACGAAAGGTTGTTGCATCATACATTGAAGCGCGACCTACCACTGGAGCGAGACGATCATGCGGAACTGCATTCTCCACGAAAGGTGAAAGATAAGCCGCTATCTGATTGGCTCCCTGGGGAGAAGTCTGGGTGGCCGGCCTCAGATGAGGATACTTCAGATGAAGAAAACTTGGTCCTGATTAACAGTCAGCGGGCGATGACACAAGAGGGAGGCTTTGCAAGAGTATCACGCGAATAGATTCCGAAGCAGATTTTCTTGTTTCCTTTTCTTATTCACCCTACTTGTTTCTTTACAGTCTATAGAATCGCATTAAATAATGTCGTAATTGGTGATGGAAATGAATGGTATTGTCCGCACTGAATGAGTGGCATGAGGACTGAGTGGATGGCTTATAAGCGGGTGGTGGCTATATACCCTGCTCAAATGGCTAAGCTAAGTACGGAGTTGCGACAGTACACAGTAGAGCGAATGAAAACTGAGAAATAAATATATTGATAGTGTCGAAGTAGAAAAATCATGAGACCGGCCGCGTGACATGGTTATAGTTACTGCTGCCTAGCAACATAGCCATCGTGTTTCATTGAAAAGCCACCGGCGTGGTCCAACCAATGACCTATGCTTGTTCAGCCAAGAAAAGCACAAAAGAAGTCAAAGTAGTCTGATGGATGCATGATACGAGACGACGCTAGATTCGTTTGGCATATGGCCCCCACGCTAAGATGGACTCGCAGAGAACTTCTTCTATCTCAGCTGCCAATCTCCTCGAGATACCAAATGCGAACATCTCATTGACACTGAAGCTCCCTCCAATGAGTTACAAAAGCCTTGGGCACCTCCGAAGGGCTAGCGGCGAAGACACCAGCTCCACGGAGATTCCGCTCGTAACAGAGAATGAGAGTCGGAGCCAGAATTCCGCGAAGGAAGCTTCCAAGAGACGCTATGAGGACTGGTGGTTCTGGGAGATCTCGAGCGCCGTTGTCAGCATTGCCTCCGTGATGGCCATCATTATTCTCGGAGTTAGCATTGATCAGACGGCCTTGTCTGACTGGACTTTCATCTTGGGGCCTGGTACCATTATCTCCACCCTGGTCACGATTGCCAAAACATCGATGCTACTGCCGGTGGCAGAGGGACTCAATCAATTGAAATGGACTTACTTTTGGTTAAAAAGACGCTCACTCTCTGAGCTCGAAACCTTTGACAGCGCCAGCCGGGGGCCTTGGGGCGCGCTCGTTTTCTTCTGGAAAATCGGAGCACGCTCGATGGTCTCCTGTTTGGGCTGCTTCCTCACCGTTGCGGCATTGGCCATGGGCCCGTTTGCACAGCAGATTATCACTTTCGATACACGCAATGTTGCTCGATCTGGCACAAATTCAACGATGCTGGCCTCAAACATGTATTATTCTGGCATAAGTGCATGGTCGTCTAACAACAACTACTCGATATGTGAGTTAATCCATTACTTTATACTTGTGAATTTCCGTTTACACCATCCTTCGTAGTAACTGCGCCTCGTGCCGATATTCAGGGCGCATTTTTAAGCGGGATATTCAATGGCGGCTCCCACTTCGATTTTGTCTGCCAGTCCGGAAACTGCACTTGGGACGACTTTTACTCTCTGGGCGTATGCAGCACATGTGTCAATGTTACCAAGTCCACGAAACTAGACATTGTCACGCAATCTGACGCAGATGGGGACGGGACATCCGATGCATATTTCACCACGCCTAGCGGAGCGCGCCTCGGCCCGCAGGCCTTCCGTGCCGATGATCCACATACGATAATGGCCGACTCAACGAACCTAGTCAGCAGCAATGTCTCTCACGGCGAGAAGCTTGACTCATGGGCACCATTTCCGGAACTTGCCCGTGCCAGCATCGTGCAGATGTCTCAGTCCGGGCCAGATCCTGGTACATGGGAAGCGACGGAGTGCCTTATAGAGTGGTGTGCCAAGTTATACCGTAATCCCACAGTAGTAAGCCACCCAAAGTTTCCATGTCTTACAGACCGATTGCTTCTAAACAGACCGACAGACCGACGGCGACGTACAACCTCTCTCCATTGACCCCATCCCATTCCGAACACCGCCAAAGGGCTACAACCACAGTGACCTCTACGGTCCCGGCGGCCACGAGCTCCCCTCTTTCGCAATCACCCCAGCCGCAGCCGACTCCCTCCCGTCCACCCTCCCGCCCTTCGACTCCAACAGATTCGACGTCTCGGTCGGCGACCACGAAATCATCCGCTCGTTCGTCCGCCGCATGCTCAACTTCACCTTCGTCAACCAGGACCAACTCACCGTCGCATCGGCCTTTGCCTACGGCGTCGACGTCGCCGCGCTGATGGGCAACATGACGGACAGCCTGACCAACCTGATCCGCACAGGCCCGAATGCCACGGTTGTCGAAGGCGTGGTGTTGCGGCCCGAGACGTTCATCTCGGTGCAGTGGGCTTGGCTGGCGCTGCCGATTGCGCTGGTCCTGCTTAGCGCGGCGTTTCTGGTGGCGACGCTGCTCGTTAGCAGACGTCATTCCGTGCCGCTGTGGAAATCTGGGTTGTTGCCGTATATCTTCCACAATGGGTTAGCTGGGGAGTGGAAGGAGGAGGAGCGGCGTGCGATTTACGAGGGGAGGGTTAACAAGAGGCCGGAGATGGAAAGGAGGGCAAGGGGGATAGGGGCCAAGTTGACGCGGAGTGAAGAGGGAGAGACGAGGCTTGTTAGAGTATAACAGGATTTTCTTTTATTTTCTTATAGTGCATCGCTGTGGGATAATGTCAGCCTATAAGATGAACTATCACCTTATACCCCCTTTCATTTTATAATTTCTCCTTTTCACACTTTTAGTACAACACATTCTAGATCGGGAGAGTTAGCTGCTATGTCTCGCATGTATGAACAGACACTTGTCACAATTTGCGTGGTGGACGGAAATACCTGTCATGATGGCCTCAATCTAACGAATCGTGACGTGGGACTGTTCGTCAAATTTACATGAGCGATCCATGAACAAGTCACATTGGCATACCACATCGGTCTGATTTAGCTTCTGACTAAGATTATTCGCAGCGCGAAGAACTCTCCCAGCTCTCCAACCTATCAACGAATGGGATCACTAAGCTACGTTTGAGCCTCCTCTCCCAAACCCGCGATCCTCAAAACCACCGTACCCCACCCCTTCCCCCTCCTCTCTTCCCCCATTCACTGCACCGCTATCTCCCTCACCACCCCACCCTCCTCCCCCTCCTCCTTCTCCGCCTGACTCCTCTTCCTCCAAAACCTCAACGCAACCGCCAGCCCCGCAACGAGCACCGCTAAGCCTGCCACGCCGCCTACGACGCCGCCCGCTATCGCGCCGGTATGGTTACCGTCGCCGCCGCCGCCGCTCTCTTCTGCGCCGGCGCTCGAAGAAGGCGTGGCGCCGCTGCCACCCCCAGCACCACCATCATTACCACCAGAGCGCGTGGCGCCACCACCGCCGGACCCCGTAGCGCCGGAGGGCGACGCGCCAGTAGCTCCCGTCGGCGGTACGGACTGCGCAGCAGAGGAGGAGGCCGGAGGCGGAGCAGCTACAGCCGACGACGACGTAGAGCCAGGCGGAGGCGGGGGCGGTGGTGCTGCTGCAGACGTCGTCGAGGCAGGCGGAGGTGGTGGCGGCTCTGATGATGATGTGGGTTCTGCAGACGGAGACGAAGAGGTCGAGGAGGCCGCCTCAGATGACGTCGATGAGCTGGCGCCGGTGGTCGTGGGCGCCGCCTTGTCCATGGGGTAGACGACGGAGAGGGCCTGCGAGGAGCGGCAGTCGAAGTACGAATACGACTTCGTGTCCTGAGCGTCGCTGCCGAAGACGACGTTGGTGTAGCAGTACGGCGTGTCGGAGTCGGTGCTGTATAAGGATCTGGTGTCAGCGTTTGTCTGGTGGTGGTGGTGGGGCGGTGTTCCGCTTACCAGACGAGGTTGAAAGAATTGTCGGTGCAGTCACCGGTGCAGCGACCCGCGGCCGTGGAGTCGAAGCAGCTACTGTGCAGGAAGCACGACGAGGTCGACGTGCCCTGGAAGCGGCAGCATCCCATCCAACTGGACGAATACGCGCATTCTGAGCGGCTGGGACATGCGAATAGTAAGTCTGTGGAAGCGACGTAGTAGCCGCAGGTATTCGTGGTTGAGTCTTGACGGAGGACTAAGCCGTTTGCGCGGACCTCGATCTTGGGGCCGCGGGTGGGCTTTGGTGTCCAGCCATTGATCAGGTGGTCATCGGAGCGTTGGGTGGGCGCGACGAGAGCAAGTGCTGTAATGATTGGAAGGGTTGAGAATGCGTAGAACGTGGTGATTACCTGAAGCATACTGATGTCTATTGTCAAGGAAGAGCTCCATAAGCCACTAGCCGAAGAGGCTCAAGTCAGATCAGCGGCCATAAATATGAGAGCATTGCAGTCAGAACGATGAGCAGAAAGGAAGCGCCATGTTTGCAAGGGGGCCATTTTCAGCCTCACCACCCTACGAGGCTTTGCTTTTTGAGATTATCTCAATGTACTGTGGCTGCTGACTTGCATGCCTGGCCGATGGAATGCGCTGCTGCGGCATTTGCTGGTCGAGAGCCTGCCGAAAGAATGAGGGGGCCGGCAGTCTGAAAAGGCTAGAACGTCTGGCCTGCAACTGTGATACGCGGCTACGAGTTGTGCTCCATGTTGGCCAGAAGGGTGTGCCCCATCTTAGCTCTTAATGCCAAGGGCGTCGTAATCACGGCACATGTAAGCCTCCGTTTGGAGAAGACTTTTCCACCGCACCATGTGATGAAAACGTGTGATTTGAATTCCAAGCTGCAGTGCTCATGTAGCATGCTGTCTGTGGGCGTCTCATCAGCAGAATATTTGTTCTAGACGTTCATCGGTGGAGGGCTGGATGCAAACACTTTCCGTTCCCTTCGTCTCCATCCAGCCAAGATGGATCCACACACTTTGTCTCTGTTTAGCACGGTGGGAACCATCGGGTTTCTCATCAACTCTTCCATCAACGTCTCAAGGCGCATCTTCGAACTCCGCGATGTTGAGAAACAGGCCAAGGACGTGCTCGAAATCAGCAACGGGATGAAGAAAATGCTTCAGCACACGCGGAGGCTCCGGCGGCAGAAATCGCAGCTGCTCAGCACGCTGGAGAAAGACATGATTGACACGGAGCTGGGCCACGCCGAGAAAGCCGTCGCCAATCTTGCCCTGCTGGTTGAGCCTGCTCGCGCCGACATGCATATACACAACGGGAACGTTACCGTGGCTACGCGAGGCTTGTTCGTCCTGCGAGATTTGCCAAAGATCACCGCCAGCCTAAGTCGACTTCAATTTGCTTATTACGGTCTCTGCACGGTCATGGGAATCCTCTGCAACCGCGGGTCGGTTCCAACATACCCGAAGCACGAAGTGCAACCTGAGCCAAAGTATCCGCCGCCGTCGTACGAGGACAGTCAATTCCTGAATAGCAAAAGACATTCGGTAATCTTCAAAGAGGAGCCGGTTGAACTGGGCATCGAGAGTGCCGCGGAGATGCGGCAAGCGACCGAAAGCACACCAGTGATTGAGGTGACGCCTGCAGTGCTTGCTGATGGGCCAGACATGTCCGGGCTGCAGGTGGACTGGCGTGAGCAGCCACGATGGCAGCCTGGATCTGAGGCCATTGGTCAACCGCAGCACCAAACACACTCTGCAGGAAGGGCGCGAACTCCGGATCCTGATTCGACTTCTGGAAATCCGGCGGCACCCCGCAGGCGGATTGGTGGTAGGTCGCGTGGACAGATATGGCTCACTCACAGAGCTAGCTTTCAAGATATCGAGCTGTGATTTTTTCGCATGTCGATGATTGGACTGAAGGTGCGGCGTTTCAGGATTCGGTGTATCTAGTCTCAACCAATACCCTCGTTCGTGAGAAGCAGATAGCCTCAAGATGACCCTGTTTGAATGGAAAGATGAAGGTACATAGGACTATTCGATGGCCCAGAACAGTTATCCCCGGACGTTAAGCAGACGGTTAAGGAAATCAAGGCATGTCCGTGTGGTCAGCAAGTCATACATAAGGCAACCAAAAATCCCAATTAAGCAAGACGGAATGAAGACGATTGGCGAGGTGTGAAAATCAGGGCTAAAAGGAGCTCACGACGACGGGCTGCAGCAGCACGTGGGCGTACGGCAATGGAGAACCGCTCTCATCGGTGAGCTTGTGTAGGCCGGGAAGGCTG
The DNA here is from genome assembly GCA_030512325.1 of Lasiodiplodia hormozganensis. Classification (NCBI taxonomy): domain Eukaryota; kingdom Fungi; phylum Ascomycota; class Dothideomycetes; order Botryosphaeriales; family Botryosphaeriaceae; genus Lasiodiplodia; species Lasiodiplodia hormozganensis. The sequence goes on along the minus strand of JAUJDW010000016.1, from coordinate 502,739 downwards.
ACCAAGGCGCCATCGGGTCGGGCCGCCCAATCGTACTCAATGGCTGAAGGCTGGGAGAACAGCATGTAGGCAACGTCAGCTGCAGCGTGGAAGATGGCGATGAGGTTCTGGCGGCGGTCGGCAGCGGGGTTGGACGAAAGCCACGGCTGGAATGCGCTCAAGAAGCGATCGACCTGATCCTCGATGCAGTCGTTGCGATGCGCCAGAAAGGCCGGGTCCGCCGCCGGGGCGGGATACAGGTAAGCGGTCAGACGGCGCCAGTGAGACAGAGCCTGAGATGCAGCGCGCGGTCTGTCGGGGCGGTGGTCGACAACGCGCGGCAGCTCGGTCATGGTGGGCGGCAGGAGGAGGTCGGGCGACGCGACGAGGTGGTAGGCCAGCACGTGCTTAATCAGCAGTGTGGGCCGCCGTGATTGGTCGATGAGACGCGCCAGCGGGGCGGGCAGGTGCGGCGTTTGGAAGGCGGCCAACGCGTCGCTCTCCCGCTCCTCCTCAGCCTTGCTGATGTCGCCGAAGTTGTTCTCGACATGCACCGCAGCCTGGTCCAGCACCGTTTTGACGCGTCTCCGCACCGTATCGTCGTCCAATGACTGCGGCAGGTGCTCCTGCCATCCCCCGCGCCGCCGCTCGCCCGACGCGTTGGTCATGCTTCTCTTCACATAGTAGTCGCTCATCTCGCTGCTCCGCCGCTTTTGTCGCTGCAGCCCTTTCTTCCTGACTCCGCGCTGCATCAGCCAGAAGGTCAGCGCGAACGTCAGCAGCGCGACCCCGATCGCTGTTCCAATCACCGCTCCTGCCACTGCCCCGCCCGAGATTCCCGAGTTCGTCTGCTCTGAGCTGGGCCTTGAGCTTGGCTCCACACTGCCGGCCGTCGTAGCCCCTGTCGATGTTGGTGCTATTGCTGTCGTCGGCGATGCTGTCTCTCCACTGCCAGTCGTCGAGTCTTGCGTCGTCGAAGAAGTAAACGTTCTGCTCAGGTCTGTCGCTGCCATGGCTGCTGATGTTGCTGCTCGTCGCTGGTCTGTCCGGCTTATTCCCGTTGAGGTTCACGAGAACCGCCAATGTCGAAGAATCCGAGGTTAGTGGGAGGGCATCTCTCCGACGCAGTCGAACACCACTTGATATACCCTGATCTCAAAATAGCTGATTTGACCGTCGGCCGGCGCAGAAAAACAGAACCGCCTCTTCGTTGATCCACAGGGGGGCACTTGAATAATTCCCACAGCCTTGTGATGGCGGCTTATCTGCAGCAGCTATGGAATGCTTGCCGCAGTCATCTGGATTGGCATGAGCCTAGACCCATTAACAGCTGACCTTGAAACTCTTGCATCGAAGCCTTGTCTAAATGCGGGGTTCAGCCTCAAGATTGTCGTTTTGCAGAGCCTGGTGCCGCACCCCGACCATTGTGCTGCAATCGATCATCTTTCATATCTTCAGGCCCCCTGCAAGGCTTCCTGTAGCCCATTACCAGTAATACTGCAGCTCATGTGTTGCCATGGCGTACACATCTTGGAAGCCGGACGCCGTGGTCGCTATCGATTTTGGGATGACCTTCACAGGTTTGCTTCACCGAAAAAGGTAGCGGGTTGAACTGATTCCACGTGTTGCAGGAATTGCTTATTCAAAAGCTCCAGAGTGGACTAAACCGATAACCATTCAACAATGGCCCGGCAAGCTCAGCGCGGAGCTCACGAACAAAGTCCAAACAGCCATCGCATTTGATCGACGCACCGGTGCCTCGCTTGGCTGGGGATTTCAGTGCGAAGAGATACGAAACAATGGGAAGCATACCCGAGACGTCCAAATTGAAGAGTACTTCAAGCTCCATATTGACCCCGACTACCAAGATGGCCACGAGTCAGCTCCGTCGCCGCATGACGCCCAGACTTGGTTCTGGCACTACATGCGTCGGATGTACATCTTCATCCAGGACTACTTCGACGGGCGCGTTGCACGCTGGAAACAGTGCAAGGTCGAATTCGTCTTCAGTGTTCCCACCACCTGGAAGAATCCAGCAATGATTGCACATGTCAAGCGCATCCTCAAAGAGGCCGGTTTTAGCGAGAGCCATAACCAAAGAGTCAACATCTCCTTGACCGAGGCCGAGGCTGCTGCTGTGTATGCTGCAAGCCAGCATTACAAGCGGGACGATGTGATACTTGTCTGTGATGCTGGTGGCGGAACCACGGACGTCAACGTGTTGAAGATCACATCTGACGCTCCGCGCACCGAACTCACCCCGCTCTCTTATGTCGAGGGCATGGCTGTCGGCTCAGCTTTGATTGACTGGAAGATGTCAATCATCATTCAACAACGACTCGAGCTTGTTAAACATCATTTGCAGGGCAAACCGCAAGAAATTGCCGAACAGATGATTCGAGGGCGCTTTGAAAGCTTCAAATGTGATTTCGGCTCCGAGGCTTCTGAGATGGATGAAATCCCACTACCCATACCGGGCATGGAACCGGGCCACGACTTTCCGGGATCGAGGATACAAAATTCACGTATGATCATTCTGAAGTGAGCAAATTCCTTGCTTTCATTATCACCCGTTTGAGCTGATAGCGAGACAGAGAAGAACTACAACATCTCTTCGATGAGCAGATTGAAAAGATCCTCCGCATCATCGACCGGCAACTAGAAAAGCTCCAACACAGCCATTCCCAGGAAGTTGTAGTTGAGTTCATCACATGGCAGGATCCGAAGCAGCCACGCTAATCTCACCAGTCCTACATAATTGTTTCTGGAGGGCTTGGCAGCTCTCCTTATCTGCGACGGCGCCTGCGAGACCGCTACCAGCTCGAAGCCGAACACCTCTTCGACAACGTCGACGACCTCCAAATTCTCCTTGCGCCGGAACCGTATGTCCCCAATTTGACCAGAGTAAATCATTGACTAATGAAGCCCTCCATCACACAGCCAGCTCGCCGTATGCCATGGCCTGGTCATGAACCGCGTTCAGGAGATCACTTCCGAGAGCCCGATGTACACGTCCCGCCGCTGCCGCGCCAGCTACGGCATCCTTTGCCGCGAGAAGTACGACCCGCGTCGCCACGCAGGCGAAGACGTCTCTGTCGACGAATACGACAAGAAGAAATGGGTTGATGGGCAGATTCACTGGGTCGTCAAGAAGGTAAGGATGGCACAAACCACAACACCCAAGAGCCCCTCCTCCGTCCAAGAAAACCAGACAGAAAGGACGCCTCGACTCACACACACTCCTCCCAGGGCGACCCCATCGACGTCTCCCGCGGCATCGGCCACCCCTACCGCCTCAAGCGGCCCGCCGGCACCGAACTCAAGCCCTGGCGCACGCAGATCGTCATGTCTCTACTCCCTCCAGCCAACCTCCCGCGCAGCTTCAAACAAGACCAGCAACCACGCCAATCCCAACGACGGGACAGCCGCCGTGCCAGCCTCAACTCGAACGGCGTCACCAAGCTCTGCACCATCGAGTCCACCCTCATGCACGCCGACATGGTCCTGCACAACACCACCCGCTGGTACCACCGGCTGTTCTGCCTGGGCGGAGCTGATAGGGAATATTGGTTGGCTGAGTTCCAGATGCACATCCTGATCGAGCCGGCGGATCTGAAGTTCGAGCTCGTGAGTCGGAATGGCGAGAAGTTGGCCAGGCGCGGGCAGGAGGGTGGCGGCGGCGTGGCGGTGAAGTGGGAGGCGTTGCCGCAGATGAGGTTGGGGGGTGGCGGTGGTGGTGGGGCGAGTGTGGATGATGGGTGGGTTGGGGTCGGGGAAGTGGAGGGGGAGGGGCCGCCGGAGAGGGGGGAGTTGGCGGGGGTGTATAGGGCGTGAGATTGAGGGTGGTGGAGGGGGGTCGTATATACGCTCGCTCTTTGCTAGAGGAGGTGGTGGTTATAGGTGGCTATATGTCGCGGAATAGATAACATTTCACTGCTCTCCCTTTAGCTATGTGGTCGTATCATGTAGATTGCCGCCGGCGTACACCATCTTTCTGCCAGGAATAGATCTCTTTCCCGGCGTGGCGCCACCTGCACTGGCGACACCGCGCTCCGGCTTGAAGTTAAAAATTAGCATGTTGAAGCTTGTAGTACGTGCCTGAAATGTGCTACTGTCCATTTACGTTGAGAAAGCAATGAAATACCGAAACGGACTGTGGCAAATTTGATGAAAAGGAATAAGGCTAAACAACTTATTACCTGTTAGCCGTTGTTTCTCACAATCCTACTTGTCCTGAAGTCCGTACGATTTTCCCTCTTCCAACAGAGTGTATTTGCCACTTCCAACATGGGTTTCCATCTCGATATCGCTCACCAATGTCACCTTAGCATCATCGTCCTCGTTGCTTTGAATTTCCCTAATAAAATATCGCACATGTTTTCCTTTCTCGGTCACGAAACCAGCTCCTTCATAATCAGTGACTGATGCCATCCTCTCGGATGCATTCGCAGCCACTAACATCCCGCCCATGGTGAGCCAGAGCCCCTTTGCTTGCCTCTTGAAGATGAGCCATACATCAAATAGCTGGACCAAGATGTTGATGCCGAGCACTGCAACAATAGCCCACTGCCATGCGAGTCGGGGCCCAGAACCGTAGATTTCCCAGCGGATGGGGCCTTGGGTTGTTGTCATTCCGTCGATCTCTTCGAGATTCCAGGAGAATGTCGAAAGATAGTTGGACAAGATGGTAGCCACGACCATCGCGAGGCCGTCCATGGAGGTATTTCCGTGGTCAAGTTCAGTAATGCGTGAAGAAAGGTGCATGACGATTGAAGTCAAATTGGCTGCTTCGGGATTGGCCGAAAGGCTCTGCATATTTGGCAAAACTGCATTGAACCAGGCAGCGATCTCATGGGCTATTCCGGCTTCTGCATTAGTTTCTGGTAGCTGTATGATATCGGGGTAAGGCCGTGAACCCCAATCATTAATGCTCCAGGCGGGACGCTCATGGTCAAATTGTTCGTCGACAATCCACTGTTGTATTTCTGTTTCCAATTAGCTGCGATAAATATTTGGAATCATTTCCTTACCAACCAGGACCTGTTTGAGAGATGTCGTGCATGTAGCCCCTCGAAAACTATCGTCAGACTCTGTCATTGGACCAATATTTAAGACGATTGTGCCATCGGAGTCAGATGATGTTTCCCAACTTCCAACTGCATGACCCGGAACCTCAGTACACACTGTATCGAGGAGAAGTCCGGTCAACTTCAACGTGGCATACCATCCAACCGCCCTGCGAGCCCATGCTTTTCCGTGTTTTCGTTGTTCGTCCCACATTTCTGCCGTTGCCTTTCCGTTTATTACAGCGGCCTGGACAGACTGGGTAGATGTGTTCGTTACGGCGAGAACGCTGCGAATCGGCTTGTCATTGTTCCCCATTTCGTACCATCCTGCAGGCTTAGCTACAGTTTCGTATAAACCTTCAAGAGATTCAAGATTGGAAGATGCTGCAAACATGTGTGCCTGCAGCGCATCAGTCAAATGTCTCATATACTCAGTACAAAACCTGGACTCACCAGCTCCCAGGATATCTCCCCACCCTCTCGTATCATACTCCAGGAGCGGTCCCATACTGACATTCTACTCACATTGGCGATCCGCATAGTTTTGTTCTGGAAGAAGAATCGGTCATCGTTTGGGTCGAGATTAATGGACCTGGTGTCGGGCCACCATCTTCGCTTCGGCATGCCAACAGTGTTCATACCGGCGCCCTGCAAGAACAGACATATGCCCGTTACCAAGCATATGAGAAGACGGGAGACCTTCCCCACAGTGTTTTCCCGTCGTTTGCGCCTAGTGCGGTAGCTAGAGATAGCAATCCAGGGCTTACTAAGCTCATCTTTCATGTCGAAATCCAGCACAGTAGCCCCATTCTTATTCTCTGTTACCATCCATTTTGTGACTAACGTGTCGGATATATGAGCCAGTGAGTCTCTGGCCATGTAGGCTAGAATCGTGTTGAGGAGACCAAAGGCGGCAAGTTGGATATCTTGGTTGAGCTGGAACGTGTGCCAAATGGTTCGGTTCGTTATGGGGAAGCTCGTTCCAGCGGAACCAAAGAAGATTGCGCTTTGTCACACTCATGTCAGATCATGGAGCTTTTCAGCAGATGTGGCCACATACCTCGAGAGAATACCGATGGTAAGCAGCCTTTTGGCTAAGTTCCAGAAGGTGTTGCCCCAGCTGTCCCTCACCTCGTAAGGCTTATCATCCAGTAACTGTCGGATTGATCCCCAGGTAGATTTGATCTGGTCCGAGAACTTCCTTCTTGTGCCGTATCCCTTATCCTTGACCATCCTATCATCTCCCCTTCCGGACTGTTCTCCCGACGACTGGCTGGACACCTTCAGCCTCGTCGCATCTCGCGCTTCTGCTCGTGTGGGGCTAATGAGCGGCTCACCACCTTCGCTAGACCCACCATCGCGTCTTATCGAGCTCAAACTGATCGGTAACTGCTGGTATCTAGTTGAAGTCATGTTTTTCGAAAGGCTATGGGGTGGTAGAGATACAGCGGGCTTGTCTTCGCTTATATTAAGGAAATATAAGCGAAGCGGAGCTCTTCGTACAACTGTGGCTGACGGTTTACGGGTTTCTATTTCCTTGCGCATCAAATTCTTCTCGGTTGATAAGGATAGCCGAATCATGGCCCTCTTTGGGCTTGGAGGAAGCAGCAGTCAGATCCATTTCCGATTAAGGAGCATGGTATCACTATTGATCACACGACCCTTCGCCTGTATGGGCTGAAGTTGCAAGCCAAGCATGGCCCACTAAATTTATCGAAAATACAACGGAGTGGTACATCGCGACGAAAACGGTGGTGTTGAGACAGATTTCATTGACCTACAAAATTTGCCCACTGCGAGCAATAAACCTTCCGCACATAATTCAGAGAGCCTTCTGAATATCTTCGTCACTCACTTTCTTTCCAAACAACCACCCAAAAGCATGGATCCCATTTATAACCTCCTCTTTCGCAGCCGGCAGCCCCGTTGCCGCAAAAATAACAGGCCCATGCGGAATCCCAGGAAACACATCAATCCTCGTCTCCACCCCCGCCTCCCTCAGCATCTTCTCATAAACCAACCCATCATCCCTAGCCGGGTCCATCCCACACACCATGATATAATGCGGCGGCAACTTCTTCTCCTTCTTCCCAAACCCCTCCGCATTCACCGGCGAAAACAGATCCGACCGCACATCCGGCGCATACAACTCATCCAGGTACGCCATCGCCTCGCCATTAATCACCGGCGCATCTCGATTCTGCTCGCGCGCGAAATGCAGATGCTTCCACCGCTCCGGCACGATCGCAGGGTCCAGGAACCCGGGCATCTGCATCCACACACCCGTCACGCCCGGCAGCGCTGCGTCTTCTTCGTCCAACAGCTTCTGCGCCACCACCCCCGCCAGCGACGCCCCCGACGACACGCCCGCGATGACGAACCCTGCGTTGAATGGGTCCGCACCGATGTCGCGCGCGTGCGTCGCCAGCCAACGCGCCGCGTCGAGCGCGTCGAGCGCGGCGAAGGGAAAGGGGTGCGCGGGCGCCAGCCGGTGCGAGATGGTGGCGACGGTGGCGCCGAAGAGGTGCGCGAGGGTGCGGGCGGTGGGGCTGAATTGCTCGTGGTCGCCGGCGCAGAAGCCGCCGCCGTGGATGAAGACGACGAGGGGGCTCGGGATGGTGGTTGTAGTGGAGGGAGGAGGCCGGTGCACGCGGGCTGGGTTGAGGTGGCCGTCGCGCATGGGGATGAGGATCGTGTGCTCGGTCGGGGTGTCGGGGGTCGGGGTCCAGTTGGCTTTTTTGGTGGCGGTTTTGGCGATGAACATGTCGATCAAGGCTTTGCCGCTGGGGAGGTTCATGGCTTTAAGGATCTTTGGGCTTTTGTGTTAATCTTTTTGGGAAGCTTGGTAGAGGATGGTGTCTTGTTGCCGACCTCAATGAGCTGTGGACTGAAGCCGTGTTAGCAATCAGGTACTCAAATGTGCTTTACGATTCCATCTGAAACATACTCCATTTCGCCTAAAGCGGCCACGGATTCTGGCGTGTTGTACTCCATTTTGGCGACTGTTACAAACAGTTGTCTCTGAAGAGTAGTCGTGCACTTTGAGTTTAGAGCTCTCTGTAGGTGGTAAGCTAAGTTATAAGCTTCCACACCATTGCTTTTCATTCGGTGACTCACGACATCTCGGTACGCTTCTCGACACGTGAGTCATGTTCATTGAAGCATTACCACGCGAGACCCATTAATTGATCCTGAAGGATCAAAAGTTGATTACTTGCTGGTAGAAGGCCCGCAGCAGTGAATGCACCTGGCCTTTTGAGGGAGGGTGCCGATCAACAATTCATAGAGCTGAATGAAACAGCGCAGGATGCTCAGCTACAGGACTGGCGCTGAGAGCCTCAACACTACAGTTACGGGAGGCGAAACATACATCGAGGGAGAATTAATAATGTGTCGTTTGGAAGAAAAGAGCTACCTGATGGAGAAAAATAGGCAGGAAGAGGTGTGATTGGTGCAATTGAGTCATAAACATCATCCCCACGAATATACAGCGCGCCGGACAGCCTGCTTGTATTAATTCTCGCCTCCCATTTCTCTATTCGAAGTTTTTCCCAGTACACATATTTTTAGAGGACTCTGCAATTCTAAATGGGGCAATTACCAAGCCCAACCACCGCCGGCCAAACCCAACAATCGTCGGCCAAACCCAACTTCTTCACCAAAATCTACCATGTTTTAACCGCAGCAGAACTTCAACGAAATTGAACATAAGTGCTTTCTTACTACTATAGCAATGGCTAAGCCTATAGATATCTATTATAATGGTTTGTAAAAGAGAAGGCTAAGCTGCACGGTCTAAGAGTTGGGTTTGGCCGGCGATAATTGAGTTTGGTAATTTATCCATTCTTCCATTCTTCGTAAAATAACATCAAAAGTCTCCCAATAATGGGTAGAAAGTTCTGAGTCTGTTTCTTGTATCTTTTGTTCTGCGTCATATCCATCAAAGCGAAGCGCAGTGTACATTGTTGAAATAAATAGAACGCAAGGGGTCAATATGTTTCGTTGTTCTTAGCAGCGCTCGGACATCACTTCTGGCGGGGAAACAGCACGACTATTACCGTAAATGGTAAGCTCGGAGGTCGGGGCAACGGCAAACTCCCGATGATCCGACCGTAAAAGGTAAGGGGTATAAGGCAAAGCCTCAGCCATGACATCGTGCATCGAATGGATAATTTTAAACGTCAAGAGCCCTCAAATTGACTGTTAGTGTAGAGGAATTGAAGGCAAAGACTGAGAAACTGGAACGGACCACATGATATATATCCCTTCAATCCAGAGTCCTTTCATACTAGGCCCTCTATTTTCCAGAAGATATTGATCGCGGCCCGTCGGTCTCCGGCGCCATTGCCGAGCTACCAAATACGAATAGGTGCTGATTTTTTCCTGGGACGGGAATAGGTCGACTGCACCGCCTACATGCGCTACTATCTTAAGTTACATGACATCATGACGCGGCGAAATTGCCGAAAGCCCTACGGTAGGGCATGCAGCCCTGTTTCATCCCCTTAAGTCGGTGAACGCGGAGACCTACGATCTGTGCTTGCAACGCTTCTGTTTTCCATTCGTCAATTGCACGACTGTCGCATTGCCACACAGCGACCATGAGCGGAGAAACGCACACTGATACTGCTACGTCCGCTACTCAAGCAACTGACGCTCGAGCCGCTGCCACTTCATAGCCCTCGTATCGCTGCTGCTGTGACTTGGTTACCCCATCGCGCATGCATCAGTTAGGGGCTTCGCGCCTGATGCCAAGTCAACGCCACCACGATATATAAGTACCACCACATACATTCGAATTCAACTCAGCATCCAGCAATCAATCAATCACATCCATCAAGCCACTACACTCGCTTCATACCAACCCACCCTCCATCAAAATGCAGCCCACTTTCGTCCTCGCTCTCGCCGGCCTCGCCGCCGCCGGCCCCATCCTCACCACCGTCACCGCGGACCCCAACTCGGTCTCCATCGAGAACCTCTCGGTGCGCAAGAACAACGGCATCCAGGCCGCGTCCTTCGACATCACGCCCGCCGGCGCCAAGTGCTCGCAGACCGACCCGGCCTCCCTCACCTACCCCCGCATGACCGAGTGCGAGGGCAGCGCCTACAACTACTACTTCCAGATCCAGGAGGGCACTGAGTCTGGCAAGTGGGACCTGACCATTACCCGCGAGGTCGGCATGAAGTAAGTCGAGATTGAGATTCTGAGCATGAGGAAGTTCAAGTCGCTAACGAGGGTCTTTCCAGCTCCGTCGTCAACGGTACCGTTTCTGTCCCGACTTACTGCCACGCCGGCGGCAACGGCCAGAACGACTTCGTCTGCTCGCAGGTCGGCAACGCTACGACCGTTCTTAACCAGCGCTTTGGCACCTACTAAAAACGTTTAATGTCATACGGACCTTGTAAATTGATGGGGTGGTGTTTCAAAGACTGTTCGATGTATATATATGACCCAATTTTCTTAATCGAAAAACGACTTATCTTGAGACAACCCATTCAAACGTCTACAGTCTTCTCTCGCAGCTGATGGCTAGCGTGAACTTGTTTTTCGCTCATGTCGTGGGCAGCTGAAGCTATTGTCCGGACTAAGATGTAGAATTTTTACTACCCGCATATGTTATGCCAGTATTGTGAAAACCTCCCAGTTCGTGCTACTATTATCTATGGATTCCTTAGCATGCTTATAACCTTTTCGCAAGCGCCTCAAAATCTTCCTTCGTCCACTGAGCGTGTTTCCCCAGACCCCAGGAGTGTATCTCGTTCACCCAGTTGACAAGAATACCAACGTCATCTTGTACCTTAAGCTCACCGAAACCCAAACAGCGTACCCTGCTACCAAGCCACTATCTAGACTTGCCAATCTTAGTTTCTGCAATCTAAATTTCGAAGAGTAGGCCAGTAATCACTAGGCCATAGTGTCGTACCGCTTCATTGTCTACCGCGGTCCAAGATACATTCTCGCGTGTTTGTAAGACGTTGAACCGAAGCCTCCATCGATTGGCTAGATCGGCTCATCATCACGTCTTTCGGCCATAAACTGGTTTGTTTTGTCGCGATCCATGTCCATGATCTCCTATGTAGAAAGTGGAAGGAGCTGGATTGTTGAGGTTCATTGTGGCGTGGTCAGATAATTACCGGTCCGTGACATCCTATTTTAGGAAGTACTTAAGGGCGAGGTTTGACCATCTTCGCTCAATTACTCGCCAGGAATCGAACGTCCTGTATTTATTGCTTGACGATACGCTGAACGAACCTGGGTCCTCCATCGATAAAAATCTCCATCGGCTCTTCATGTCTCTTCTAATAAAACGCTTCTCTTTTTGGCTTTGTGATATTCCTAGTTCGAGAATGTGCATTCAAAAGTCGTACGCGACAGCCTTTTCGAAATCTGCGTCATCGATGCTTGCTTCACTGCTGCCTATTGAGGACTTTGCTGTATTTCTCCTCTGGTTTTTTTTTTTTAGCGGGCGCGGGCGCAGGATTGGGGTCTCTTATCGTCTGAATGGCTGAATGGGGTCGGATGTCAGCGCATCGCTGGTGGGAACTGATCTGGTCGACATTCTTCTGACGATAGACCAAAGCCAGCCTGTGTTAACAGGATTCGAGTCAGGAACATCGAAGTCAACATTAGCTGCGATGCGGCGTTGCTTCCCTCACTATAAACTCCGTCAAGCCGAACGGACACCTTGCATTAGAATACTAAACCACAGAACGGGGGTCCTCCATAGGATTCTCCGAAATTATAGTTAAACGTCGTTGAAGTTTTGACCCATTGTAGGTCAGGAATCTTAAAATCGAGTCGTAGGACGCTTCCTCCACTTCCTCAAGCTTCTATTACAATTTTTCAATTCTTGCGGCTCATGCTGTACTGTCCCGTAGTACTGTTGTAAGAGCTCGTTTACTATATATTTGTCACAGGTGTTTCAGATGCACAATGAATGCAGCGAATGTTGTATCAGTGGCCGAAACATAAATTACGAAAAACAAAACATAGACCAGGAATATTCCTCCTTTGGGGTAGATTATTAACAAATAACATAAGAGAAGGAAATTACAGGAGCGAGTGGACATTGTTCGGTCATATGGCCGGTCTTCGTCTGTCTTGAGTTAATGCCTCAACCTTGGTTTTGAAATCCCATGTCCTCAACTCTGGCAACAATTCGCCCAGTGTTTTCATCCGTGACAAAAGTCCGCCCCCAGAATGGTGCCTGTTTGTACGACATACCAGGCTCATCTTGACTGTAACTATGGCCGAAGGTCCCCAGGTTCAAGGCATCGGTATCGGTAGACAGAGTCGTGAGAAACACTCGGCGATCATCAAAGACATCCCACATGCTGTGCACTTCTGATGGGTCCGGGTTATTACCGAAATCAATACTCACACACTCCTTGAGGCTTTCTTCCGCCTGTGCTTCGTAGTATCCCAACTCTGTCATTTTTTCCAGGCTAATTATGGGCGTGTGACCCATTTTCAAATCCATGATGCGGCTTCCGCATCCCGAGATGATGCGCTCTGCTGTACAGATTGTCTGCCAATACCGGTGTAAGTGCGGGTCCCAGTCGGACACACAGTGGCCTGAGCCATCATAACCGCCCACAAACAATCTGATGGTCGTGTGCATGTCGTTCTGGAAGGCGTATTGGAAAAGAGCACAACCGTCGTCGAAGTCCAACTCCGTGGTGGATAGCATGATGCCCGATCGATGGAACTCACAAATGGAGGCCCAAGCTTTACATCTGACTGCACAAGTCCAAGCGCGTTTGAGCAGCTTCTTCGTAGACCTTGGGAGCGTCTCCGATGACTGTCCTACAGACAGCCCTTTTCGCCCTTTATCATACTCCCCATAAACATGGTATTCCAGCAGAGCGGCACAGATGGGTGCATTATTCCGCAGTACTGAAAGTTCCAAAGGCGTGTGCCCTTCTCCATCCGTCCGATTCGGTTCAGCGCCAGCCATGATTATCATTTTCGTCAGATCAAACATGCCTGTGAAGTGTTCTTTTCTGTTGTCACTGATATTCTGATGACTGTCGGCTAAGGAGTGCAATAGGCTGCCCTCTGACCCACTCATCAGACCTTCGAGCAAGCCAGCTCGAACTAGAAACGTTGCCCACTCGAAGTCTTGGCTCGCTAGTGCTCGCTGTAGAAGATCTAATGGTTTGATGCGATCATTGGAGAGGAGCTTTGTGGCAAGCGATTGCCAGTTCCCAGCGCGGGGACACTGTACAGCGAGCTCTACCACGGTGATCCCGTAGGCGTCCTCAATAGCCGCATCTGCACCCGCATCAAGGAGAAGATAAGCGCAACTGCGACTGTTTGGTATGAGAACAGCGACCTGTAATGCTGTCCAGTCGGCGACGAAAGGCTGGGTCAATCCTTGACCCTTGCTCTTTAGAAAGGGATGCGGCTCAGAAGTAGGCCATAAACAGCGCCGGTCAATCTCGAGGCAGTCCGCTCGAAGCAATTCCCGAACGGAATCTTCAGAGCTACGCGAAACTGCTATGTGTAGGCAGGACCAGGACGACTGAAGGGGCTCAGAGACAGGAGCTCCGGAAGACACCAGAACGCGAATATTGCTAAGTCGTTCGTTTTCGATCGCATTGGCCAATGCTTGGGTAAGTTCAAAATCCGCCGAGAATGGACTTTTTCTGGATTCCTTCAAGATATGTGATAATATTCCTGTGTTTGGATACGCACTGGCCAACTCCACGAGTGATTGGTACTTCGGGGCCTTTCCTGAACGTACAAGGTGGTCGAAAATTTCCTTGAAATCATCTTCTCGATCGAGCATAATCCCCAAATGCAATGGTGAAATACCATCCTCGTTCTCATAGTCTGCCGAGGCACCAAGTGCAAGAAATATCGACAGATCTACACGGGTGGAGAACCCGCAAGATATCGCAAAATGCAAGGGAGTACCTCCACGGGCTGATTTCGCTGTCACATCAGCACCTTGCTGAATAAACCACTCAAAGATGTTGGCATTGCCATGCTGAATCGCACGGTTAATTGGAAGACTTCCCTCAAAGCGTTCCTCCTTGCAGTCGATGTGGGCGCCTAGAGTTAGGCAGGCCTCGAGGATTTTCCGAGAATCTTCAGTGTTCAAGACTCCGGCACAAGCTCTTGTTGTGGAGTGAAGAAACAGCTTGTTAGAAATGCGTCTTCTATATTTTGGGTGTTTTATGGTGTCGCTCACGACTTCAAAAACCGTTAGGAGAGTCTCGGCATCTCCAGAGTGTATAATTGGTATACACAGGGCGGCTGCAACATTTGCTTCACTAGAGCACCATACGCAGTCGTCTGCCTCCTGCACCTGATCTTCATCGAAGATCACCTGCTTACAAGTCGAGCAAGCGCGAAAATGAGAAGCTTCGGGGCGCATAAGCAGCAAGCTGTCCTGGAATCCGAGGTCACCAGTGTCGAAAAGGCGGATGGACATTCCACTTTGATGGACAGGTTTAAAGTGGTTCAGCAACAACATAGCTGTTCTCCTTGCTGCTTCCGCTGTTCTTATTCCGTGGAAGAAGACTCTCTCGCTGAGAGTGGCTTCTGCAAATGCACTTGCTGAGTATTTGTAAAGACGAAGCAAGTATGAGGCCGCTCTTTCTGTTCTGACAATGTCCGGGATAACTCTGGTATATTCCAAGAAGAGACGAAGAATATCTGTCAAATGGTATTTGCATGCAACAGACCATGCGGAACCTTCAAGTGAGTCCGGATAAATTCCGGCGAAGGGATCAGCTCCGATACGAAGAAGTGCTCGACAAGCGGCAATAGAGGCAACCGCAGCGGCAAATGCCAGAGGTGTACCGGAGAGGAGTATAGGGAGTTGCGGGTCAACCAAAATGTACGAGCTTGTGACAACATGGAGATAGTTGTTGACTTTCAAATGGATTAGCCGTGTCATTTCCTCGATGTCTTCTTCTGGAAACATGAAGACCCAATGTAATGGGTTGGAACCCCATCCATCTCGTTCATTGCCATCCATGGTTATGGTTTGGAGCGATCGTACTTCTTGGACGCTTCCTAATCGGCATGCGAGCTGGAAGTAGACTTTCTTGAGATGAGGCATCTCGTCCGCCCAGATGTTCCGGTCTGTCTTCTCGTCGGCCCGGGTGTCCTGGTAAGTCTTCTCGTTGGCCCGGATATCCTGGTAAGTCTTCCCGTCAGCCCAGTCCAGGTCAAGCGTTTCATCGACCCCGATGTCCCGGTCAATCGTTTCGTGAGGCAAGATATCCCCAGGCAGCTCTACAGCTTCGGCATTGCTCTCAGTAACGATACCGCCCCCACCACGGAGAGCAATAAAGTCATTGATCACAAAGCTCGTCCGTATCAGGTCTTTGAAGTACTGCGTGGGCAATACGCTCTCTTTACCGGATATGTCGTTCTCAAAGAAGGTAAATAGACCTCGGGCAAGTCCTGATCCTTTCAAAGCACTGATCGAAAGCCAATGCAAAGCTTCGGCAGGCTCAGGCTCACATCCAAACCCAGAAATGGAGGCAATGCCGGCTTGCAATGCTGCCTTTGCAGCTGAAGCACTGTCATCAGAGGTCGAAGCGATCCTTTTGCTGTCATTCAGAATTCTTCGTTTGACTTCGTGTGGTAAATTACGCAGCTTACGAAAGAACTTGATTAAATAATCAGTGTACGTTCTCCTACTAAATGAAGCTCTCACTTACATCAAACGACCATGAGCTCTCTTCTGAGGGTTGAATAAGAGTTGCAGAAGCCTCAGGGACATTCAATTGTGCTGCAGAGCTCAGGAAAAAGGGGAGGAATGCTATATCCGCTACGCGCTCCTCTGGGCAAGCACACAAGGATAGGCGGAACACCTTCATAAGTTTTTCTGTTATTCTGGGTGAGAGCTCCGAGGCCACCAAGTCATTTGCTTCTTTGCAAGCCAATGTTGCGAATGTAGACGCAGCGGTTTCCAACTCGGCGACTAGCGTGGACGTTGAAAACTGGCTAGACGTTTGGGCCGACACAAATTCCGAAGTTGCCACTAGAGTATTGGATGAGCGAGGTGCCGAGGTAGTTGACGTGACAACCTTTTGTATCTCCGGATGAGTGTAAAACTCTCGTCCATCGCGCAGAACCTCCCAGCACAATAGTCCCAAAGACCATATGTCACACTTGCGGAAATCCAGGCTTTTGTGGAGTCTGTCAACCGTTGCAGATACTTCCGGAGCATTGTAAGCTAAAGTTCCCCCGTACCGTTCCCATCCGGCAACATCTTCGTTGCCGGGTATCAAATGAAGAGCATGCCCAAAATCCGATATGCATGCTTTTATGCAATGAGATCGGACCTGAGAATCGACGGCGGTTTTTCTGATGGCGGTGTCAGAATGCCATGGAATGGCAAGGATATTGTCCAGCTTCATGTCCCCGTGGGCGATGCCGCAATTGTGCAAGGCTTGTAGTCCTTCCAGGACATCGCGGCATAGAACAAGCTTTTCATGAATTGATACTTCATGCTGTCTCAGAAATTGTCGTAACGAGCCGGCATCAGCATACTCGGTTATCAGAAATGGGATATAGCCGCTGCTGAAAGTATCCCAGCCGTAGCCGATGAGATTCAGTACATTCTCGTGGCTCGAAAACCATGACATTATCTACGAAAAGATCCGCCCATAGGCTGTGTCAGTAAATAATGTCTACTTTTCCAAAGACATGCTTCCAAAAAAAAAAAGAAAAAAAAACATCCGCTACATCGGAGAGAATGTGGACGGGGCAGCGAATGGGGCGGCGGAGTTTTAATATCAAATTGGTAGTTTACCTCCACATCCCGTAGCACACACGCAACTTGGCGCGCAAAAGCCTCAAGATTTGTAGCAGCAGATGGTAGTTTCACCTGCTTCACGGCAAAAAGCTGTCCGGATCCCTTGTGCTTGTTGCACGACACCTTGTATGATACTCCTTCGCCAACATACTTGACGTGGTCAAGGTCCGCACCTCGAAAGTATTGAAGGTCGAAGCGTTGTATGGTTTGTAAAAGATCTTGGAGTGAGCGTATCTGTTTCCGAGCGGGCTGAGAGAACCCTCCGACGCTGGACAGGAAGGTGCGGATGCTGTTGCGCAGGGAAGGCTATTTTCTTTTTAGCAACGAAGCAAGTCGCTTTGAGGAAAATAAGTTCCTTACATCGAGGGAGACGCCTTCGAAGAGTGCCATCGGTTGCTGCGTGTGTTGCTGTGTGCATCGCATGAGCGAGGTTGACGAGGCTGAGGAGCAGGGTGTGGCATCGCATATCACGTATCAGCAGACCAGACGCATTTGCATCAATTTATTGGCTCGGAAGACGAGACAACAAAAGAAAGCAGCCCCCACAGCGGAACCCCGCACACGAGGCTCTTTCAACCGTGAAAACATTCATTAGCCCGCCTGACCTTCGAAAACTTGTGCCACTTCAACTTCTACCGTAACAACCCCCCAAGGGCTCTATTCGCTAGTCCGCTAGACATGATGGACCCAACCAGCATTGCAGGTCTTACATTAGCATCATGTGATGCCCTGCTGAAGCTCGGTGAACGGACTGCACAGCTAATACATGACGTGCGATCATTCAACGAAGTACGAGCAGCTCTCTACATCTCTGCATAGCTGACATGGTCTGTTTTTAAGGATACAGGCCGGCTACAGTCGAAAGTCCGGAATGAGAATACTCGCACTGCCCTTCTTCGGCATGTACTTTTCGAATCCTCTCCGGTCTATGGGGGGCTTAGCCTGTTCGAAAGATTCGGAGAAGATGCACAGGATGAGATCCGCGTGTCTCTAGACAGGCTTGTATATGTCCTTGAAGAAGCGCAGGATCTGCTAGAGAAGCACCGCCGTCCTTCGATTTCTTCTGATAACGCTACTACGACAAGCTCCCTTTTGGATGTCTCCGTCAAAAGTCCATCCATAAGCTCAAGAAGTCCATCGCCGTCGTCTCCATGGAGAAATCTTCCAAAGACTTCGCTGATGCTCCTTCGCTGGTCGCTGCATGACAAGAAACGAGCGGAAGAAATCTTGTGCGATTTTACCACACTAAATGGAGATGTCCACGAAAAGATCAAGCTTCTCTGCTTAGCCTCAGACCTAGGCCTCAACCCCCAGCACAGGATCGAACACTTCCAAAGACTCCAGAGTGATGAGAATTCGATAAAACTCGGTTTCAGCACCGATGCAACACTACGGCTTGCCGCTCCAGACCTACAAGCCAGTTCGGATACCTTGGAATTGAGCAGTGCTTGGGAAGGGTCTCTCACGGTTGCACCACCTGCCCGAGGAGGCTTCGGTCTGATTGAGCACGAAGGCATCAAGTATTTACTCGAACACCGACCATGCGACCTGGATGAAAGGGCGAGGCTCCGGCTTGAAGAGTTGGCTAGACTACTGGCCCAACCAAAGGAAGTTTCATTTTGTATGCCGCATTGCATTGGTTGGAAGAAGATACCAGACGTTCAGCAAGTGGGGTTCGTATTTGATATCCCAACCGGAGCATCCCCACGCCCGACCAGCTTGTTTCGCCTCCTGGACACTAGAGACGTGAGACTATCCCTTGGACAACGCTTTCGCCTATCTGTTGCTCTCGCCCGATGTATATCGCAGCTGCAGATGGTGAAATGGGTTCACGAGAGCTTCCGCAGCGAAAACATACTCTTCTTCCCGCAGCCGAACCAGACTCAAGAGCCCACATACGATTACGGGAAACCTCTTGTGCTGGGTTTCGAATCAAGCAGACCGGAGGTAGACTTCTCATCCGGACTCGCCGACATTTGTCTCGAACGAGATGTCTATCGGCATCCAGAACGCCAGGGAAGACCCGGCAAAATGTTCAACAAGACTCATGACATATACGCACTTGGTAAATATATTCCAGTCCTTCTGTGACATGTGCTAATTGCTGTGAAGGAGTTGTGCTTCTAGAAATCGGCCTTTGGCAGCGCGCCATCACCCTCGAGAGGAACAATTTCGCCACTGCAAGAGACCCGTACGTAATCAAAGCTCAGCTTTTGAAGCAAGCAGAACGGCGTCTAGGAGACAAGATGGGAGACAGATACCGGGATGTTGTTATCAAATGCCTGACCGCAGGATTCGGAGTGACGGACGACACCAAAGAGGATCTGAAGCTACAGCAGGCATTCCGTGTGCAGGTTCTTGATGTGTTGGAGAGGGCTGCAGGAAACGTTTGAATGCTTAGCAGGTGTGTGTGGCATCCTACACTTTCTCGGGTCAGATAGCTACAGGATGCTTGGGTATTCACAAATCATCGTCACTGTTTTCTTTTAGTCTTTCGAGTTATTTAAAAAGTATTGATTGAATTTATGACTAAGGCATATTCCCCTCGTTAGAAGCCTTCTGATAGCTGACAAAATTAAATTGCGCTAGAGCTGCTACTCTGTGTCTCTCCCACAGCATAACACCTATACTGTCTTCCACCGTAACCAGCTCCTTAAGTATCATTTGATGAATTACGGTCCCATTCCTGGCGAATCGCACGCACTAAATGCTGTATGAAACAGTTTCAATTTTCCTAAAGCTTGCATTGAGTAGTACGCACACCCCTACAATATCCAGCCTGATCTGCCCTTAGATCTAGACTTAATACTACGTTCAAATTTCTGCCACTCTATTGTCTTTCTCTGAGCGGAATACAGACGGATGATCATCTACTATACCAAGACTACTAAGCAGCATTTGATGGATTACTGTTGTATGCCTCATAAGATCCATGCGTCCGTTCCTGAATCCACCCGGACAGGTTCACCAACTGCTGCCATAACCAAGCAACTGGTGAGCGGAACCCCCAGTTCCAGCTTGCTGTTATTGTGCCCGCCAATTTTTGGGCATTCACCAAAACGAGGATAGTCACACCCAAAGCAGCAGCAGATGTGAACGCCATGCCATGCCAAACCATAGCCTTTGGCATATCGTCATTCATGCTGAAGATCCCAGCGGCGAATCCCAGAGGTAGGAAGATGACTGTGACTGTGGTGAAGTAGGCGTTCAGATCATCTCGCATGTATTGAAGTCGACTTTCGAGGGAATTCTTCAGAGTCTGCACATTCGTTCTGCAACGCTGCAGGCGGAGTATCTTCCGTTCGTTGGAAGCCAGAAGTTTGGAGATGGTTCCTCTGTATTTTCGTTCATTGTTTCGGGTCCAGCGAGGTTTCTCGAGATATCTTTCTTTCTCCCGTTGATTCCATTCTGAGATTTTCTCCAAGTTCTCGGTGATGTCATCTTCAACGACTTCGAGGATCTGCTGAAAGATTTGCCACTGTTTGTTGACGGCAAAGTACGCAATAGAGTTAGTCTTGCACAAAGACACGGCATCCGACAGCGCACTGGACTCTGCCTCATCTCCTGGGTCCGCATTGCGAGATCTCCTTTGCTCTATCCTCCGTGCTTCATCTTTGCCTAGAACCTGCTTCTTTGTTTCAAGAATGATATCGCTCGTCCCTGCGATGATCTCTTCTAACATATGATCAAACAGCAGAAGCTCAAGGACTTTGCGCTGTCTCCACGGCTCTTTGGCCCGTTCGCTCCTCGATATTGCGTGTCGTGGCGCTAGCAGCTCGAGCAGCTTGGTGTGGGCTTCTTGGGATACTTGGTTGTCTTTCACGAAATGGCATGTCCAGTAACGATTGAAAAAGTCGCCGACAAGTCGGAAACTCAGGCTTTCTTGACGGATCGCCTTGGATATTCCGGGAAATTGTACCGCCCTCTCATCCTTGATCTTTTTGAGATTTTTTGATGGGTCGAAAAGCAGATAGTAAGACAAATGGAGCTCTGTCTCCCACCTGTTCAGCGCGGCTGTCGTGTCATCCAGAAAGTATTTTTCGAAAGTCATGTGTCTTCCGATGAATGACTCCATGTTGTCGCTCTCCTGCGGAGGAGATATGAGATTCGACAACTCTCGTATCTCTCTGTCAATTCTGGAAAGCATGATGAATCTCCTCTTGGCAGTTTCTGCTGTCCGCGATTTTCCAACAAGTGCACCCATCCCACCATTTTTCAGACTCTCCAGGACTTGCCCTGCTGTTGGAAGTGTTGTAGCTGCTTGACTCATCCGCTTCGACTTAGGGATATCAACAACAAAGGAAAACCCTGTTTCAGGTCCGTACGTGGATGGCTTGAAGCCATCAGGAGCCTGTGGGGTAAAGTCTAGAAAGTCCGGATAATTATACAGCCATTCCTCCTCGATATCGACAATGCTTTTTTGATCTACGAGGTTGTTGAAAGGAGCTGTTTTTTTCAAGTTTGCCTTCTGCATACTATTCCGCTCTTGGTGTTGGTGCGCAGTTCCTTCGTCCTTTCCGCTATCCGTATTTGGAACGACCGAAGAAATCGTCGAGTCATCTCTTTTAGTATCGGAAGGCATCTGAATTTTGGGGTCGCTCTCTTTCCCATGTTCGTGTCCACCGTAAGTGAAAAGTATGTATGGAATTTCAAACATTGCTTGAAGATGTGAACTACTCTTTCTTTGATCCATCTTGTGGATGGGGTCCTTGTTCGAATTGAGCAAGACGGGAAACAAGCCATTGGGTGATGTACTCCGTAACAAAACGTCCATTGCGGTAGCAAACATGTCGGGCGAAGTCCTGTGGTTGATGCGGAGCCCTTTCTGAGACATGATGATGGCAAGCGTGTATCGGAGTGTTTTGGTCCAAGAACTGTCACTGTTTTCCTCATGGTCTTGCTGAGACTGCACTGTAGCATCCCAGATGTCGATTATTTTGTTGGGTTCTGAGGTTGAAAAGAAACCTGGTGCCGAATCCATCGCGTAGAATAGTGATGTGTCTTTGTTGTGGAACATGAACCTATTCTCCAAGGAACTTCGACCCACGGCCAGCATACTTCGCTTCGATTCGACTTTATCCAAAGTCAATTTCTTTGAATAAGGGCTTTCTGTTGTGAATCTCGCCAAAATGTTTCTTCGAAACTCTCCGGATTCCCAATCTCTTGCGGAGCCAAGACAATGTGGTGGTGATTGTGGCTGCAGCTTTTCAACACATCTCAACGCACGCCAGATCCAGGCATGATCCGCCAAGCGGAAATTGTTTACGCCCCCATCAGTAAACCGAGGGACAGCGCGGCTGTCTCGTTTGTCGGATTTCTTCAGCGCTTCCAACCAGCATTCCACGTAGATGGATATTTTGGAGGATAGGCATGAAGGCGGGTTGGTCTCGGAGAGCGGTGGCTGAAATTCTCCCAGTTTGAGTATCTGGAAAGGAGCGTCAAATACGAGTCCATGATTGGAATTTCCTGGGTTGGCCCAACTCTTTGGTACTCCCCCCGCAGCCGAGAAAAACTGCTGAAATGGACTCTTTCGATTACTACGTCAGCCTATCGATCACATCTTGGTAGATAAGATGTCAACGTACTGTATGTTTCATGGCAAATGGGAACTTTTTATCCAATCTGTGCCCTACATTGGCTACCCATTCCAAATGGCGCAAACATGTGCTTCGAATCCGATTAGACAGAAGATTGCAAGACGTCTCAACGTTCTTGCATACTGAGCACTCTTCGGCCCGTTGCTCGCGTGGGCATTCATGTTGATGCAAAGAAGAGGGTTTCTCTCGTTCTTTCTCCAGGAACGTAAGGATTGAGAGTAAGAATTTGAATGCGAAACTATTTAACGTCAGTTGAACCCTCAGTGCTTCTTTGGAAGAACTCACAAGCTGGATTGGGTGTCAATGGTATGTCCATAAAGATCTCCACATGTCACTACGAGTGATCCTTCGTCAATTCCTTCATCTCCATGGCCGTCCTTGCAGGGTAAGTCCTGTCTTTGAGTACGACTGTTCTCAGGTGCCCGACTTGTCCTTGAAGTTACGTCATTCTCGTCCAGAAGCTGTTCGCAATTTGCTCCAGGAATTGAACAAACCGATAGAATATGCTCGAGATTTCGGCTAATGGTGAAGTTCAGATGTGGATCAGACAAATACCGAATCGGCGTAAAGCACGTTTCCCTTGGTGCTTGCTGCATGTTGTAGAGATCTTTGGTAGACATCATACCGACTTCCCAACGATTAGACCGCTCCAGGTGTTGTATTTTGTAAAGTACGGCGATCTCAAGTCGGTTGAGTCCAGCTGCCTGTTCAGGATCGAATTCGATAGAGTAACGGCGACTTCCGTCTTGACGCCTCAGGACCTTCTGGGGAATTCCATTGACAAATGGTGTCACAACAAGACCCACATGAGGGTCGGGTGCTGGAGGGCGGTACTTGCGTGTAGACTGAAACTCGGAGTGAGTCACTAAGTTCTGACGATCGCCCCGGGTTCGGAGTTCTGCTTCATCAAGATCTTGCCGTGTGATCGATGATACTATCTCGCCAGATTCACCCATGATTACGATGAGCCCATAGTTGTGCGGCCCGAGTTTCACGAATTGGTCCGCCGGGTCTCGGTTTTTAGGTACGAACTCAGTCCCGACCGGAAGGAGATCCCGGATGGCGAATTTGTGCTCGATTCCCAATTTATTAGAGGCAAATTCTTTAGGCGATATTGAGGAGTTTTCGCGTAATGGTTCGAAAACATAAGTTTGTAAGACCATGTCATTGTGGCAGGAATATTGAAGAGATGCTCGGTAATTGTCGGTCGTATAGTCGAGACGCGGCCAACGATTGTGCAGGAAACGTACAACAGGCGGTTCTTGTTGAGGCGGAAGCAGTCTCAATGGTAGCTGGAGCCCAATGAACTGATCCTGGACCGTGACCAAATCCCACAAATCAGAACTGGGGCCGAAAGGGGTTGGTACAGCAATTCTCCAAGGCTGGGCGCAGAAAAAGCCAGAGCCACCACATCCGAGAAAACGACTGATTTGTACGATTTGGCCGTATGCGTTGATACTTGCTGTGGTGCCGTTGTTGCCAAAAGATGTCAATGTGTGACGATCTCGAGACTTTTGATCTGCTTCTTCCGGAATTCCAACGAACTCATTCTCCGTAAAGCCTTGTTGGTCATTGTTTCGGTGTGCTAAGATTACAGTTATTTAGGAGTCTTGAATCCCAAAGCTCAAGGTGCTCACGTCTAAGCAAGCTCTGGAACTCCTCGCTAGCCTCTTCTGGGGGCACTTGAAATTTAGGTCCACAAGCTGGAGGTATGGGGCTCTCCCGAAATTTTGGGTAGGGTGTCATTTCAGAGTACATTGTTGCTTTAAGCAAAGGCCGTGAAAGTCGGGCAGCGCACTTGTTAAATAAGCGGCAACCTTGACTAGCAAATTTTCGTCAATCGAGCGATCATCTTTAATTTTTGATCACTTGCATAATCAGTCAACAAGGCTGTATAAAATATTGAACGCCTTGCGCCGCTTTATGCGAGGCTTTGGCGCATGACCTGTTTGTGCAGGGGTTCTACAGCGGCATGTTATCACATCAATCAGCGCCTCTCAGCTGTAACATAAAGCATGGGGGCCATGTTCCGGGGTAGACTTCATTGTCCTTTTTCGTGTAGAGCAATTATGGCCGCTTCACCTCCGATTCCGATAAGTAGGCGGATGCAGCTCCTTGCTAAATCCCTCGCCGTTTGCAGGATGCAAGCCACCATAAAAGACTGCAGAGTCCGTGAGTGGGTAATTTCTTGGAAAACCATGATCACAGCTCTTTTTCCCGCGAGGAAGAGGCGTTCCACAGCGTACCGCGTCAGGCGGCTGAACTCACAGTTGCACAAAGCCCCGCTCACAATATAACTTCCCGAGCTTGGCAGCCTGGTCCAAATATGCATCAATCAACTTCCGGAACACATTTCGACTTTTTGTGGTTGGACCGACAATACGATTCCGCAGATTGCAAGAATTGATGCCTGAAATTTTAAAATTATCTGAATGTTATGTGTACAGCATGCTTGCTCAACACAACCGAACTAGAGACCGAAACTATGGTAATACACAGCTGAGAAGGATTCGTCGGTTGCAGATCTCACTACCCACCTCGCCAGCTTCTCAGCCTTCTCCAACCCCCAACTTCAAGAAAGAAGAACCCTGCACTCATGCGCCTGCGGGTTGATGATGAAGAAGTACACGGGACGCATGCTCTCATCCGTCGTGCTAGGCGCCAGCCTCGCCTTCGGGTAGCGCCAGAAGAAGGTCGCAACGGCGCACCTCAGCTCCATCTCGGCGATGTGCTGGCCGATGCACACCCTCGCGCCGCCACCGAAGGGGTTGTACGCGGCCTTTGCCTCATCTGACATGCCGCCTTCTTTCAGCCAGCGAGTGGCGTCGAACCTGGCACAAACAGTCAGTCAGCCTTGCCCAAAGCAGGGGTCGTCGTTCTCTCGTGGTGTGCAACACTTACTCATCAGGCCTATCCCAAATGCCCGGGTGCCGATGCAGCGACCACGACTGCGTCGACAGCACCGCCGTATCCGGGATGTACATGCCTCCCACCGTCGCGCCGCCGGGCGGCGTCTTCCTGGGCAAACTCCCCGGCGCGGCGCCATACAAACGCAGCGTCTCGTGAATGATCGCATTCAGCAGCGGCAGCTGCTCGAGGCGGTCGGAGGCGAAGCGGGCGTCGACACCACCACAGCTCTCTTTCTCCCGACGCAGCTCCTCCAGCAGGGCGGCGTGCAGCTGGGGGCGAGCCAGCACGCACCAGACGAGGAAGGTGAGGGTGACGGCGGTGGTGTCGGAGCCGGCGATGATGAAGCTGCGGGCCTCGCGCGTGAGGACCATGTCGGACAGGTTGCAGCTGCCGCCGCCCTCCTTCTCGGCCTCGGCGAAGATGCTGGTGAAGATGTTGCCCACGCCCGCGCTGCCCGTCTTGCGGCTGTTGTCGACCGTCTTGGCCGCCCAGTCGAGCGTGCTCTGCTGCGCTGAGAAGAGCTTGCGGAGGGCCGGGATGGGGATGTATTTGAGGATGGGCATCTCGGCGCTGATGCCGGCCGCTTTGGCGTTGGCTTCTAGGGCGACGATGTAGTCGTTTTTCTGATGGTGGTGGTGTGCGTATCAGCATTGCTTCTTTACCTTTGTGTCCCAACCCCCATCGTCGGTGGAAACAGTTGCAAAGAAACTCACCTTTCCGACGTGCAGATTGTCGAAGCTCTCTCCAAACGTAATCTTCGAACTGACATCCGACGCCATCAGCACCCACCACTTCATCACATCCACCTCACCCCTCGCATCCACGCCCGCATCGTCGCTCATCCTCTCCACCGCGAACTCGATCTTCTCCCTAATCTCGTCCTCCCAGTGCTTCCTGATCTCCGTCTTGCTGAACGCCCTGGCGTACACCTTGCGGCGCTGCCCGTGCGGCCGGGGGTCCAGCATGGCGAACAGCGCGCAGTCCTCATCATTCGCTTCCATGTATCCCGTGAACTTGCGGTACCAGCCGGCCTTGCGGAACCCGCGGCCGTGCCGGTGCACCTCGCGGAAGAGCTCGGGGCTGTTGAAGGCGATCTCGCCCGGCGCGATGCGCACCACGTCGCCGTAGTGTCGGTGGAGGTCATCGATGAAGTAGTTGCGTCGGCCCGTCATCGTCGCCCATTTGAGCGGCAGGTTGGTGAAGCGCGTGTACCAGGGCCCGGGGATCTTGCGGAGGGGGCCGGTGAGTCCCTTGATAAGGACCTTTTGTTTTGCACGATTGTAAGCTTTTGGCTGTGTTTCCTTCCTCTCAAAGTCATCATCCCTGATGGACTGGTCATGACGTACCTGCAGGACCCAGGCGCCACAGGCGAACAGCAGCGCCAGAAAAACACGGGTAATCATTTTGAAAGATGTCGTTTAGCAACCCGTCAATAGCGTGCTACTAAAGATAGGTAGGATTTCAACTCTTGCCGTTTCGAAGGAACAGACGGCCTGCGCCATATCTCCTTATATATGAGTTGGGCTTCCCCGCACCCTGCGTTGTAACGACCCTCGTTCCCAATCGATCGGTGCCTCCAACCACCGATCTGTCGGACATAAGTAGTGTTGCAGGTTCGGTCTATTCCCCTGGTGATGTGCATAGTCGGTCATTCAAGCATTGGCGCTCGGCGCTCGCGCAATTTTAGGTCCCGACATACGGAGAGGTCCCGACATGCGGAGCGGTCCCGCGACCGTACACCCCCTATGAAATATGTAATCGAACATTCGAATACCCGCTGCGACCATCCGCCCCTCATGGACGTCAGAGTACGTGTTGTCGAATGTTAGGTGAGTGTTTTTTCGTACGTACCAAGGGATGTTTCAGAGCGTAATAACATAAGAACGCTCTATCTGTGTTTCCCGTTGAGCTCCTGTATCTTTTAAATGTTAAACAATTCTTACTATGTCTTGTATAATAGCAATCATCTATTGCGAAGCTGCGGCGACATTTTGCTTTGAATTAGGGTTAAGACTATTGTATGCATAATTTCCCTAACAACCTTAATACACCCGATCACCTCTGTTAACTTTCCAGTACGCCTCTCCGAAAGTTTGACAACGTCTATCTGAATTCGAACGTTCGATCACGTATTGTCGAACGCCAGGGGGCAACGGACGGACCTAGGGTGGCGTCGGCCTCCGGAAGCGCCGAATCGTCCGGCCCGCACGCACCTATGAGTTCACGCCGCTTCCTATTGGACGAGGAAGTACGTGCCCTTCTACCCAAAACAGTGGGGCAACTGTATTGGACGTTTCCAAACGTCAGACAACATCTTCTTGTCGCTAAAAAGGCAAAGCGACGGGCGAAGATCTCCCTCGGCCGAAATGCACTTGCGTCTCCAAACTGCAAAGCGCTCACCGATACTTCCTTACCCCGCTTCCGCGCGCAAGTGCTGCTGCATAGCATGGCGGGTGGATGACGGGGAGCTTATTGCAAACTCGCCACCGTATCCTTGAAGGACCAGAGATATCTCTCTTTCGTCACCGTGTGATCATACGGCAAGGTTTATTCATCTGCGACCTCGGCGTAGCAGCTGCCGGTATCATTTCGGAGCCAGGTGGTGGTGGGCAGTCAATGACACGGTTGGATGAAACTGAGGCCTCTACTTCTTTTCTTTTGGTCTTCCCTTTTGATCTCGTGAACGAGAAGCGCCCCTCTTTGCCCCACCGCCCCAGTGACTTTCTTTTTTTTTAATCCCTCTTTTCATGCGTTCATGCGTTTAACATGCCCTTTTTGCTATGTACACGTCTTTCCGGGCTTTCCAGCTCTGACTGCCTGCTGACCACAACTACTATAACAGAAAAATAAAGGAGAAACCACCCATACTGCAGGAAGATGGCGGCTAGAGTATAGTACAAATGACGCGCCTGTGTCTACCTCTTTTACACATGGCCACCAACAGGTCTTCAGTGAAAAGGGCGAAATTGTACACAATCCTTCCCAACTTCCGCAAATGGCAAATACATGGAGCAAGAGACAAACTCCACGCAAAACGCGTACCCCCACGGCAGACGGAAGACCGCCGTGGAATGTAGACAACTGAATGCACAATACCGTCTCCGTCATGAAAAACTCGCACACTCCACACAAAAAACCAAGCTCTTTACCATGAATCATAACTGCCAAACGTAAAAAAAGAAGAAAACGACACACACGACGGAGAAAATTGGGGGGGTATCACAAACTTTCCCAACACGCATCATCACCTCACCTCTCTCTACCCTTCCCTCTAGCCGACTGCTCCCCAGACGTCCTACCATCCCCGCCCTCCGACCTCCTCCCCAACCCAGACGATCTCGACGTCTTCCCATCCACCACCTCTTCCCCATCCCCGCTCGCCCTGCGACCACCACCACCACCACCCTTAACCAAGCTCTTCAAACTCCTCCTCCCCTCACCAGCATCCGTCGCGGTCCACCTCACCACGCCATCCGCATCGTCCGCATAGGCGCCCGTCAGCCACCGCCCCATGTACGTGTCCCACCTGCGCGGGTCCTCGTGCGCCGCTCGCTCGCGCGCGCGGCGCTGGCGGACCAGCTTCTCGGCTGCCTGCCGGACCTTAACCATCGGCGGCGCGTACGTGTCGTATTTGTGGTCGAAGGGGCGGTGCAGGTACGCGGCCGTCGCCTCTTCCATGCGCGTCAGCGTCCGGCCGCCGGGAACGGGCTTCGGCTGTTTCTTTTTCTTCTTGCCGGCTTGGGCTGCAGTGTCGTTGTTTTGCTTTGGCTGTTGCTGTTGCTGTTGCTGCTTCTGCTGTTGTTGTTGTTCTGGCTGCTTCTTTTGCTGCTGATCTTTTTGGCTGTTGGACACGGTGTTGCTGTTGGTGACAAGGCTGTCGGACGACACGGAGGGGAGTGTGCCGGAGGAAGTTATGTCTGCGTCATCGTTGAGCTTGGTGGTAGGGATCTGGAAATCCAGTCGCCTCCGGTCTGTTCCCGTATCCTCCCGCGGCACATGCTGGTCACGAAGCACGGCGGCCGTGCAGCTGGAGAGGATAGCTGGCGCAGAAGAGGACGCGATGTTGTTCTTGTTGGATGGGGCAGGTGTTGCCACGGCCACGGCCGTCGCTGTCGCTGCAGCGGCAGCAAAAGCCCCAGGGCCGCCCCAAATCCCGTTCTCCCAGTTGTCCAGCTTCATCTTCTCCAGCCCCTTGTCGACATTGAGCCGCTTGTACCACGTGTTCTCGCCCTTGGCAATGCGCACCATAGCGCGGTGCTGCTCCTCACCCTCGGTGTATTTGATCAGCACGTTCTTAAACACGGCAAACTTCTCTGCCATTTTCTTCATCATTTTGCTCGTGCCAAAAGGCCCCGGCCATGCGCTTGCGAATCCGTCCGCGCTCTCGTCCGGCCGCCCAGTCCCGATGGACAGCAGCAGCGCTGGGTCGCGGTGTTCGCCGTACAGCGACACAAACTCGGACCACGCCGCGCCCGCCGGATTGTTCTCGCGAATCCCGCCGTCCTTGAAGCCCATGATCTCGCCGCGGATATCTGCCTCCAGGATCTTGAAGTAAAAGGGTGCTGCTGACGTGGCCCGCGTGACTTCCCAAATTTTGAGCTTGTCTGCACCTTCGTTGTAGAGGGTGATGTAGTTAGGGACGTTGATATAGCGATGGTCGTAGGTGCGGAGCAGGTGCGCCTCATTCACTCTCTCGTTGTGGGTAGCGGTGAGGCATATTCTGTAATACATGTTAGATTATCTGTAAAGGAGCAACATCACTTCCTGTAAGTAGCTGAAACCATTGTCGAGACATGAACGCGGAATCAACAGCCCTACGTTCACATCCAGACAATAGCTTTTACTGCCCACATATGATGTTTTTCGCAGAGAAATTTCGGGTGAACGTACGAGTGGCAGATTTGCTCTCCAGGCCGTAATACCAGAGAACTAACGGGGTCTTCTTCCTCTTCAACATTCCAAGGGAACCAGTCGTTACCATCGCAAGTGCCGTTAGGATGTGTCTTGCAATGGCGCTTCACGATCTCCTTGACGGCTTCTTCCAAGGGCTTATGCCGATATTTTGTCGTCAGAGGCACTACGCTTCGTCTTGTACCAAAGAGGTCATTGCCAACCTGTTTGACCTTAGTTTCCATGGATTTTGAATACGGCGCGCAAAATCACGTACCTGTCGGTAGAGCTCCAAACATTGTGGTACGCTCATGCGTAACCGTCCGAGCATTGTTGCTATCAGGCCTCCTGTGCTTGTTCCGTACATGAAGTCGAAGTAGTGCGCGGGTAACAGCTCGTCCTCGTTGAATGTACGCGGTTCAAATGGTGGTGTGGAGGTGCCGTCTTTCCGCCGGGT
The DNA here is from genome assembly GCA_030512325.1 of Lasiodiplodia hormozganensis. Lineage (NCBI taxonomy): Eukaryota > Fungi > Ascomycota > Dothideomycetes > Botryosphaeriales > Botryosphaeriaceae > Lasiodiplodia > Lasiodiplodia hormozganensis. The sequence continues at coordinate 472,057 of JAUJDW010000016.1, read as the reverse complement.
CGCCGCTTCTGCTGCCTCTTCCATTTCAAGCTTGCGCTCCCATTGTGCGATTTCGTGCATGAGCTGTTGGACCATCAAGAGGCTCGAGTAGCCGCGAATACCGCCGCCGTCTGTAAAAAGTCATTGTCAGCAACAGTTGAAGCGGACGTCCGGACGCGGATGTGAATTTTTAAAATGCACAAATACGTCCAGACCTGGGGCTCAGCTACCCACGTAAGTAGGTTGAGTAGGACGAAAGAATGAGCTGCCGCGTGGGCCTTTGGCGAACTCAAGCTCGAACCTCATGCAACCCGCACATGTGCGCACGTACCTAGCGTAAGTATCGCAGGATCCCACGGATCTTTCACCGTCCGCGCCCATTCGCTGCCATTTGAGTAGTCGTCATCCGCGGAGGCGAATGTCCGTACGGTTCGAACGCTGCGAGGTCGTTGGGGAGTGCCGGTCGTGTCGACCCTCAGCGCCGCCATGGCGTTGAACGATCGGCACGTAGTTCACTGGCTGTCGCGCACAAGCCAGCTGGATTTGCAGTTGTTGTCTGTCGGGGAGGCGATTCAGCAGCGGGAAGCTCAGAGAGCTAGTCCAGCGGAGATTAGGACAGGAACGCGGAAGAGAAAGAAGGGTCCTGGCGGGCGATTCAGCGACGGGAAGCTCGCTAATCTTGGAGAGCTAGGCTCCAGCAAAAATCAGGACAGGAACGCGGCAGAGAAACAAGGCTCGCCGCGGCGCTAACGGAGCTCTCGCCAATTTCCCGGGGGTGAGAAGACGTAAGCTCTCGAAACAGCAGGCGCTCGGGAAAGCGGTAGATATACCGGCGGGCGAGAGCTTTGGGCGATCAAGATGGTTTCTGGGTGAACGACAAGGCGACGGGACACGGACTGCTGTGGGGGTGGGACGTCTCTTAGTCTTATTAAACAGCGGGCCCCCGATCCGCATGATGCACGCTCTGGGGGTTGCTGCAGGCCCCTTGGAGCGGATGTGGCTGCGAAAATCTACTATTTTCGATCAAGTGGCCGCGACTTTTACGGGCCGTGGAACACGAGAGGCCATGAGTACCTGGCCATCAGCTCAAGTGCGTCATAGCCAAAGAGATTTGCGCGGACGGCCTGCGGGATTAAGGGTGGCGCCGGGCTCGGAGCCGGGCCGTTGCTGGAAGCAGCGAGAGCATCGTGATCAAACCGTTTGATAGGGTTCTTACGCAAACCGGCGTGGTGGTTAGCTACTCGAGCTTTTTGCTCCTTCGCACTGGCTGTTTGCGCGCCCATCATGCGTGCCGACGCATTTTGCTTTGCAGAGGTGTGGGCGCTGGTCAGCAGCGCGTGATGCACGGCCATTGGCTAGCGTGCAGATCTTCAGAATCAAAAGACTGCCGGGTCAGCAGGCTCTGGGGCGTGTGGCGTCGCGGCCGGAGGATAATGTCGGGACGGAATCAGGATGGGGATCCCGCGGCACACCGTGCAACTGCAGGCACCTCGCCACTGGCTGCGGGCAGAAGCGAGGCTGGCAGGTGCAGTCTGGGGCGATCCTGCCAACGCTGAGCCACCACGCGCAGGGCGCAGCCCAACCCAGCTCTACAAACAAGTCTGCCCACCTCTTACTCACCGCCCAGCATCTTCCAGAACCTGCCTGTTCCTGTCACTCCACAAGCCCAACACTTTTCGTTCTCTAGTCATTAAAAGCGCCCTGCTGCCTGCCGCCCTTCACTTACCGCTCAACCCGCCCTACGTCACCACGGCGCCATCCAACGCAAAACCGCAAACTCCACGCTCCACCGGCCCCGCAATGTCGCGGACGTGGAACACCGATTCTACCAGCTCCACTCGAAGCGCCGAGAAATTCGGCCTTGATGATAAGGACAACTCCAGCATCTTGGTCTACAAATATCGCACCGGCCTGGATCTCTCGTCGCAGGAAGACCTGTGCAAGGCACTGGACAAAGGTACGTCGCACCAAGCTTCGCCACAATTCGAAAACACAGACACTCATCGCTTCGAACCATTCAAAAGATCCCACCCTGCGCGTCACTCGCAAGCACATTCCGCGCGGCGACAGCAGAGTCGAAGTGAAGCGCGAAGACCTCTGGAACGACGAAGAGAAGAGCACCTACTCGGACTATCCCAATAGCAAGTCCGGCTTGGCCAGCGTCTGCCTGCCGCGCAGCATCTGGTTCAAGCGCATGCTCTTCAACCAGTTCCAGGACCTCTACATCGTCTCGCCCGAGACCACGCCCACCAGCTCGCTGAACGGCTCGCCCGAGTCGTCGCAGTGCTCGCCCAGCAGCACCTGGAACCACCGCCCCGACCACGACGGTCAGCATAATCAGCAACCGCAGGAGCAACATCAGGACCATAATCCGGATGACCACTAGCGTCGCGACGCCTAATGAAGCACGCGCGAGGTTACAGAGTTGCGCTGGGCGACTGGCTTCTCGCTAGCTCTGCAAACGGCCGCAAAAAAAGATAAAGGCATATTTATGAGACATATCGTGACTCAGACCTTGTCCTTTGTGGGCGCTAGTACATACAAAGACGCGGTCGTCCAGTCACATGGCTCCCTGGGCCTGGACCTCACCAACGCGGTGCTGCTGCAAGGCTGACCCAACTTTTCCGTTGCTTTCCGATTCGATCCTATACCCCCTATACGCTTTCTTTTCTTTTGCGTGTGATTCAGCGAGGGCGTTCTTCCTGGCTACGAAGACTTAAATAGGCGTTCCAATTTTGGCTATTGGATGGCAGATAATCATGACACATCACGGACAACTATTTCATTTGTAAGACGCCAGCATGGTGCTGGAATCTAGACATAGGTCACATGAACTGTGCAACATTTCGTTTCAAAATAGTCAGTGATGTGCAACATTACCAGCCACGCGAGGAACACCTTGCTGCCAGCGCTTCGAGCACTGACAACCTGCACGTATATCCCAGCATGGTATATCCCCACACCTCGGCCATGCGGACCGGGCGCGGCGGACTTCACATATCAGGCACAACTTCCTCATTTGTGCAGTGCCCACGTGGTACAAGTTCATGATCGTTACCTATCACCACCCCATATCACTGTCTATCATCACATCCTGCCCACCCCTACAAGATCCCTTGCCTGCCCGTACCAATAGCGTCCTGGACATTAGACAGCCCCGCTGACAAAAGAAAAAACAAAGGAAATGAGCCATACAGTCCCCACTCCCACGCCCTTTAACCCTTTCAAGGCTTCACGTCACCCTTGATTAGGTCCCGCAGCAGCGTCAGGCCTTCCACCGCGAACTTGAGCATGTTTGCCTCCCTGTCGCCATCCAGCCCCGTGTCGACCTCCCTCGTCACCGTACCAGCCGCCGAGGTGACTGCAAGTGCGACGTAGCCACTACAGTCACAATTTTCATTAGCATTAATTTCTTCGTTTTTTTTTTTTCACGCGTTTCTAGCTAGTTCTCATATCATTCTCCGCGGAGTCATATCTCAAGCAGTAGAAGAAGAAAATAACGCAAAGCGCATTCCCAAAAAGGAAATAAAGGGGAGGAAAGCGAGAGGGGGGAAAAATGAAGATGGGAGGAGAGGGCTAGAGCTTACGGCGTCCTGTTCTTCGTCTCGCCGCCGGTGGGGCCAGCGGTACCGCTCTCGCAGACGGTGTAGGTGGTGTTGAGGGTGCCGCGCACGTGCTCGGCCATGCCCTTGACGATCTCGGGCGTCGGGCCGGCATAGTTCCTGAGGTTCTCCTCGGTCCAGCCACCGTAGGCGATGCGCGATTCGAGGGTGTAGAGCTACAGTATTTGGTGAGCGGGGAAGAAGGTTTAGTTTGGGTTTGGGTTTTCGATTTGGGTTTGTTTGAGCGGGGGGATGGTGGTAGTGGTGATGAGTACGGAAAGGATGAAGATGATCAAAACAGGGCATTGTTTCGTGATCTTTTCTTGAGTTTGAATAGTGAAAGAACACGCAAAGACACACGCATACCTGAAGACCGCCCTTGAAGATTGAACTCGCACCGGGCGTGGCCAGGATGGCGGCCGAGGTCAAACCTCCCGCAGCCTTGTCCAGAATCAGTAAGATAGCGCAGTTTGAACTCTGCCGGCGGAACCCATACCGTCTCAGCAACGGACAGCGTCTCTCCCCTCTCCTTCAACAACTCGGCAACTTCCTTCGAAACGGCCTTCAATTCCGGGGGCGGGAACATGATTGCAACGGCTGTGTAGGATGTGTAGGATGCAGCGATGAGACAACGGCGGGCCGATTAGCGAAGATTGGCAGACGCGATAAGCGGGCAACTCAAAGGCGAGAGAGAGAGGAAAAAGCAAAAGAGCAAAGAAGGGGGATCGCGAGGCGGTGCAAGTTGTTTTAAATGGGGCTGGTGAACCATACGAAGGTTTTATTGAAGATTTAAGGATTCTACATAACCCCGAGATCTCACATCTCACACACCACTGCCACGCGCCGCCCTCACTTCCCGCTGACGCAAACGCCCCTCCCCGCGCCCGCCGCACGGGTGCCCTTAGTCAAGGAGAGACCTCCGTCCACGGCAATCCTCGAAACAGCTTAAATCACGGAGCGCCGCCAGCGCCACAAACGCCATTAGCGCGGCTCCCAGGCCCTGAGTATCGTACGTTTTTTTCGACCGCTTCCCATCTGAAGAGCCCGAAAAGCTAGGGGCGCCGCTGATAGCCAGCCATGTTTACCTGAAGGCGTTCATGGTCGGTTTCGGCGCCGCGCGCTTGTCGCGGATGAGGATGCCGCTTCGCTTTCTTTCCGAGCCCGCTGATAAATTGATGGGGATGGCGTTGGCTGATTATTCTATGTTTAATAATGCGGCGGCGGAAGTAACAGAAGCCCTCGCCTCGTTCGGCGCGAACGAGCCTAAAATCCTGGCCTTGCTGGGGAAGCCAGCGATTCATGTGCCTTGCATTGCGGAGTAAGAGAAAAAAAAAAGGGAAAAAAGAGAAAACGGAAAAGAGACGTCTCAAGGCGAAGGCGAACCGTGCAGTTTAAGGCAAACAGCTACCAGGGCACGATGGATGAGAGACAGCGGAAGCGGCTTCATCAGGCGCGCAACCTTTCGGCCTCAAGGCAACGACCCCCCCGTCGGCAAATGCACGGAGAAACCCTTCAAGTAACCCCCTCGTGTCCCTCCCCTTCATCGCTGTCCTCTTGTCGGAAGTGCGACCGAGTAGGCTAAACCGCGGTGTTGATCGTCGCTCGCGGATGTTTCCTGCGAATGACGTATTGTAAGCTCGGAGGGGCAGGCGGGGGAGACTGCAAAGGGCACAGAGATAGCATCATGCAGCTGTCGCCTCCCTGCAGGCCGGCAGGCAGCTGGGCTGCAGCGCCACCAACACAAGGACGCATGCAATACCGCCAAATCCCAGCCCGCAGCAATATTGCACAACGTTCGCAAAACGTTCCGATTATCCCACAAAATCTTAATGTTCGCTGAGAAGGAACAAGAAATGCCTATCATTATAGCGAAATGGCCACTGATAGGTCGCCGATTTGCTCAACGACTGAAATTCAAGCGAAAGGAAAACACCAAAAATATAAAATAAAAAAAAAACGGCGCTGTGCATCACAAGCCTCACCGCCGATTATACCCAGAGCGACCGCCCCGATTCTGGCGTGATACGTGCATCTGTTACATTTGATGATCCCATCTCCGGAACGCGCTCCAGCACATTGGCGAGGATCGAAAAAGAGAGACAGCAGCTGCCAGCCAGTCCATGGACCCATTGGCCAACATGGGCCACCCCCTCCCTCTTGCGTGCGCGCGCGCGCGCGTAAATCCAATTCCCCGCTGCAGCTATCATTGATCACGCGAGATCGGGGAAAGAAGGGTGCACAGAATCAAATCTACGAAAGGTGTCTGAGCTGATCGTGCATGAAGAGAAGGGTGGAGCGAGGGGGGGGGGGGGAGAGGCACAGTAAATGTAGGCGAACTACTCCCCCTGCCGGACCAACAGTTTTGAAATAGCGCCGAGTTTCTAAAAGAGGTACGAGCCGACCCGACACACGAAGCGGGGATACAAACCGGGCACGACCATTCGTTTACATTATCTCAAATAAGGTTCAGATATCAGGGCTTCCAGGGCTGAGTGGGGAGGCGCGCGAGAAAGCGGACAATCAGCTGACAACAGGAAAAGTAGGCGCTCAGCCCGATGCTCATGCCTCGGTGTTCGAGGGAACCCAAGATGCATCCTGCTCTCCTATAGGCAATAATCATCGCTGCAATTCTGCTAAAGAGAGCTTCCTATTAGTCCGCAATACGCGCCCCGACGTCGACATAGGGCGACAATGATGCTACTGCACGCACTACACTTGAACGAGCAAAGATGATTCATCCCATCTCTTCTGTCCAGGCGAAACCTTGGAAGAGGCAGAGAGACGGTGTAGATCAACGTTGAAGCATTGGTTCAGAGTGAGCGAATCTGAAGGCACTTATCAAGATTGTTTTCAACTATTGATTCACCTTCGGAAAGTAGCCTGGTAATCGGGTCAGTCCAGCACTTTATATGGACCGGAGCGTCTGCCACCGACATTTGCTTTTCCCTTTCTTACGACTGGGATGGTGGAGCTTCATCCTTGCAAGTCATGGGTATCGGATCTTGACGCGACGCTTCCTACATCACTCGTTGATCTGAAGCTCTATTCCCGGATCAAATATGGACATATCACTGTCGTATTCGATTACTATGCATGATTGGCTGTCACTAGGGCAAGGCTACGGAGGCAGTGCAAGCGTAATCAAGGAAACGGGGCTTACGGAAGGCAGACCCACGAACTCGGGATCGAACAAGGAGAATGTGCATCACGTGCAGTCTATTAAAAGATGAACAGCGAAGAAACCGTGAGAGAGAGAGGTAGGAAATGAAGAAAGTCGTCCCGTGCAATGTCTCTGAATTTGAATCTCGCATGCAAACTGGAAGAAGCCCTGAATTCCTAATACTCCCGTTTCGTCAAAAAGGCCGGATATGCATCATGAAGTGTCGACTCGACCCAAACAAAGAGGAGAGAAGGAGACATGAGTTGGTGAGTGATTTTGGGGAGCACTCCTTCGATAAGCGCTAGCAGGCCGTTCCTCACGGAGTTATAGACTTCTTATCCATGCCATCACCCTAAACCTCCCAAGCAAGCAAGCCGTGAAGAAAGAAAACCGAGGACACCTAAAGCCATGCAGGAGAGTCGGCTAGATGGCGTACTTTCGAGTCCACTCGCGGGCCGTCGCCTCGTACCTGGCGCGGTCGGTCTTGTACACGTGTGCGATCTCCGGGACCAGCGGGTCGTCGGGGTTAGGGTCTGTAAGCATCGAGCAGATGGAGAGCAGAACTGGATGCGACGTCAGCAGATGGGTGGCGCGTGGCCGGGATGAAATCACGTACCCTTCGAGATGGTCAAAGCCGGGCTCCACTGGTCCCTCAGAATGTCCAAGCAGATGCTGCCGTTGGAGTTGATGTTGGGGTGGTAGATGCGGGTGGTGAAGTTGACCTTCGGGGGCTTGAAGGGATAGTCGGTGGGGAAGTGAATAGCAAGGAAGAAGACGCCGCCGGAGTAAGGAGAGTCACCCTGCGGTTCCATAGTCAGCAACAGATCTGGTGGATGTGGCTTCAAGAGACGGCGCGTTTGAGGCTCGGCCCCTTGGCGTCGCCGCCGGCCGCCAGGAGTAGGGAGCAACTTACGGGGCCCATGATAGTCGCTTGCCAGTGGAACTGTTGTCACAAACCAGTCAGCCTTGTGGTTCTCGATGCGGTTCGAGACGATGAGGACCGCTCGCATCGCCGCTGCAGCCGCGGGCTCGGGTTGGGGGTCGGGCAGGTGAGGCGGGAGCAAAGCGTACCAGGTCATCGCCGATGGGGCCGGCAGAGCACGAGGAGGGAGGATCACTGCGAGATATCTGTCAACACGGGCCCGGGCGATGGAGTCTGGGGGCTGGCGGCTGGTGTTGGTCGCTGGGAGCCCCGCACCCGCAAAGTTGTCATGCGAGCGCGGCGGCTTTGAGCGCGAGGGAGAATACGTACCGGCCGAGGTCAGTGAGTTCCTTGTTAATGCGCTTAAGAGCCATGGTGTGCGGTGTGTGGTGTTGTTGACGGGCCGGGTGAGTCGGTCGGGTGCGTGTTGTAAGTTGGGTGGGCGATGGGTTGAAGATTGCAGCGTAAAGGGAAGTGGGCTGTGGCACGGCAATATAATCCTGGGTTAGCGCCTGGGAGCGTGGCTGCTGCCCGAACGTGGCCGGCAGTGACGTATCGCCGAAAACTCGATCCCCGACCTCGACTTGAGACGGCAGACCCAAGGGCTGACACTTACAGCGACGCGAGGAAGACCGACGGCCCAGCGGGAGGCAAAGTGGCAGGTGTAGGAGGGGGCGGCGGCGCGGCAAGAGCCCACGGCGATGGACTTTTTATGCAGCCCGGCCGGCGACGGCGAGGACGCCGCAGCACACGGCCAGAGCAAGCAGGCGCACGAAACCGGAAGAAGCGCCCTCAGCCTCATGCACCTCACGTCTATTGAGTCACCAACGCCGCCCTGGCAAACGCACCTCGCGCGCGAAGAGGCATGTCACGTGCTACGTCCTGAAGAATTCCCGCCCAGCAGTACGTACCTGCGTCAACCACTGTTTCTCCGCCACCTGCAGCCTTACACTGCGACGCGTCCAACCTCCTGAGAGCCCGCTCCCCCGGCCCTTGTCTGCTTGCCTACGTCCCAGGGTACCTGCCGTGGCGCAACGTTGCTCTCTCTGCCACCGGAGCCTGGAAGCCTGTATCAGCTGCCTCGGTCACGACCTGCAGCACCATGCGCGTTTGTCATCTCCTTGCAGCCACGCGGCCGAGGAGGGGCAGCCCATAGTCTCGGCGACCGCATCGCGGTTCCCTCGAGCTTTGTTTTCTCTGTGTGACCTACTCGCTCGGGCAGCCGTCGCCAGTTGATCTCCCTGGTCTCTCGCAAAAGCACGCGTGAGAAAAGGAACAACCGGGACCTTTCCGAAACGGCGAGCGGCTGAAGCTTTCTCTTATGCTACTTGAAACCTCACACTGTTTGAGCATTGCAGATACGAACTCGACTCGGCCAACCGCGGACGTTGGCATCCGTCAACCGCACAGCTACCGAGACATTTTCAAGTTTTGCGCTGTTTTGCTCGGCTATGTACCCACTTTCTGATCTGAGGGCGCTATTGCGTGGCTGTAACACAGGCAGCGCCCGTGGCTTATCGTCTTCCCCGGAAAAGCAATGGGATTCCCAATCTACACGAAGGCTTGGACGCCGGTGATGGCCCGTCCAAGAATGAGGGCTGGGAGGGTATCAATGTCAGTGGATGCTCGTCTATATCCGCCCGTACAGGCAACTCACCGTGAATGTCGCTCTGGCCCTCGTACGTCTGTGTCACGAAAAGGTTCGCAACATGGCGGCCGATGTGGTACTCGTCGCTGACGGCGTTGCCACCGAAGATCTCTTGCAATCTAGCGTAATGTCAGCAGATCGACTCTGGACGAAAGGGGTCGAGCCGGCATACATCCTAGCGTTGACGAGAGCCCGGTCACAGTTCTGTCTCTTGATCATGGAGATCATCTCCGGTGTTGCCTTGCCCTCATCCTTGAGGCGACCGACCTGAGCAGAAGCCAAAATGCCGTACGCCGCATCGGTGGTGGCATCAGCGAGCTTCTTCTGCACCAGCTGGTACTTGGCGAGCGGGTTGCCCTTGAACTGTTTTCTCTCAAGCGCATACGTCCGGGCTCTCTCGATGCAGTCTTCCAATGCGCCCATGGTGCCCCAGGCAATTCCGTATCTCGCCGAGTTGAGGCAGCTAAACGGACCCTTCAATCCCTCGATGTCAGGGAACATGTTGGCTTCGGGGACAGGGCATTCATCGAGCTGGATCATGCCGGTGATTGATGCCCTCAAGCCATTCTTGTTGCTAATCTTAGGCGTCTCCAGGGTGCCGGGAGGGCATTGAGAGCGCTCGACCAGGAATCCACGGATCTTACCCGTGCTTTCCAGCTTAGCCCAGACGAGCATCACGTCAGAGATAGGAGAATTGGTGATCCACGTTTTGGCGCCGGAGATCGAGAAATATCCCTTCTTGGTAGGGTGTGGCTTGGCCGTGGTCTCCATCGAGCCAGGGTCGGAGCCATGGTTGGGCTCTGTCAGACCGAAACATCCCAGGATCTTGCCCTTGGCCATGCCCGGCAAGAACTTGTCCTTCTGCTCCTGTGTTCCAAACTCCTCGATGCCGCCCATAACGAGCGAGCTCTGCACCGACATGCCGGATCTGTATCCCGAGTCCACGCGTTCGACGGCGCGGGTAATGAGACCCGACGCGACGCTGCTGACGCCGGCACATCCGTAACCCTGTATGGTCGCCCCCAACAGGCCAAGCTCGCCCATCTCCTCCAGGATCGTCTTGTCGTAGTCTTCGTTGCGGTAGGCCTCTGTTCCGCAATCAGCACACCGTCTGCCAAAACCTCGGGTCAATGCAGACCTAGCACGCGAGGCAGCATGCGCTCTTGGCAATACGACTCGGCTGTCTCAGCTATAGCGAGCTCCTCATCCGTAAACAGATTGCTGGCACCCAATGGGTCCTTGTAATCGAAGCCGTGGAGCTGGCGGCGGGCGAGCGGCGCAGCGCGCGCAGAGGCGCTCAATTGCCTTGCGGCATGACGGGCGACGGGTCTGAACATGGCGCAATCACACGATCAAAGGAAAACGAGTAACGAGCAGGAAGAAGTGAACAAAGAGGCGGCTTTGCTAATATGTAATGAGGGCCGACACGGCGATGATATGGCGGGTCGGCAACCCCACACCAATCAGGCGTGTGCAGCCGACTCCGCGCCGAGGCTCGCGGCGCAGGGACAGCTTGTCGTAGGGCGGCCTCGGAATCGGCAGGCGTCCGCGAGCGCAACGCGCGGGAATACTTCGCAGGGCTGTCGGGAACACACGCCTGCCTTTCCCGTCGCTTGTGCTGCAAGAGAAAGGATGTCTCGCGGCGGCCTGGCCCGCTCGATCCCAGGGCGCGATCAGGCCGAGCACATCAGACCTCATGCACGGCACGGGCTGATACGGGCCGAGCAACGACCGTGACGTAGGGCTGGCGCGACAAACCGCGCTAGCCCCGAAACGCGCGTTGAACGAGCGAGACGCGCTTTCTGCCTGGCAGGCGTCATCCTCGCGACGTCGCCCGCGCAACTCTCTCACCACGCCCATTGCCCGCCACACAACGCCGTTTCGCAGAGCCCGTCACCTCTGACAAGCCGCAAAGATGGGTATCAAAAACCTTTTCCCGATCATCAACGACAATTGCCCCGGCGCAGTCAAGACGGGCGAGATCAAGAACCAGTTCGGCCGCAAAGTCGCCATCGATGCGTCCATGAGCATCTACAGCTTCCTGATCGCCGTGCGCTCCGACGGCCAGCAGCTCATGAACGAGACGGGTGAGACCACCTCTCACATCATGGGCATGTTCTACCGCACGCTGCGCATGGTCGACAACGGCATCAAGCCGCTCTACGTCTTCGACGGCGCCCCGCCCAAGCTCAAGTCGGGCGAGCTCGCCAAGCGCTTCCAGCGCAAGTCCGAGGCCCAAGAAGCCCACGAGGAGGCCAAGGAGACCGGCACCGCTGAGGAAGTCGAAAAGTTCTCGAGGCGCACCGTCCGCGTCACCCGCGAGCACAACGCCGAGTGCCAGCGCCTGCTGAAGCTCATGGGCATTCCGTACATCATTGCTCCCACTGAGGCCGAGGCTCAGTGCGCGGTGCTGGCGAGGGCAGGCAAGGTGTACGCCGCCGCGTCGGAGGATATGGATACGCTCACCTTCAATTCGCCCGTGTTGCTGCGTCACCTCACCTTCAGCGAGCAGCGCAAGGAGCCCATCCAGGAAATACATTTGGACAAGGTGCTGGAGGGACTAGAGATGGATAGGGAGCAGGTATGAGATTTCTTCCGCGGAAACGGCGTCGATTCATCCTGACCTGTCACAGTTCATCGATCTTTGCATTCTCCTCGGATGCGACTACCTCGACCCCATCAAGGGCGTTGGCCCAAGCACCGCCCTGAAGCTTATTCGCGACCACAAAAACCTCGAGGGCGTCGTCAAGTTCTTCGAGAGCAGCAGCAAGTACACCTTGCCTGAGGATTGGCCCTACAAGGACGCTCGTCTCCTCTTCCTCGAGCCTGATGTCCGTTCAGCGGACGACCCCGAGTGCGAGTTCAAGTGGGATGCGCCAGATGTCGATGGCCTGATCAAGTTCCTGGTCGAGGAGAAGGGTTTCAACGAGGATCGCGTGCGCAGCGGTGCGGCACGTTTGCAGAAGAACCTCAAGTCGGCGCAACAGAGTCGTCTGGAGGGCTTCTTCAAGCCGGTGCCCAAGACGGCCGAGGAGCAGGCCAGCCTCAAGAGGAAGAAGGAAAAGGAGCTAGAGGAGAAGAAGAAGAAGCAGAAGCTGGCCGCCAAGGAGAAGAAGGAGGCCAAGGCTAAGCCGAGGGGTACTGCATGAGGGCGGAGCGGATAATCTCGAGCGCACAGACTCCGTAACGGAGATATCGGCATAAAGCAAAAAAAGGCGTTGGTGGCATTATCACGGGTTTCTTTGCTTGGGTGGCTTTGGACTGGGTATTCGGCGTCGACATAGCGTGAATGGGCAGAGGCCTTTCTTTCGTCCACATGGATCCCTAGAAAGGGTCCAAATAACAGTGGCTAGGACAGATTCATGAATGAACACGGAATGAAAACATTCTTCGTGGAACTATTTCCAACTCCACCTTATTTCTTCCATGAGTCGAAGTCGAGAATGAAAACTCATGTCATTTTCCGAACAAATTTGCTGTTCGCCAGTCGAGCAATCAGTCGCACATTGTGTTTGGTAGAATCAGGGACTACAACATTTCAATTACATGATACGCACCACATGGTTTGATTGTTTATTGTTAGTTTTGAATGTAATGGAAAGACACGCACACTAAAGACATGTACTAGATATTTCTTTCTCTTATCATTTGCTCCGTTCCCTACCAAGCTATGCACAGCTACTATACGCATAAAGATGAAGAATCGTGAAGAACCGTGTAAAACATTATTTCAGAAAATGGCAATCACATGTGCAAGTGGAAACTTTAGGTAGTTACTGCTGGTCGGATCACCGGGCATCCACCGCCATATACCTGATTGCTATCACAATAAAGAGCCTGTTTAGTTTAACATTTATTGCGTATAAGCTACTTACATTTCCTACTACAAGACCTAGTCAAGTGTTTTAAGCAGTAGTACCCACCCAGCGCAGCTAAAGCGCATTCCCACCTACTCAAAAGAAGAGATGCAACATCCTCACCCCAAGTACTACTTTGTCCGCTCACGGCCAGACAGTCAGAGACACCACCAGCAGCGCAACACCAACAGCACCAGCACCAGCAGCAACGGGGACAGGAACAGAGTCAGCTTCCAGCTCACGCCCACGCTCCGCGTCGACCACAGGCGCCCGCACGACATGACACCACCACCGCCGTCAAGCCGCCGCCGCCACCACCACACATCTTCCCACCGCCATCGTAATCATAGTGATAGCGACGGCCATCTAGCAGCACATCATGGAGACCCGCGCCGTCACTACTGCCGACCAGCCTTTGTCACCGCGGCTAAGGAGTTGCTCGAGGTGCTAGACGCAGCGCATACGGTGTGCACAGGACTGCTAGATGCGCACAAGAAAGATACGGAGTCGTTGAGGCAGTTTGCGGGGCGGAGGGTGTTGGATGTGGTTTGGTGTGCGAGGGTGGGTGAGGTGGGTGGTGTTGATGGTGAGGATGATAAGATAGGAGAGTCAGAGAGGCAGAAGTTAGGTGGTGCTCTGGAGAAGGTGGAGAAGGCGTTGGCGGGAGTGGCGAGGGCAAAGATTTGGGAGATTGGGGAGGGTGGTGGTGATATGGAGGAGAGGTTGGTGGAAAAGGTCAAGGATTCGAGGGAGATTTTCCCGGGCTTGGTGGATATGGCGTTGCGGGAGGTGAGAGGTATGAGAGACTTGGTTGCAGAGATGGGGCTGTTGGAAGCAATGCTGGAGAGCGTGCTGAAGAAACAGAGCGAGACTACTGCAAGCCAACGACAATTGGAGTAGGGTGGTAAGAAGTAGCGAAAGTTAAGCGGTACCAGCCCGCCTCAAGTTATCTCCAGCGCCGTCTACATACCTAGTCTAACTACCGCTAAGACCTGGCCAATCTGTAGATCGTGGTCAGTCGCTATGTACCAAGTCATTCTGATGTTGACTTACCGAATGTCGTCCTCTCCTTGTTCCTCCTCAAAACTTTGACTTCATCGCCAACGGCCAAGTGCTTTCCTGCGTCATTAGAGCCTGGGAAACCATACCTACCAAAAACAGGGCTCCACTTGGATCCGACATCGACTCTGCGGTCTTTTTGGAGCTTCTTCAACACCTCTCCCGTTGGTCCTGTACCTGGCTTTCCAGTGGCATAGTCAATGTTGATGCTAGAGCAGCGAACACAGTTGTGCGTGAGGGTCACGGTGGCATCCCCGATCTGGAGCTCGGCCCAAAAGTCCTCTTCCCACGGCTCGTCAGCTCCCTCGATGACGATGTTAGGCCGGAACTTGGTTACATCCATGTCGACTCCATCAGGTAGGCGATCGGACACATTGTTCAAGGAAGACTGGGACACAACGAGGTAGGCGGCACAGTCCTGGAAGGTGACGGTATCCTTTTCTTCGGAGCCGACCAGCGGGAGGTTGCTCGCGATGGAAGATAGCCACGACTTCGGCTGCTGTTCGTTGGGAGAACGCGACATCAGCACTTGGCGCCTGTTGTCGCCAAGGTAGACCAGCTTGACCGTGTAACCCAAGCAGGCCGAGAACCAGTCGTTGTACGGGGAACCCATGTCAAAGGCTTTTGTAGGGCTCTGGTGCATTACGACCTCGACTTCCGGCAGCCCGGCTGGGTCGGGCTGCAGCGGGATTTCTAACGAGTCGGGTTTCTTCCCTGAGTCGGAGGGCGGATGGAAATCGACTTTGATGCCGCCCTTCTCATCGGCGCCGTCTGGGTAGATGATGGTGGGATGGAAGAGGGTCAACTCGGGGAAGTAGACGGTGTGCATGTTCTTGAAGCTGCCGTCGTCCTGGACCTTGAGCAGCATGAAGCGACGGTCATACTGGAAGCCATTCTTGGTGATGGTGGTTGAGGGGGTTGGCGTGGGCAGCAGCGCCTTGATGGGGTACGTATACAGCTGTAGACGCTGTGTCAGAGTGGGGTGCATGTCTCAGACGCCTAGGTAACGTACTTGGCCGATCTTCAATGGCATTGTGGCGACACGCTGACAAAAGCAAAGGGCGAATTTGGATTTCAGAAGGTTGAACAGCAGCAGAGAGGCGACCGAGGCCAGAGGGCGGACAGAAGGCCCGGTAGCTACGCGCTGGCACGTCGTGAGTCGCCGACGCTCGCCATGCGGGGTTCGCACATCGCAGGTATCGATAGGCGGTTATGATGACAAGCCTACTCCCAACTAAGCTTACAAACGCGCGAACAGCAACCGCCGCAGGCCCGCCGGGCTTGGCGGCGACGGGCACTCCGAGCGGTTCAGAGGCGTTGGGAGCAGGGCTTTCGACGGTGAGTGAATGATGGGAGCTTGGCTGTGGCTGCAGCCCTTGTGCAGAGGGCGCGTGGTGGTCTTGCGCTGCACGCGAGGTCCATGTCACGGCAGTCCGCCACACCAGGACCTGTTTTGAGGCGCCCAAACGAGCAAGCGACCTTCGACGCAGGCTTCGGGAAGGTCGCGCGCCGACACAGCGTGGCCCAAAGGGCGGATGAACCTGTTGATCGTAGGCGTCGCCGGTCGAATCAGCGGTGAGAGCGCGCTCAAGCTCGGAGGCGAGGGCGCGACTAGGTGTGGCTGAGTCCTGAGATCAGAGCACGGGCCGCGGTGTTTTAACGAATGAGGGTGCAGTGACGTCGTATTTCGTAGCCCGTGTGGCCTTGCCCGGCTGCAGCGAGCCGTTGGGCGCGCGCGGCACCATCTACGCCCGCTGCAAAGACTCACACACAGCCCTCGCGCCGATACAGGCACCAAAGCCCACCCTTATACCTGTCCGCGCCCCCCAGTGCTTTTCGCATCTGCATCTCTGCCGCACTTGCATCGCTCCTGCACCACACCACCAAACCCGGCCCCCGCGCCTCCTCCGCCCACCCCGCGACCACCCGTCCAGGCCCCCAAGTCCCAGGTCGTCGGCGGCAGCACCATGCCGGAACCTATCGAACACCTCTCGGTCGTCGAGTCGACCGGCTTGCGCCGGAAAGACACCACGAAAGGCCCGCCGCTGCGCATCCTGTCGCTAGGTCAGTCGCACGCCCCGTAGCTTGCGCAATGTGCGCCGTACTGACTTTTCCATCGCAGATGGCGGCGGTGTCCGCGGTTACTCCATGTTGATCCTGCTGCAAGAGCTCATGCACCGCACATATGTCGAAATCCACGGCAAGGCCCCCAAGCGTCACGAAATCCCGAAGCCATGCGAGCACTTCGACCTCATCGCCGGCACCGGTACCGGCGGCTTGATCGCCATCATGCTCGGCCGCCTGAGGCTGGACCTCGAGACGTGCAAGGATGTCTACGTGCGCATGACCAAGCGCGTTTTCGAGACGGACAAGACCATTGCCGGTATTCCCTACAGACACACCCTCTTCAAGGCCTCGAAGCTCGAGGAAGCCATTCGCGAGTGTGTGCGCGAGCACACCATAAATGAGGCTGAAGGCAAAGACGACACCAACGCCTCCGACATCGATCTTCACTCCACTCTCAGCCCTAGAAGCAGCGTCCACGGCCGCCCGCAGCGGAGTCTCAGCACTTCTAGCCGATACAGTCAGATCGGCATGACTCCCATCAACATGCGCGGCCCGTATGCCGCCATGCGCTGGGGCAACCCCAACGCCCTGCTCTACGACAGCAGGGAAAACCGCACTAAGACGTAAGTGTAAAATGATTCATAATTTTGTCGAGCATCAGCTGACCTTCGCGCAGTGCTGTCACCGCTGTCTACAAGGGAACCCCCAAGGGTGGCAAAGCCCAACTGCTGAGGTCGTATGACTCCCGCTCGGAACCCGCTCCTGAATTCGAATGCACCATCTGGCAGGCCGGCCGTGCAACCTCCGCCACCGGTCTTGCCTTCAAGCCCATCCAGATCGGCCACTCGGTCTTTATCGACGAAGGCGCCGGAAAATACAACCCCGCCCCCCAGATTCTGGACGAGGCTGTCCGCAGCGAATGGCCCGGAAGAGAAGTCGGCGTGTTTATCAGCATCGGCACCGGAAAGCGGCCCAATGGAACTGCCAACCAACAGCACCTCTGGTGGGAAGGCTTCATCAGCGGCGGTATGGGAGATTTTGCGGAGGCTCGGAGACGCTTGATTGCGAAGATCGAGGGTTGCGAAGACACTCACCAGTACATGCTCAGGGAGCACCTCGCCAAGCGCGGAGTCAACCAGGAAAACTACTACCGTCTCAATGTCGAAGTCGGCGTCGGAGAATTCGGCATGAACGAGTGGAATCGTCTTGCCGACATCAGCACCAACACCCGCCGATACCTCGCAAGGGATGAAGTTCAAAGTATGAACCTGGATGCCGCCGCTAAGCTCGGACGCATCCACAGAGCAAAGGTCCGATGGGAGAGAGCCCAAAATGCCGGAGTAACCGAATACACGGCCGAATCGAAGTGGGACCGGCCTCTTCCCCCTGCTCCAGGAGGCGATGTCTACACCCCGCCCTCGAACCCAATGGCCGTCGAGCTGCCAGCCGAAGACGTCGTGCTGCCCGTGAAGACCCCACAGACTCCTCAGTCGAACGATTTCCTTTCCCCTTCATCTCCGCGCATCGGAGGATTCAACCGCCTCCCATCCATTGACGGCAGCGACAAGTACGCCGTCATTTCTTCCGACGAATACCCTCAGCCGGTCGACCCGGAGGAGGAGCGCCGTCGCAACTCGGGCGAGATCTACTTGCCCTACCGTAGTTCTAACGGATCCCTCAACCCCCCGCCAAGCACCCCGAGGCGCAGCGGTGAGGAAGCACGGCCCGCGACAGCGACCACCGAGGGCTCCATGCCGCACTCGCCTCCTCCGCTTCCACCAAAAACACCTCTTCCCTACCCGGAAGACAACGCCATTCCGGTGAGCCCATCCGGCAGGCCCATGAGTCCAAACGGCAGGCCAATGAGCCCCAACGGCCGACCGATGAGTCCCACGCACGGGAGACCGATCGGCCCGCTTCCGTACCCGGATCTCGACGGACCTCCTCCCATGGTGAACATGGCCAGGAAGCCCGAGATTGGCAGATAAACGTGCTTGTCTATATCTGGGTTTCGGTTTTCCATTTTTCGTGTATTCTTGATACCCCGTCCCCGACCTTCGCTCACGCGGTTTTCTTCTTCTCAAGTTCCCCCTCAGTACCCAATTGGAAAGTGGGGAAACGGAGCGGTTTTTCGTACTGTGGATTTAATCTTTTCCTTCTTCTCCTTGCGTAACTGCAATATTCCCCCGAGGACTTTGCGCGGTCCGCTCGTCTTTTCTTTTTCCTTTTTTTCTTTTGCATTTGATATCAAGCTTTATAGCATGATGACGGCCGATCGAAGAAAGGATGATTATGGATTAGCATAAACTCAACTACTTGATAGTTGAAACGGAGGAAAATATAACGGTAAAGGACTTCGGCTGCATTGGGAAATGGTGGGATGATCAATGGGATGGGGGGGATTTTAAACGGTTACAGTAGGGGAATTTCTCCCTCATGAAGGTTAATCCTGTTGGAATTGAGAACCACAACACACATATCAAACATATCTTAACCTCTAATGTTGTGCATGAAAGATGGCGTCTGCGCCTGCGTGACTACATGAAATTTATTCTCACGGATTCGTAGCTTGCTTGCTTGAGCAAGGCGGATGCTTCCTTAAAGCATGATGATCGAACTCAACGGACGTTGCCCATTTCTTGAACCCCTTGCAGAGCGTGCAGCCAGTACAACGAACGGGAGCACCGGGCTACCACGTACCTGCATTAGCGTATGCCTGCGCCCCCTACGAGCCGAGCCGCGAGCTTCCATGGTTCCCTGTCGAGGCCAATGGTGATGAATAGCGGGGGCTTGTAACACGGGATGACTGTGCCCATGTAGATGGCGATTTGATAGGCCAAGGCCCGAAGTGTCTGCTATTTTGAGAGGTTTACAGACATCTAATAAAGAAACGAAAAAAAAAAATCACGCTAGTCACTGGTCGAGAGAGGGGGATATACCACTTTAGTAGAAGAAATAAGCAAGATACAGCTCAGTCAGTTGGCAAAACGGTCTTCACATTCCTCTTCCACGTCTTGTCAGGAATGTCATACCTTATCTGTGTCGGTTCTCAGTATATTTTGTAGTTTATATCCATGTCCGGACATGATTAACGGGAAATTATAGCCAAGGCTAGAGCTCGAAGAATAGAAGGGCTTTAAAATAAGAGATGACGTCTTATAAACATCTTACCTGAGGCACAACATGCGTGAGTACTTCAAATTATTGTCCGGGATTGAATGTATAGCTGTCAACTCTACATTTACGTCCGGATCATAGCTTTAACTACCCATTACGTGAGCGAGAAACAAAATAACGCTGCACTTCGACCGCGATACCTTTCATTACAATTTACATCACTATGATTGAAGCTTTCAAACTATTTTTTATTCTTTGTTTTTTAGAAAATATGATTATGTATCATACCTACATGTCTATGCAATGCATTTGCCAAGTCGATAGCGGACGGTCATGAGTTGAGATTTTTACGTACTGTACATCTTCTCTTCCTGCCAAAACACCAAACCAACCAGTATCGCCTCCATTTTTCCCTCGAGCTGCAAACGGGTGTGCATTGCGGCTTGCTCTCCAAACTCTCCAGCACCACTAACATTATATCACATCTCCCTACAAAGTGGCTTCCCCTGCGCAGCACGTTGCGGCGTCTCATGCGGTTGTTCCAGGTGTTGGATCTTATGGTAGATCTTAAATCGGGGGTACGCGTAGGCGGGATTTTGCTTAGAGATAACCTTCTCCCATGGCTGGCGTAACTAATTAAGGTAGAAATGCGCCACTGATCCAGAACGCGTAGTGTGAAATCGGGGCTCAGATGGACATATATACCTTGATCTTTGACAAGATGCGGACCAGCACCTGGCTGGCGGCATAAGCTGGCCAAGTCGATGTGACCCCAAGGCCCCCTTTGCTCGGTTTTGACAAGGGTGATGATACACTGCTGCGCCGTAGAGTCGTCGTTCTCTCAAAGCAGCCACGTTGGACGCGCACTCGTGATTCTTCCAACGTCCCGATATCGCCGCACAGGACGCGATCCCCCTACCGAATACTTATTGGCGTTGCGGATTCAACCAGGCGCTACTCGGACTCTTCTCTTCGCTGATTTCGATGGCCCCCGTGGGCGGATGTCTCAAGACGGCAACGCCTCCTGGCTGCATCGACGCAAATATCGTTGCGCCGAACCAATCAGTCGCCTCTTCCACGACCTGATTTGGGAAAAAAAGGTGAGGTTAAAGGTCAGCACAGTCCTTTTTTCGATTTCCCCCCAACCTACTATACTTCCCCTCCGCCGTTGAAAGCGGGCAATGACATAGCAAAAGGCGAGCCCACCTTGTCAACAAACGTGGTCGAGGCATTATTACGTTCGCATTCGCTCATCTCGGTGACCGAACCTCCACCATCCGGTCCGAAACAACCCCTCTCCGAAGCCGCCATGTCGTATGCCAATCTCGCCGAGGCATCTACGGCGAACATCTGCCCGGAACCCATGGAGCCCATGCTGGGTGGTACGTCGCTGTAGCCGATGAGGCCGGCGGGGTGCGTCATGGAGAAGTTCCGTGATTGGAGGTTTGGTGTGTCGCCGTGCATGAGCTTGTGTCGCTTGGCAATTCCGAGCATCTGAGCGTGTGATAGTCCAAACTCTTTTCCAATGTGTAGAAGGCGGCCCTGTAGCCATTCGCGCTGCTGTTCCGGGATACACTCGACGTTCGCGGCAACGAAGACGTGCCAAACAAGGAGGAAGCCGCCAAGCGCTTCGGCAGCTGGATCGTGGGTCAGTATTATTCGAGTACGTGGAGGAATGAGGGGGTGCTCACACTCTCGGTCTTGACCAATCTCTCTAGCGCGAGGCTGAAGGTCATAATTGATGTGGAAAGGGACGCTGGCGCATAAATCATCGATGAGGCCTTGGGTGATGAAATGGGTATTGGCAAGCATTGCCTTGACCGAGAGGTCGGTGGAATCAGGCGAGATGACTGAGCAGCAAGCCATGATGATAGAGAGAGTGAAGATGCGGGTGACACGATAGTCGTTCCAGATGTGAGAGGTCCAGACGTCTACGTAGGCGTGTACTGGACCGACCCAGCGGTCAGCAGTATAGACGTCTTCTGGTACCTCGTTCTGATATGCGACGGTCCTATGGGCCCATTGGTCTGACAATGACGAAGCCCACTGGTTCAGAGCAACATCGACTTCTCTTGCCGCAGCTATCAAAGACCATGCCTCCTCTTTTTTGTCGTCCTTGACTTTGTTGTTCATCAGTGCACGGACCCGAGATCGAAGCGCTGGGAGGCCCATGGATATGACGGTGAGACGATTTGCAGGGTTCTCTTCCTGGATAGCCCAGCCAGGAATGCCTGGAAATTCCTCGACTGGCCTGCACCGTTGCATGGAGTTTGTCAACTATCACGTGTCAGCGCGTGGTTGTAGGCAGTATTGAAGGGTTTCCAGTACCATCAATGCCCGTACAGCTTGGAATAGCTTTCGCGAGGACTCGGACTCCAGTTGCTTCGGACCACGGAGTTTGGCTAATGTGACGGCACCGTCGATATGGTGTGCCCATGCGCTGATGGACTCATTGGTTGCGTGCATTGCCTAGGCAAGGATCAGTCAATGCTACTCGGGAAAAGACGAATATGCATTACACAGTTTTTGAAATCTTCAACGTATGTTGCGGCAGCAACTTGCAGGAGGCGTTTTTTGTGGTTTTGAAATACCTCGTATAGAACAAACAGCATGATTGTGAGCAATGTCTCGTCGGACCTGGCTTGAACCGGGTCCTGTAGTGCCTTCTGCGCCTTTTGTAGCGCTTTCCCATAGAATTGTGCGGATTCTTGCAAAAGGTGTGACCGGCCAGGGTAGTTTCCGAGAACTGCAAGGGATACAGCATGGGTCGCAAGGTGGAAAGTAGATCCAGCGGGCGTCGAATTGTAATAGGGCACGATAAGTTCGAAAAACCCTCGAGCAGTCTCGTCGTGCTGGGGAAGGAGAACGAAGTTGCGGAAGAAGAAGGCAGTTGCCTGGTTTTCTATGGAGAACGAAAGACCTTGAGGGAGTGCGAATCCGCGCAAAGCGAACAGAGCATTTATCAGAGTTCTATCAGTGGGGGCCCTACGGGATTGCGTAGGCGGATATGTGGTCTGCTTCACGATGGGGAGCGGTGATTGGTCGTCAGTTGGAGATTCTTGGGGAGTGTCATCACTACAAGAATGTTAGCATTGCTGCTATCAAGAGGGTATGAGCTCGCTAGTAGGCGTCACGGCGGAGCGTGTTGATTGAAGAGCGAGCCAAGCGCTACTAGCGGTGGTGTCTCATGATTCCACGCAGATCCAAGATGGGTAGACCTACCTGGGGGATGAGGTCGAATTGGAGGGGCTCGGCTTCTGCTTGGAGGCGGCCCGCTTGGTCCTGCGAGCCACGGCGGCATTCTCGTTTCGAAAGATGAGGTCGAATTCGTCAGGGAAGCCAGGGCAATTTCTGCCCGACTTTTTGCAGTTGCCGCACGATGGACGGGCTTCGTCACACTACAAACGAATCAGTGGGAGTGGGGAAAAAGCGGGGGGTCAGGTGGTGCATTACTCTTATTCGACGCGTCTTGCAAGTTTGGCAACCACGACTCGGTTTTCCGGTATAGACCATGGTCACGGATTGGGGAACGGATGCGAGCTCGCAAGGATCGCCAAATGGGGCAAGACCGGAGAAAGAGGCACGGCACCCAGGAACATGCCTCAGCCGCCGTGGCGCGAGGTATATAAGTGAGGGCCGTCGTGCGGCGTCAGGGGAAGCTGCGGACCCGTGAGATCAAAGCTTGCTGCCTAAGGAAGTGGTGCCGCGAGGGAGTTGTGCAGTCGGGGAGTCGGTGCTGGGAGATTCCGGTAACAACCCTGGCGGCTTGGCCAAGAGAAAGTTCAAACGGCGCTGACGATGCCCAAAGAAGCAGAAGTCGAAGGCTATGACGGACGGTAGAAGGACAGCTGCGCCTCAGGACGGAGGAGAGCAGCTGATGACTCGGCAGTGGAAAATGGCAATCCTTGCCAGCGATCAGCACGCGGGCTGGAGGTTCCCGAGAACGGCGCAGCGGCAGGCGGAGTTCTGACGGGCGGATACACCGAGGCCGCGCCCGAGGTGCTGAGAAGGTGGTCAAGGGCGTGAGATAGCTCGCAAGCATGACCACATTAGGCGCAAGCGAGCCGAGCCAGCCACTCGGCCCTCGCGGTGGGCGACTCCGGGAGCAACCGGCAACAACCGTCAGCAGCCACCGAACTGTCTCCTCCCTCGTGGACTCTTAACTAGCACCAGCACGTCCTATCGAATACTGCGTCTCGAAGCTAGATGGCTCCGCGAACGTCACTGTGGGCTGATCCACCGCCTTGGGAGCCGCGCAACGCTGCAGATCGTCGGTCTCTACCGTCGGTGCTATCGGACTTTCCGATCTCCATGCAGAGCTGTGCAACCCGTAGCGAGCGATCATCCGCCATCCGCGGCGGCGCATCGTTAGCCCGTCGGGACATCAATTCGCTGCGCACTTGAGACAGCGTGTTGCCGGCGCAAAAGCAACTTACGGCCGACTGCGAGCCACTTAGATCCCTTAGTTACCGAGCTGCTGCAGCTTCAGCACCAGCGCTACCGAGCACCCGCCATACGAGTACGACCAAATACGCAGAGCCGTTGATCTTTGCCAGAATACGCCTATCACCTCCCATTGGCGCCTGATTGATGATGGCAGGAAGGCGCCTCCGCCGGGAAGCCGATCCTCCGCGCTGCACAAAGGTGAAAGAAGTGAGACTGGATCATCACTCATTCCCGAGCAGGACCCAAACGCCGGAGAATTGTGGCGCGGATACCACAGGCAAGCCACAACCGGTCCCCATTTAGTGTCCGGACAACGTGGGCGGTCGGACTGATCGTCGTTCTTTGCAAGTTGATGCCTTCAGCTGGAATGGTGTCGTGTTGCAGAGCGCTATCGACGGCCACGCTCAGGCCCGTTCTTCCGGAGATAGGCCCGGCGGTGTGTTGAGCTGAATCACAAGCAAAATGGCGCTGCAGCCGGTTCCGCGCCATATCATGGTGTCTTTTTTTGCATCTCCTTTCTCGCAAATTCCTTAGCATGCGGCTGTGTCCCAATTTGTAAAAATAGACGACAGATCATACGAGTGTGCTAGCCTCGGCATCGCACATGCTACCGACTCCTTAGCTGTGACATCGTTCATGATGAGTGATAATGACTCGTTTGATGAAGTTTGCCATTGCGGTGATAAGAATAGTCCACCGGGAATGGGGAGCGGTGATCGAGTTCGGCTGCAGGGCTGCACGTGCGGCTCAAGTGACGCCCGAGTGCAGGATGCGCAGGTCCAATGCGTGGCGTAACGAATGGCAGCACTCGAGAGTGCATGTAGCGGATGTGGTGGTTGTAGGTTCGGCGCTTGTCGTGGGCGCAGGCATTTCAAAGCTGCTTTGAACCGGCGGCGCGTGATTGGCTGGCGGGGCGACGGGCGGGATGCCAAGGCTGGTGTCGAGGACGTCAAAGTAGATTGCGCTTAACCACCACATCCACCCACCCCCGCAACCATGGCCTCGAAGCTCAGCCCATTCGCTCTGCGATCGAGCCTCCGCGCCGTGCGGAGAGCCCGCCAGCCTCAATGGCGCGCCTTCACCACCACCCCGGCCCGGCCGAGTGACGCTCTCGCCGTCGTACGTCCTCTCCCGCACACCCACCAGCTACCGCCACCGCCAATGCCATCGCGCTGACCATCTCGCCCAATCCAGCACAGAGACACGCCCGAGAACAACCCGTCGATACCCTTCAAGTTCAACGAGCAGAATGAGAAGCTCATCCAGGAGGTTCTCGCCCGCTACCCCAGCCAGTACAAGAAGGCCGCCGTCATGCCGCTGCTCGACCTGGGCCAGCGCCAGCACGGCTTCACCAGCATCAGCGTCATGAACGAGGTCGCTCGCCTCCTCGAGATGCCCCCCATGCGCGTCTACGAGGTCGCCACCTTCTACACCATGTACAACCGCGACCCCGTCGGCCGTTTCCACGTCCAATGCTGCACCACGGTACGTCGGATCCCCCGCAACAGACCGCCACGGTCCCTCAGAAGTCTGGGATAGAGCAATTGGGATACTGACGGGAGACTGGCAGACGCCCTGCATGCTCCGCAACAGCGACAGCATCATGAAGGCCATCGAGGAGGAGCTGGGCATCACGCACGGCCACACGACCAAGGACGGCCTCTTCACCTTCACCGAGGTCGAGTGCCTGGGCGCCTGCGCCAACGCCCCCATGGTGCAGATCAACGACGACTTCTACGAGGACCTGACGGCCGAGACGACCAAGTCGCTGCTCAAGGCCCTGCGCGAGGCCGCAAAGGCCACGGGCGCCTCGTCGGGCGGCGCCGCCGACGCCACCAGCACCATCCACATCACCGGCGCCGAGGACGCCCGCCTCCAGACCCCCAGCGAGGGCAAGGGCCGCACCTACACCGCCAACGGCGTCAAGATCCCCGCCCCCGGCCCCCTCAGCGGCAGGGATACCTGCGAGCCCGCACGGGGCTTGACCTCGCTGACTAGCGAGCCGTGGGGTGTCGAGAAGTTCAGGACCGATGGTGTGCTTGACTGAAAGAAAGCGTTGTGTATATTTATGTAGGTATTAAGGATTTCCATTGCCATTCTAATTGCGTAGATTGGCGTTGCGTTCTTAACCTTGTGATTTGTGAAATGGTGCGCCAATTTTGAGTCAGTAATGATTTTCTCGCCATTTTTCTTGCTATGGAGACATACAGATGGTGTTTAAGTCGTGGGCTAGCGGAAGGCTTAGTAGGGCCTTAGAATAAAGGATAGGTATCCTTCCAGAAGAAATCACCCCTTGCAATTTTTGTAGAAAATGACACTCGACTTGTGGAGGAAAGTGAAGTTATCGTCTGGACTTAAATGCACAATTGTTAATTCAAAATGCACGTACACCTGGACATCGCTTCAATGACACGGACTTAGTAGGCAGACATCTGATACATGTAAAATTAAATATATGTTTGGCCTTCTACTGCAGTATTCCTGTGTGTATCCTGAATTCGTTTCAATCCTCCCGCACTTCGGATGTCTCGGCCAACTTTTTCATTACAATGCACTGACCGCTTCACCATAGACTGAAGAAAGAATACAAGGCCAGTCATTACGCTGCAGAACACGCAATTCTCGTAAAATTTGGGGTGCACGTTTCTGTTTAGTTGGATGGTTTTCATTGCTATCTAATGCATTGACCGGGTCACGATATTTGCCCGCTCGTAGGAATGCTCTATTAACTACATGTCCCGCCATCTTACTTTTTTTTTTCTTCTCCCCGGGAGAGAAAGATCCGATGCCCTGATTACCTAATGAACCAAGTACAAACCCCTTCCTGAGAACCCTGTTGACTCCCTTTAAGCAAACTTGAAGTTGAGAATGTAAAGTCTTTTATGCCCACGGCCATGACGCTTACCATCTGAAACCAAGGATTTCGTAAGCTCACCAACTGGGTGAATGTTGAGTAAGATTATTCCAATTTGTGTCAGGCATCAAGTGGGGGTATTCATCTGATGCGCCATTTTTTGTCCTTTGGGCAGCGGTCGAGTGACCGTGCCTTATGGTGTATCAGCTTTCTTCTTCTTCTTATCATCCTCCTCATCAAGTTCCTCATCGAACTGCATCAAGTGGTTTCTAATAAGACACCAATCATGGAAGGTGACGGTTGTGTTGTTGTGCCTACGCTTCCAGGTCAGAAAGCGTTGAAGCTCCCGGCGATCGCCCTCCTTGACTGGCTGATATTCGTTTTCTCCGTCTGCATTAGCTGGTCCGGCTGTTTGTGACTCCCAGTGATTGCCATCCTCGACTGGCTCGTCTGGGGTTTCCTGCTCTGCATTTGATTGTCTGGCTGCTTGTGAAAAGGCCTGACAGGGGGCAGCTGTGGCCAGGATCTTGAACCTAGCACGCAAGCGAGTCCAGATTGCCACATCCTTCGTCTTCTCCATGCGAAATTTCGATTCAAAGACCGATGGTCCTGCGTAGTTCTTCTCGAGGACTTCTGCCCACCTTTCCCAACTTGGATCTTGGTAAGCAGAAGTAATGACTGATCGAAACTCACTACTCAAGACCTCGAATCCCTGGTCGGGGTTTTCCATGAATTTCCTATAGTCTTGGGCAATCCTCTCAGTGTGAGATGTGAACGGGTCAGCTGTCGGCGCCGGAGCAGGAGGCTGAGCTGGAGCAGGGACATGCTGTTGCCGCGCGTGGGAGCTAGGGCATGCCAAAGGTGAGGTCATGGGAGCAGGCGATGCCACTGGTCCTCCTTCAGCCATGATGGGGTTGTCGTGGAGTGAAGTCAATGGATTGACTGGTGATGTGATCTGCTTACTTCAACATGGAGGATCATGGCAATTGCTGACAATGTATACTTACAGGATCGCTAGGCGCACGCGCTGCTTGTGAGTTGGACATGGACGGTGCTGCATTCTTAAGCCTGATAGCCATGTCCCCTGGATTTCCTGGCCCAGGCGGATGAGCCAGAGACCCAATGCTGGGCTCCTCCTCTTTCATTTCGACCTTGATGAATCTTTGGTGGACGTTGTCAAGGTAGAGAGCCGACGGCAGAAAGCTCGAGGTATGTCGGAGTGTGGATAGGTAGGCTGTTGGAGTGACGGTGGGCGAGATTTTATACCCGATGATTCGCATGCACGACCCTGAAATGAAGCATCTGACGTAAATGGCAGCTACAGCATTTCACAAGCATACGGGCCCCTGAACTGGTTCATATGCTGTAAACGGAAGCCACCAAGGGTCCAAGAGCTCAACGATGGAAGCTTATCTGGCCTCACGTCGAAACTCCTCTTCATTTTCATCCTCCCTTTTTCTTCCTCTCCCTCCAGTTTTCTTTTCTCGTCACATACATTATTGTACAGTTATTCCATGTAGTCTTCCCCGGAGACCTTCTATTACTCACTCCTGATGACCTAGCTGGGCTCGCGCTTCACTCTCTGCGCCCTTGTCTGACATAACTCCTGCGTTGTCCTTGCCACAACATGAACGGACCAGCCTCAATATTAGCACCTCAAAATTCACGCTCTCTTCAAGGTGAAATAAAGAAAATTTCTGCATCGATAACGTCAGCGACGAGGCATAGGAGAGTATTGCACGCTTGTTGCAGGGATCGCAGCGAGAAAAGAAAGAGGCCCAGCCAGGTTACATCTCCATCGTCGCAATACAATCATTTCTCCCATGTCCTACCTATCACCATGCTTATCGTTCTCCTGTTGTCTCTTTAGTATCATATCTATCGACTTGCCTATCGCCACCCGCCATATCTCCCCCCGGCTGGAATCAATATTATCACTGTCCTCTTTCCCTTAGTTGAGACAGAGCCGCGTTCGCTTAATACAATCCATAATGTCATCGCTAGTATATTCCTCTATAAGCTACCTACCCAGTAGATAGCAAAAGCCAACGCGTGGCGGTAGACTCGCCCAACAGACAGTGAAATTATGCACACGATACATCCACCCAGAAGATGATGGATCTCCACATGTACCAGAAAGCAAACCATTCGCGTGATTAGTGAAAGAGCAAATGTACGTCCTTAGTAGATACGAAAGTTTCTTAGTGAGCAGCTTCAGAGCTAATCTTGTAGAAGAGGTTCGAGAGTCGTGTGGTGGGTGAGCAGGGGGGCGAGCAGATTAGTGTTCAGAAGCCATCCCGAGGAAGACTCGCGACTCTAGCTGCTAGTTTCCCAACAATGATTGCCAGCGAAGTTTTAATTGCAGGCGGGCTAGAAACGAAGCAGCGACTTCTCTATATGGAAAAAAGCTACCCACACATCGTATAAACTATCGCGCCGAGTAACCCAAACACAAGTGCATCATCCCCAGTCAACATTCAGATAGCGATGCACTACATAATAGCGAACCTCTACTAGACTACCTTTCTCCAATACATCTGCGTCTCCAAGAGCGCTGCACTCATACCCTGTGGCACTTCTAAGTACTCCTGTAGGATTCCAGAACTTCATCTGTGTTCGAACATTGACTTCAATCACCAATGCAAACACAAGAGTACTGTCTCCCGCCGAGCACACATGGAGAAGTATTATAATTCGTAGCACCCTGGGCTAGGGGTAGGCGTACTGATCTGGGTGGGAAATAGGCGATTGAAGCGAGGTTTTGCGCAATTGAAGGCTACTAAATGGTATTTCGAGCGTCTGTGTTTGACTTTACGGATCATGCTGTGTGTTCGAGGCGGAAATGTTATAACGAACCACTACAGTACATTCAGGGTGAGCATGGCAGGACGCTTGGCTTTCAGATGAGTCGTAGCACCATAAGCGCTGTGATATGTCACTGTCAACACAGTCCCGTGGACTGGAACAACGAGGCATTGCTCACCATCCCATACCTCTTCTACAACGGTCTCTCGAACCCATACGTTTGGATGGCATCCCACATGTTTTCATCGAGCTCAAGTCTGGATCCGATGAGGTGTGTAGGATGCCTCACCACCGCTTCTCCTGAGTATCACACCACTGACAGGGAACGTCCTGAATGTCTCAGGGGAGAGGTCGCCGTACCGTGCGCGTTCGAGCAAGTTGGAAGGAGTAAAGAAACCGTAAGCGCCGACGAGGTGAATGGAAGGCCACCAGAATCTCGACAAGTCCAAACAATGGTGCTGATGCTGATCTTTCTTAGGGAAACCCTCATGGTGTGTGCGTACTTTCAATGCCAGCAGTTCAGCGCAAGGCCTTAGTGGTCTCGACGAAGAGACGCACGGGTGATTATGCATAAACCGTAACAGTTAAGCTAGAGCCAGCCCGACAAGAGTTTCCTCTATAGAAGGCAAAGTATTGCCAAGCTCTCCTACCTGCGTAGATCAAACGGTGCTACATTCCATGAGGATACCCTTGCCGAAACGCAGCCAGCGGCTGATCCCATCAACTCGAGTGTCACGATTGATCCACGAGCGGGCTGGGAATTTCCGCCAGTCAATGTCAACACCGGCGGACAGTGCATAGCTGAAACGCGGACTTGGGGAATCGGAGCTCGGAGGGAAGCTGGACTCGGAGGCCAGGCAGGGCGGAGATCACACAAACGCCGAGGTCAGCCATTTGTGGCCTATAGACGCCACGAGCATCCGTGCGCGGGCGGCTCCTTTTTGCGTTTACGCAGTTGCTATCTCCTTCCTTCTTGAACGGCCGATCTTACGTGGACATGCGACGCGTGCTGGGTACGTAAGCTGGCGAACTCCGTACCCGCTCCATACCCACAGAGGAGTCGCAGGATTGTCCTCGCTTGCAGCACAGTGCTCTCGGCACTTTCTGACTCGTTTGAGGTCAGCCTTGTCGGCAGTTGTGTGCGGAGGGACGCTGGGTGAGTTCAGAGTGTGGATGTTACTTGGCTGAAGAAATCTACGGCAGGTTTTCTGGTTTTCGGGGACGGAATTGACGCGGCCGAGATCCGCCTTTCCATCCAACCAGCGACGGGAAGGAATTCCCGATAACCAGAAACCAGCATCCGCAGCTATGTAGTTCCATAGATTCTGGAAAACACTATCACTGCTTTCTACTTCCTCTATAACCAAAAGTAGCGGCTCGCTCGACAGCTGTTCAACCATATACTCATCAGGACGGACATACCGCGGCAATCTCGCCACCCCCGGCCAATCACAGCGGCCAGATCTCCGCTGCCGTAATCGCCGCCGTTCCCCGCAACCTCGGCTCATCTCACTCCACCCCAGATACGCGCGAGTTTAGAGGGTGGGCAGGTCTGGCGATTATAGCGCGAGGGCGAAAGCCAAGCTGCCGAGCGAACCACCTTTAACTCGACGACCGACGAAGAAGCCCTCACCGCTTCCCCCCTCCTCTTCCTCTGACGTGAACCCTTACCTATCGCCTTTCCCTCCCCCCCAGCGCACGCCATCGCGAACCATCCTCACAGTCCACTGCGCGCGCACGCAACGACAACCGGATCCCCCCCCTATTACCGCACCACCCACCACCCACCCACGGACTCCCGACGTAGTACAAAACAATACGAAGCTCAGCTATCCACACTCCGTCCCCTCGACCTCTATACACATCCCTCCCCATCTCGGCCGAAGACCACCACCCTACCAACCACCAACAAAAAAAAGATGTCAGAGACGTTCAGCACCAAGGACGTGGCCTCGCACAACACGGTCGAGAACGGGCTGTACATCATCATCGACGGGTCCGTGTACAGCCTGGCGTCGTTCGTCGACGAGCACCCGGGCGGCGCCAAGATCCTCAAGCGCGTCGGCGGCAAGGATGCCAGCAAGCAGTTCTGGAAGGTATGTGTGTGGTTGCCTGCGTCCTCTGTTTCCCTTTTCCAGCCAGTCTTACATACATCGTACATCTTCCTTTTTTTTCCACTGCCCTTACTGCCTGCCCGCCCTCTTCCCGCATGCTGCAAGCTGCAGCAGCCCGCCCGCCCGCGCGCGCTTTCCCTGCCCTTTCGGCCCTGAGTGCATGTCCGTGCCGTGCGGTCGGGTAAGATAAGAGAGAGCAAAAAAAAGGGTCGGCCGAGAAGGGGAAGAACGCGCGCGGGCTGGCTGGCTGCATGCGGGTACCTCTTTGCAATACGAGCCAGCGCGGCGCGCCAGATTTTATTTTTGGGACCGCGCCGCGCCAGGCCTTGCCGCTGTTGCTCCGGAGAATTAAAGTAGGGGCGGGCGGGCGGCGGGGGCGGGAAACCAAAGAATGCCCTAACCCACTGTTTTACTCTTCCCAAAAAAAGAAAGGGACCGATCTTTTTGCTGACTCGAAAATCTTTTTTTTCTTATTTTCGTGTGACAGTACCACAATGAGGGCGTCCTGAAGAAGTATGCGCCTAAGCTCAAGGTTGGCGAAGTCAAGGAGGAGGCTAAGCTATGATTGGGGGGCTTCGACGAGACAAGAGAATCTTGCGCCCAGGGCCCGGGCGGGCGGCCTCCCTGGCACGTTTTTATCTTTTTTACCAACGAAATGTCTTTTTTGCCTTATTTTAGTTTCCCTTTTTCCTTTCTAGAGGATGATGAGGCGACGAGGGGGTGGTGATGGTGTGTCCGGACACGTATGTATGTACATGTACATTCGCCCGTATGACTGGGGCATCGCGCATGAAGACCGAGTAGAGACAAAGACAGAGAGAGAGAGAGAAAGATCTTTTCCAGTCCACCCTGAAAGATCTGCCTGCCTGCCTGCCTTGGCCCCCGCCGTACGAATTAAGGCAGCCCGTGAACTCTTGTCATTATTCATCCATCCAACGTATAGTGTGCAGATCTTATCGGCCCTGTCCTTCCCTTTGCTCCGCATAAAGCATGTTCATGCGCATGCTGCTGATGATTATCCCACACATACCTTTTTTTAGCCGCCGCCCGCCGCCACCCCCGACAAACCTTCTTCGCAATAAGAATTGCGGGAATATACGTCATGGGCCCGCTTCGACCTGCGTCGGCGAGCCCGGATTACCCCGGACCCGTCCCCCTTGGGGGCAGCGTGGGAATCCGAGCCGTGAGCCGTGTGAACTGACTCAGAACTAACGCTGCCTAAATCGAAGGCAACTCTTTTGCGCAACCCCAAGATGATGCTTACTTGGTCGTACCTACGTACGTGGTGGGACATGAACCAACAGGCAACAGCAATTGTCCGATCCCTTGTTTTACTACCTGCTCGAAAACGCAATTGTAGTCACCAAGCCAAGGCACACAGTCTGAATTTTTATTTCTTTTTTTGTT
The DNA here is from genome assembly GCA_030512325.1 of Lasiodiplodia hormozganensis. Classification (NCBI taxonomy): domain Eukaryota; kingdom Fungi; phylum Ascomycota; class Dothideomycetes; order Botryosphaeriales; family Botryosphaeriaceae; genus Lasiodiplodia; species Lasiodiplodia hormozganensis. Next base: position 439,020 of record JAUJDW010000016.1, on the reverse strand, counting down.
TTCATTTGGCCGTCTGTGTTACGCTGTACGTTCCAGTATGTCCTCTATGAACAGAGAGGATGGACGGCCTTATTCCTGACCACAGGGTGTACCTAGTAAGGTGAAGGGAAAGCCCTTCCTGACAAACGCTCCGCTGTGCAGACCAAGAGACAAGAAATATAGGAGCGCAAAGACATCAATGTGCCACCCAGTCTTGTGCAGACAAAAGAAAAACAGTTAAATCCCATGTTGCAACCCATACCACGCCGTTTCCGTGCAGGAAAAAAAAAACATTGGAAAACGGGGGTTGTCCCAGAACGCCGTACCGAATGCAACCGTTGTCCCCAAGACATGCAAATAGCGAAAGTGAACAAGGAAAACAGAATAAAGGAAAGGCATGAAAAACTCAAACGAAACAACGCCGTGCCGATTTCGATTACGCTTGCTGACGCCAGAAACCCCGACATTTGCAAAGGAAATTTTTTTGCCCTGGAGAGTGAATGAGAAGATCCACAATCGACCGTACAGGGATGTGTGAAGAACCGACTTCTGACCCTAAGGGTGCAACATCGTGAAACGCAACGGAGACGCCATACTCTTCAGCCTTCATCTGACCATGAAGGCCTTGTCAAGACTCCTTAGGGCTTTCGAGTCCTCGCCGTACCCGGAATTCCGATCCTTGACGTGCTGCAGTGCGCTGTTAGGGCTGCGACTTCCGTGACGGCTGGTTGCACTTGCGTCACTCTTGTTCTCCGGCGCATCAGCCGTGCCATTGACAAGCGCGTGAATGCTTGGGAATGTCTTGGCTGGGGCCGGTGCACTGCCATTCGTCTCAGGAGCAGCTGACTGCGGCTGCGCCTCGGTCGAAGTGGGTCGCGGAGGATCGGCTTGGCCATTGGTTGTCGGCTGTTGCGGGGTAGCCGTGACGCCATTCGTTGCCGGAGCAGCCGAGTTGTTGACAGGCGGAAGTTCGGGACCAGAAGTCGTGGGAGCGGGAAGAGATGGCCGGTGCTGCGGGGGCTCGACGTGCGCATACGGGTGAGGGGGAAGTCCAGGAGCTGCCGAAGGAGGCCCAACGTGGGCTGCTTGCTGCACGCGCGGAGAGACATTGGGAGGATGGTGAGCCGCCGGAGCGAGCTGGTGGTGCGCGTAGGGGTGGCCGTTTGCGATCGGAGGTGGCGGAGGAAGGCCGGGAGGGGGCCTGTCAAAGACGGTGCCAGCGGGATAACCTGGGTGCGCCGGGTAGTGGTGGTAGCCGTGGGGCGAGTGCGCAATGTAGCCAGCTGGCGCACCGTAAGCGTAGGGAGAGTAAGGCGGAGTTCCTTGGGGAGTGGGCGGCCAGGTGCCGGGGGGTAGTTGAATGGCGTAGGGAGGAAGAGGCGCGCCCGCTCTTGTGTACGGAGAGCCGACATGCGGTGCGGTGGTGTATGGCGAGCCAGGCATGGGTCCTCGTGTCACGGCGGGGACATTGGATTGCTCGTTGACAGATGATTCGGGGTACATGCCCTTCTGGGGGCGGATGTGACGAAGCGCTACGTCTCGTTAGGCCCACAGCGATGCGGTTTGCAGGCTGATTGACTTACTTGGATCTTGCGAAGGCTGCATGAGCACGTTGGCGGTGGGACTCGAGCGCGCGTAGTAGCTGATCAGGTGCAGGTGCTGGCCCTGGGAGGTGGTGATGCTGAACGACTGCTTCATCAGGCCGTCGGGCTTGTAGCGGTAACCGTCGGGCCCGTCCTCGTCGGAGCCGTCCTTGGAGCCGTTGTCGGACTTGCTGCTGGACTTCTTTGCGGGAAAGCCGTTGCCCCCGCGCTTGCCCTCCATCTCGCGATATGTTAAAAAGCTCCCCGACACCCTCGATGCGCTCCACGACTTTCCGTCCGTCCAGCGTCGCATTCCGGCTTCTCTCTCATCCCAAACGAAGACCGAGCCCGATTTGATCTGCTGGCGTTCCTTTTCACTCAGGCGGCGCTGCACGCGCGGCAGCAGGCCGGTGCGACAGGCCTCGAAGAGGATGATGGCATCGTTGGGGGTGCGCACGTGGCCGTGGTACGTCTCCATGGCGGACATAGGTCGCTGGGGGGTGGCTCGAAGACGACCAGAAGAGATAAAAGAGGAAGAGGAAGAGCTTGGGCGGGCCGGGATACAAAGGATATAAAGTTTCGGTTACGGCAGCTGCAGAAACACCGAGCGTTAGCCAAGGCGCAGCTAGAATGGATTTAAGTTGGGTTCGGAAGAACCATAATTAGGGCCAACAATAAGCGCAGGCGGCCGTGCGGATACGGTGGCCAAGCGATATGGGGCGAAACAAGAAGTGACTTACGGGCGCGTCAGGCGTGGGAAGATAAGGGCGGGGGAGAGGGAGAGCGGGTTTTGTTAAGCCGGCGGGTCGGGCTGGCACATGGGCGCGGGAAGTCTTGTGTCGGGAGCCAAGGGTTGGCCAAGCAGCGATGCGAAGGCGGTGTTGGGGAGGGCGGGCGCGGCGCGGATAAAAAAGCTGATTGACGGAAGGCACGGTAGTGGAGGAATGTGTCTGTTCTTAGTGGGATGGAACGGATCGGCCGTCTTGGCCTTTGCTGTGGCTTGCCCGATGATAGCGAGGGCGCTGGCGCGTGTGGATCTACCAAGTCGGCGTTTTCCCTCGCGTCCTGCGTGCGGCTTGCGTCGTGGGCTGCGAGTACAGGAAGGAGGGCACCCGAGGCTGACGGTGCGCGCGTCGCAGCAGTCGCACGGGCGCCGCGCACTGATGATCGGACGTGCGTCCTCAGATTACGGTTATAACTTTATTTGCAGTTGGACCGCAACCAGCGGGGCTGAAAAAGACTGACCCGTATCGAAGCATCCCCAAGCCCGCTGGTGCGTGTGCCAAGCGACGCCAAAATCTGCGCGTCTGTCTCCAGCAGCGCGCAGCCGTCGCAGCTGCGCAGTCAGCGCTGGGCTGCTGGCGGCTAGTCTCCCGCTCGGCTCCACACGAAACGTCAGCATATCTTTAAGCTTAGTAGAGCAGCTTTTCCCCGAAGGACTAAGCGGCCAGGGTGCGCGCGGGCATCGCCAGGATCGTCGAGATCCGCCAATCTTGGCTTCGCACCGCGTCGCAGCCGCCCGCCCTTGGGGCCGGCGGGCAGGCGCTTTGCGCGCGGTCGCACGGCGCCGGCAGAGGCAAGGAGCGCGTCTCCAGCGACACGAGCTTGCGCGCGGCTCCTGAGTCGCAGCGCGAGCGGGTCCGCCGGCCAGGAGGGCAAAGGGCCACGTAAGCGCAACGGAGAGAGCCAGCATCTGGAGTGCCGGTCCCCACATCGAGTGGGCTCGGCAAAGCCATCGCTCGCCTCCAGCCCCAAGCAAGGGGGGCCCCCGCCAGCCTCGGGCCCAGTTGACCAAAAGGGGCACTGGCGACGTTGTGCGAGCGTGTCATTCGAGCCCTCGTCAGCCGGTGGCGTAAGATAACCTCTGCTGGGACGGTTTATGCTTAATGGCGAAGTCTAATGAGAGGCACTGCAGCTCCCGCCCAGAACCGCCGCCCAGACTCGCCGCCCAGCGCCCGCCGCCCGGCACCGTCGCTTCCGACTGCCCAGCCGGCCTCCCGCTCCCGCCTTCAGCCCACGCTGCGCTGCTGACACCGGCAAGTTCCCGCCGGCTGCGCGCGCTGGCTTCGTTCTAGAGCGGCGCTGGCGTGGCGCCGAGCTGGTTGGCCGAGAAATAGAGTAGAGGCCAAGCAACTGGCCTGCCGCTTGGCAGTCGCGTGATTTTTCCCATGGCGCCGAGCCCCGAGCCAGTCGTATTGCTCTTATTGGGAGGATCTTCTGCCCTCTCGCCTCAGCTCGCCGCCATGGTGCCGGAGCTGTGCGCTGTTTGGGAGCAGGCCTCGCAAGCTCTTTCGCAACGCTTGTCTCAACCCCTACAAGCCTCTTGCCGAGCCTCCTGCCCATCCGCTTTCGCTCCCGCCCCCATTATCCGGCCTGCGCGGATGCCTGCACTTCCTGCCAAATCCGGCACAACCGGCAAATGACAGCCGCACATGGCTGGTTGGTGATCCCACCGATCCGGCATCCCTCCGTTGTGCGCCCTTCTGTGTTGCAATCGCAACACGATATGGCACTCGCCGCCCAGCTGACTAGTGCCGCGTTCATATAACCATAAAAACTTGTTTGGGCCCTTCCGCGCCCGTCCGTCCCACAAGGCCGGCAGCAAACCTCTAGCGCATTACTCGCTATTGGCAATTGCCTTTGTGCCAAGCCGAGGCCGGCCAAAGATGAGTCGAACAAGTGTCCCCCGCATGGACTGGAAGGGACCCTAGGGCAGAACGTACGCAAGCACCACGTCTCGTAATCCTCATCAATTGCAGACGTCGCCCACATGCGCCATTGCTTGCCGGCTTGGCGCCCGGCGTCATTTTATGCTCCTCTTTGTCCCCCTCCAATAATCTTCGAAACGACGTGTTTCGTTCGATTCGGACCGCTCCTTCATTCGGATCTACATCCACGGGCTTGGGTACATGCCCTTTCCTTTCTAGAAGACCCTGGGCGACCGTGCTTTTGACGACGGGGCCCCGGACCCTTGGCCCACGCGTGAGCTCGAATTGTATCAGACTACCCTTATCCCTTTCTCCCTGGCTTTCACTACCCCGACATACCCGCGATCCGCCATTCTGGCTTCGCCCACGCAGCTTAAAAACATTCAGAGTACTGCTACCAGACCTCCAAACCCAAAGGAATAATCGTTGCCCCTGGAGACCGACTCAGCTACCGCTAAATTTAGATGTCGTCAGATCGCGCCAGTGGTCTAAGGAGGTGGCAGCGCACGTACTGTGTAAAACCATCAATATTGCGAAATACTGGCCACACTATCGGTGTTTACCGCACCAAGCGAAAACAACCGGCCAGTTACGAATTTCCGAACCAAAAGGATTACAACCTCAGCCACGCCAGGAAATGAATGGCTAAATGATCAAGAGTTAAGAAGAGAATCTGCACTGGAATTCTCATTGATTGATCGGCGAAGACGTTAGTGATGGGAAGTATCCAAAATAGCCCTACCATGACAAATTTAGCCCTTAGGAGCTGTTCATCTCCACATGGGGTAAATTGCGATATATACCAGCTACATAAATGTCGACTATCAGCTCTGTCTTGTTCCGGTCCTCTTGTAATCATTTACGGTTTTGACAGCCCCATCGCTTACACTGTAAATCTACGTAGACAAGATTCTGTTGCTGAACAACTTCGATATTCGAAAACCCGCCTGGAAGAATCATTTTGTATTGTACTGAAGCTAACATCACAACTCGGAGTCTCGGAGAGGCGGGGGCTACTTGGCAATATAGAATCCTACGCTGGAGAATCGTTCCTCATTCCCCTTTATAACACTTTCTCATGGCAGTCCCCTCCGTCTCTGTATAATAATGCACCCTTTCGAATCTGTCTCTATGGCTATCTGAGGGAAAAGCAGAGACCAGCTTCCATTGGTCAAATGACCGTTTCGTGACGCTGAATTTATTCGGCAGTCAATATCCCGTCGATTGAAAAAACGACCACATATTGAAGGCTCTAAAGAGCGTGCATGAAGAATCAGCGGCTAACTGAAACCGGGTCCCATGCTCCACGTGTATCGTGCATCCGCTGCATGTATCCGCTGGAAAGGTGACGGATCGCATTTGGTTCGAGTGTCAACATGAGGCATCCAGGGCGGTGGGTTTGTGGTAGAAATGCACCTCCTGAAATTTTGACTGTTGCACGAAAGAGTGCAGAGCCGTTTGTAGGCATGTAGTGTGATTGAACACTCGGGTTGGTACGGAAGGACGTTATCCCCGGGCATCACTAACCTCCACGAGTGAGCTATATCAGCCCTTGGACGTTATACAATTCCAGGATGTGACGTCAGAGACTGGATTGCGGATATGCGCAGCATGCTCAGCCAAGAATCAGGAAACCGCATGAGGCCAGCCAGTATCCCAATTATTTCCGTCGGCGGGCTCTGCGGGCTTGAATGAACAGCATTTTGCTTCGGTTCGACCCTAGAGACAGCAAGCGATGCGTCGAGCGACGGGACGTTGTGAGGCTGATGTGGGGATAAGGCGGCTGGGTGGTGCCCGCGCGGGACGGACCAAGACCAACAGGGATCGATCCTCCGCAGAAGCTCGAAAGTTTCATTCAACATCCAGCCTTCCATTATAACTGCGACCACCTCTCCATCGCGCCCAACCCCCGTCCGCAGCACCACCGTCCTTCGCGAGTCGCCGCGCCGGAGCGACCGCGCCCGCGCATTGTTTGTCGCCCACAGATCCGCTAGCAAGCACCCACGCCGCCCAACGCCGACGCGCGAACGCGTACCTATCGCACTACTCGGCATATGCCCAGCACCGCGACCCAACACCTACCTATCGCAAGAGCTTCGACGCACCGCCCGGCAGCTGCCCAGCGCTGTCACCCAACCTCACCATGAGTCAACAGCAAGCCCGTCCTCTTCCGCCTGGCATCCGTGTCAACCAGATCCAAACCCTTCCGCATTTGACCGACCAGCAAAAGGCCACATACACCCGCGGAGTCGCAAGTCTTTACGAGGCTTTCCAGAAACATGACAAGGAGAGCCCGGAGTATAAGACCGCGGCTGCAAAGCTGCTGGAGTTTACGAAGAAAATGGGCAAGGAGATGAACGAATGGAAGGCAGCCCAGGCAGCCCAGCAGGCAGCCGCTGGCGGCGCAGGTGGCGGCGGACAACCGGCCCAGCAGGCGCAACAGCAGCAGGCTCAGGCCGACAGGCCCCAAAGTCAAGGCCAGCCTGCGCAGCAACCACCTCAACAGAACCAGGGTCAACCCGCGCATCCAGGCGGCGGGACTCAGCTCCCGGCCCAAATTGTACAGCACATCAATAGCTTTCCGTTCCAGCTGCCGCCTAACATCCCGACCGGAACGCCTGAGGCAGAGACCAAGTTGAGAGAGGTCAAAAATCATTACGCCTCGATGCTCCACAGGCAGGAGCAGCTCGCAAATAACCTAAAGAAGATGACGGCTATGATGCAGGAACGCCAGAGCAATGGGCAGGAGATCCCTCCGAACTGGCTCAGCCAGAAACCACAAATGGAGGCGCAATACAACCAGGTCAAAAGATCGGTTGCCGAGTTTAGAAAGAATCAAGAGCAACTCAAGCAGAATGCAATGCAGAATCAACAGAGCCAACAGAGTCAGCCGCAACCGCAGCCGCCGCAGCAGCAGCACCCACAGCAGCCTCCCCAGCAACAACAACCGAAGCCGCCGGTCCAGCAGCAGCAGCCGCAAGCTGCAGTTCAGCAAACCCCGCAACAGCCGCAGCAAACCCCTCAACAGCCAAATGGACAACAGATCAAACCCGAAACTCCCGTGGCGCCCCCGACGCCCGCCCAATCGCAGCAGCCCATGCAAATGGGTGGCCAGCCCGGCCATCCGTCTCAGCAGCCGCAGCAGGGCGGACAGAACCAGCCCCTTGCTACCAATCCGGCAGTGCATGCGGCGCGTCAACAGCAACCACCGATGAGCCCAGCAAATGCTGGATCGCAGCCACCGGGTCAACCTGCTTTCAGTGGACAGGTTACGCCGCAGGGTGGGCAGATGCAACAGCAGCAAAACATGAACCAGCAACGGCCCCCGCTTAACCCGCAGCAAGCATCTCAAATGAATCAGATGCAACACTCGCCGCACCCGCCGAGTGCAAACCCCAATGGCCCTATCCCATTGACGCATGGCCAGGCCATGGCAAACGCCGCCCGCACGTACTCGGACAGCCGCGGCACGCCGCAAATTCCAGCAGCACAAGGCTACCAGTCTATTGGGAATCGGACTGATCAAATGACAAACCCCAAGATGCCAATCCCAAAGACGCTCAATGCTCCACCGCCTCACCCCGTCACCATGGGGCCTGCCAGACCAACCCTCGGAGGACCCAGCAACGGCGCGCCTGGCATGATGGGACAGCCTGTCATTGCAGGACACCCGCAGTACCACCTGGAGGGCGATGAGAATAGAGTACTGAGCAAGAAGAAGCTTGACGAATTGGTGAGACAGGTGACTGGGTCGGGTGAGCCCACGGGTGAAGCGCTATCGCCCGAGGTCGAAGAGGTGAGTCGCTCTCGCTGAGCGGAGGGGACACAGGCTAACTCTGTTCACAGGCAATGCTCCAGCTGGCCGACGACTTTTTGGACAACGTCGTGTCGTCGGCGTGCAAGCTTGCTAAGCTTCGCGAGTCATCGCAACTCGAAATCCGCGACATCCAGAACATCTTGGAGCGCAACTACAACATCCGTATCCCGGGCTACGCATCGGACGAGATCCGCACGGTTCGCAAGTTCCAACCGGCGCCAGGCTGGACTCAAAAGATGAATGCCGTCCAAGCCGCGAAAGTCATGGGTGGGAAGACAGATTAAGCGAGCCGACAATGTCGGTGTGTGTTGGAAAAAGCTTCTTTTACAGCTCGGGAGGCACGCATCCCCGACTTCTTCTTCATGGATGTGTACGGTTTACGGTAGCATTCTTTGGCGCAACGGCAACCAACAGGTGGTAATGATGGGGTTTTGGGAGGCAGAAGCTTACATGGCGAGACTGGAAGAACGGCGGGTTTTGGCCCCCGGAGGAAGAGGTGGTGGTGTGCACAGGTGACTCGTGCATGGAAAATCGGCATCTCAGCCCCATAGGCGCAGCGAAAGGCGGAGCACACGCGCTTACAGATCGGCCGCTGGTGCCTTATTTTTCCATTCCTGCTTCTTTATTGGGATAATTTTGGGTCAGCAGGAGCGGGTCTCGCAACTCAGCCGCGCTCGGCGCCGTCACCTGCAGGACCACGGGGAATGCGTTCCCCAAGCTGCGGCTCTGACAGCCCTACAGCTAGCAATATATGCTTCATGATTCATACGCTCGCGGCGCTCTCCTTTTCCGCCGTTTTTTCTTCGTGCGACCTGCTGTGCATTTACACGCTCCCACGTTCTTTCTAGCTTCCAGACGATCGCGACTAAGCTATCCCGCATCATGGCGGCGCCACCACCGCTAGAACCTCGGCGGACCCTCTCCGCACCCTCCATCTCCGTCGAGGACACCAGCTACGAAGAGCCGTTAGAAGACATTCAGTCAGGTATGCTCCTGCAGGCGGAAGCAATTGCTCGCCGGCTAGATGCTTATATTCTGCAGACCCTCCGAGCCCCGAGCAGACGCTGCCAAAGCGCAGAACAGAACCCCCGCCGGAACAGCAGCGACGCCCTCATCGCAGACGCACCCCCGGGCCTGATTGGAACACACCATGGGACCCAGCCGACTGGAAGGATGGCAGAGTGCTGGTCATCGACTACCTAGGCCGAAGTGCGTCTCTCTCCCGATTCCCCCCGCTATCCAACACACTCAGCTTACACCCAAGATCGTGTGAACAGGCGATGAAGACGGCAAACGGCGCATCTCGGCGCAAGAGATCCGCAGCGTCAAGGGCCTGCGCACGCTGCTGGAGAACCGTTCGCTGCGGGCGTCGTCGATCCTGCGGGTGATCCACGTGCAGAACGCGTCGTGGGCGAACAACTACCTGCTGCGCAAGTTCAACATGGAGCACGACGACGACATCGTGGGCACGGCCTTTGGGCGGTGGGCGCGCTTCGAGCGGCCGCAGCAGCGCGCGGGCAAGCCGGTGCTGAACGCGCGCACCTTTCGCCCGCAGCGCGACCCGTGGCGCGGCATCAGCCGCTGCGCCTTCGGCCTGGATTACCTGAAGCACTACGACGCGCGCAAGTACAACAAGGATGCGGATGACGAGAAGGTCAAGATGATGGAGCTGAACACGTACGACCCGTTTGAGACGCCCGTATACGGCTACGACGTCTTCGTCCAGCGCGTCTCGGTCTACGTCCAGCACAGCGAGCCGCGCGAGGAGCAACCCGACGTTCACGGGGGCGATTTCGAGATGCCGATGCGCAATCCCTACAACCAGGAGGAGTACAGCGAGTACAAGCGATTGAAGAAGCAATATGAGCACCGCAACCACCACTACAAGGAGGCTAACGGCAACAATGGCCACGGCTACTTCCCACACCTGGAAGAGCTGGATAACGGAAGCACCGTCATTTTGTTTGAGAACTCGCAGTCGAACAGCCCCGAGGACACGCTGATCCAGGCGAGGAACGAGATTGAGGCGAGGTGGCGCCGGCTGCCGTTCTATCTCAGGAAGGAGCAGAAAGTAACGGATGACCAATTGGCCGTGGAGTGCATGGACCTGGTGCTGAAGGACATCTTCAAGGCCATCACGGTGGGTTGGGAGAGGTTCATGCACGCTTGCGAGACTCACGTCAGCATTTTGGAAGACAAAATCTACGAGAACCCGGCTGATGAGTCTCGTGCTCCCGAGCTGTGGATCAATTCGTCTTTGTGGCTCAAGGTCGAAAAGCTGATCTACCTGCACATAGACCTCGCCAAGGACGTCCGCAACATGATGAAAGACGTCACCGGAGACGAAGGCCCCGAGGAATGGATCTCGCAGAGTGCTGAGGAGTTTGATAAGATTGCCAATTCCGTCAGTGAGGATCTTATCAAGCCGACCCAAAATTTGAGCGATATGATGTATAAGAGCGTAGAGATCAGGGACTCGCGCCTCGGCCTGCAGCTAGACACCAGCATGTGGCGCCTCTCCTGGATTACCTTCATCTTCTTGCCGTTGACCTTCATAAGCGGTTTCTTCGGAATGAACGTCGACATCTTTTCCAAAGACGAGAACAACCCAGAACTCAAGTGGTACTTCATCGTCACCGTCCCACTCATGGTACTCGTCGTACTCTTCTGGCTCTTCTTCAAGCGCGCCGGACCGGGCCTGGACAACGACCCGACCGACTCGCAGCGCGGCGTGTACGAGCACCTCTTCCACGAGTTCAGCGACAACTACCCGCGCGTGTGGGCGCGCGAGGGCCCCCGCCAACACGTCGCCGCCGTCGAGCGCGACCAGGGCGGCAGCGCCTTCAACCGGCTCAAGTGGCGCCTGGTGCGGCACTGGTTCAACCCGGACCGCACGATCCGGGCGAAGGGTTACAACCCGGCCGACGACCTCAGCCTGTACGCCCGCTTCAAGCGGCAGATGGCGCGCCGCTGGCTGCGCGAGCTCGAAAACGACGAGCGCGAGCGCGCCGTCCAGCTGCAGGACGCCCAGGCCGAGCGCCAGCTCGACGACCTCAGCCCCAGCCCGCGCTACGACCGCGGCGGTAACGGCAACTCGACCAACAACTCCAGCGCCTACGACCTCGGTCCCTCGCTGGAAGCTGGCACCATCAACCCCCCCGAGTCGGAGGGGCCTCTCGTCGATACGCGTAGCCGTGCTAGTAGCAACTCACCAAAGCTGCGCCCCACGCAGGAGTTGGCCTACCTCGCCACGCAGGCCGCGGCCGAGGCCGAGCCCGTGGCTGTGCCGGCGATGCGGCGCATGCGGTCGAGTTCGAGCGGTGGGCACGGGCGCAGCGGTAGCGATGGCAGGCCGGGTAGTTCGGGGTTGGATGCGGCCATGGTGGAGGTGGAGATGAGCGATGTGGGTGGGAACAGCGGGGATGAGGGACAGGGGCAACAGGGGCAGCAGCGGGATGTGGGTGGTAGGGGTAGGGGTGGTGGTGGCGTCGTGGCGGATAGGTTGCATGTTGGGTTTAGGCCCAGCGGTGGTGGTGGTGCAGGAGGAGGAGGGTTTTGAGATGGTTGATGGGTGAGGGTTTTTTGGGGAAAGTGTGAAGAGGTGGATGATACGTGGTGGATTTATGGATATACTTATGAGTGGACGAGTGGACGACGGGAAAAATTGTCCTTTTAGTTGTATATATGTAGGTAATGCGGGCTTCAAAAGGGAAGTTATGGAAGTTATGGATCTCTTCTGATGGAGGAGGCAGTCTTGCATTCGAATGGTCGTACTGGTGCATACAATGCAAAGCAAACATATGTAGTGATATAAAGGTCAGTGGTAAGGCTGCGTTGTGTGCAAAACAAAAGGGAAAAGAAGTGACGTCGAGAGACCAGTAGGCATCTACAGAGGAGATCTCAGCTGAAGGCTACCATGATTTGGTTTTTCGCCCATGTTATGGATAGTTGAAGCTATCATTCGGGCATATCTGTGAGACTAACAGTTGTACATTCTCGTCCTCTCAAAGAGAATTGCTGAGGTAGAGTCCTGCTGTATTTGTAAGTTGGTCACATCAAAGAATGCTACACATATACACTTTATTTTATCTACAGCCTCAATAATAAAATAATGTAGCTTTTGAGGACAGCTTCAGATCTCTCTCTGCGAAGCCGTACACGTATTCCGTTATTATGCCCACAAAATTTGACCTTCCACAGTGACAGTATCGGCATCCCTGGTCGCTCGAAGATATCCCGTGATGAACTTATAGCCGATTGGCTTGCCTTTACGGACTTCGTGGAGACCGTGTGTGCTTCACCGAAGTTGACGGGACCAGCGGACGGCTGACGTGCTGATAAAGCCTCAGGGCGAGGCGAAAGGGGAGGGGAGGCGGAAGCCTCTGTTCGTCATTAACCGTTGTCGTCTATGTATTCAAAGAGCCCACCGGCTCAGGGAGCAGAAGAAGAAGTAAAAAAAAAAAAAGCCATTGATCATACAGATGCTCAAGGATGCCGCTCCCACTTGGTGGCGTCCTCGCTCGCATCCATCTCATACACCCGCCGCTGCTGCTCTTCGCCGCCACCCATCTCATGTATCTGCGCGCCCTGCACCTCGTGCGCCCCGGCCCCGCCACCATCCATCTCATGCATCTGCTTCCCCTCGGCCTCGTGCCTGCCATCACTCCCCGCCAGCTCGACCCGCCGTCCCTCCCCCATTTCCACCACCTCCCTCCCCTCCACCTCCTCGCCCGTCTTGAACCCCCCGTCCCCCCCTCCTTCCCCTTCACCACCACCCACCGACCCCACCCTCTCTCCCCTCCTTCCCAAAGCCATCCTCTCCTTCCGCCAAACCACCAACACAGCCAACACCCCCAGTCCCCCTAGCGCCGTCAGCGCCGCGCAGCAGCCGCGGGCCGCGGCAGCACGATTCGCCACCTGCGGGCTGGTGCCGTCGCCCCAGCCCTGGTTGGCGGCGTACGTCTCGGGCGTGAAGAACGACGGCCGCGTGTCGAACTCGCCGTCCCAGGCGAGGGCGAGGGCGTCGGCGGCGTCGAAGTCGGTGAAGGCGTAGCAAGTCGCGACGAGGGAGCGCATGAAGGCGAAGGCGAGGAGAAAGGTTAGTGTGGGGAGGGGGCGGAGGGGGAAGTTCTGGAAGTGAGAGGTGTTAGTTTTTTCTTGTCGTTTGGGTAATCTGATGTGTAGAAGTAGAAAGGAGGAAGAGAAGAAGAGCGAGAGGAATGTTGGGCAAGTCCAAGTTTTGATAGAGGTGCGTGGATGAAAGTGGCAGAGGGGGCCTTGAGGCTTTGTGGTTGGGTATATGTCTTCTCTTCTTTCCATCTTTTCCTATCCATTTCACGTACCTGTCTTCCGGTGATGTTCAAGCCAAAGATTTTACCGGGCCGTGTTGCGGCAGAATAGACCAGATAGCTCACAATAGCGGCGTTGACAATGCCGCCGGCACCAGCCCACACGACGAGCGCAGAGCTCGCTCGATGTATAACAAAGCCAGGGTCCTCGATTTCGATATTTCGTGCAATGTACAACACGTTGGCCATCAGCGCCATGGTGAGAACGCTCAGTATGAGACAACATGCTTGCAGCGAGAGCAGGGCTATGCGCGTGCGGCGGCTGCGGTGCAGGACCGCCGTAGAGCCGCCGCTTGTTGGCGCCGGAACGGCGTCGAGGATGGCGGGCATCTACTGCAACAAAACAGGAACGACAACGACGATGTGGGGAGACCAAAACTGAATGGCAACTCGGCGCGGGATAGAAAGAAAAGCGAACGAAGTCGGACCAGTTCCGGTGGTGACGGATCTTGAGAAGGTCCCAACTCCCCGCAAAAAAAAAAACGAGATAAGGCCGCGGACGGTTGCTTCAGCTAAAATGGTCCCCGAACGGAGCGTCCCGTGGGATTCTGTGAAGGAGGAGGCAGCCAAGGACGCTTTAAGAAAAACTCTCGGCGGCGACGAATGGACACAGCTCGCCGCGAAGATCCACCCCGGGGTCGGCAATCAAGCACCCAACAACACGAGTCCAGATCGGTGGGGGCGGAAAGTTGGCGGTTTGGCGGTTTGGCGAGACCCCTATAAGCATGCAGGGTGAAGGACGGGACAGCTCGCATAGTTTTGTATCGAAGTCAAGATCCCTGTCGAGGCTGGAGAAACTTGCCATTGGCTGACGTCTCCATGGCGGGACGGGGCGAGCTGGGCAGAGGAAAGAGTGACAGGATGATGCATGGGCAAACGTGGCTGAGGCGCCGGCACTAATCGCACGCGAGGATGCTTGGCTCTCTGTTTCCTGCTCTTTCCTCCGTTGCGACAAGGGTCCGGGCGCCGCTAGGAAAGAGAAACAAGGTCGAATCACGCCGGAGAGCAGTCCAGACTTCGATTTTGAGCACTGTTCTCACCGTAGCCAAAAAGAACCTCTTCTTTTCCCTGTGTCAGATTCATCAATCATACCACTGGCATGTGCCGGAAACCCCCGCCATGGTAATGCATCAAGGAGACATGGGTATATGAGAGACGAACAGTAGATGACTGTATCGAGTCGTCAAAGAAGGTGATGTCTTTGGCAGATCGCCTCGGCACGTCATGGATGACTGTTGGGGGCTTGTCTTGGCAGGACCCGTCCCCGGAGATATAATGCATACCTCCGCAGTACAAGAATAGACTTTGACCATGGAAACTCGCGCCTTTGCAAGTGCTTACACTCAGTGACGCACTATTGACAGGAACCATGCTCATTGAGGACAAGAAAGTAACAGTCGGGAGCAATTGAGTTGATTCTTTTGCCTGTTCTCCCATTCAAAGTAAGAGAAGGCTTCCTGCTATATTTTGTGGCGCACAATCCCGCAGGTTTGTTTCAGATCATAAGAGACATGGCGCACATTGTTGAAGTACGAAGAGCCGCACGCAGCATTTACCTAGAATGGGTGTCCTAATTTCGATAGCCACGATTTCAGCATACTCACTACTAGTTCCGTAACATTCCTAGGCAGCTGGATCTTTTCCTCTAGACTTCTTTAATGTTCTTTTGACCGCAATATTTCGCCGCTTCTATGGTATGCACTTCGACCACTTGCTTCAGATGTTGCACGGGACGATGTTACATATCAGCCAGATACTTCAACTTCAATTCTTTGGGCGTTATCGCCTTTTCATTTGCAAACATCGCTCAGCTTGACGAAGTATTGCCTGCGTACTTTCGTAACATCGCTACCGTCACACTATGATACATGGATTACAAATTTTAAATCCCCACAGTTTCCTTCTCCAGCACTGTGCTCATGAATGCCATTTTTCCTTGCCCTCCTTTTTTCCCTTATCAACAACTTTTTTTTTTCACTCTCTCACCCACCAGCTAACTCACCTTTTACGGCGTCAACCGACGATCGATATTGAACAACCTCGGCCCATCATCCATCTTCCTGGCACCCAACCTCTTCAGCTCCACCCACTGGGTCGGAAACTTGGCCTGGATCCAGCGCTCCAGGTCTCCCTGTCTCGAAACGCCGTACGCGGCATTGAACAGCGTTCCCAGTCTACAAAACGAAAAGCAAAACATGTCAGTCCAAACCGATTCCCGCTTCTAGAACTCAGGGAGGAAAGGGGGGAAAGGCAAAACTCACATAAACGCATCCGGCCTCAATCCAAAGTCCCTCTCGCACTTAAGCAGGACCTCCTTCGCAGCATCGGTATTCTGATTTCCCGCGAGCGCGCCGACGTAAGCAGCGAGGATAGGCTTCGTAATCTCGACATCAACCTTGCGAAGGCGAGCCCACAGCGCGCGGGCATGGCGCTCGCCGTCGACGGGCATGCGCTCGCAAGCGCGGAAAGCGATTGGAATCGAATTGAAGCTGGGCCCTTCGCGGGAGTTGACGATGTCCTCCCAGAAGCTCCAGGCGCGGGCGGGCTGGCCGGCGGCCGTGTAGGCGAGCATGAGGGCGTTGCGGAGGCGCGTGCTGGGCTCGAGGTCGAGGTCGAGCTTCATGGCGTTGTGGACCGCGTCGAGCAGCGAGCGGCACTCGTGGGCGCGCGACTCGTCGTCGTCGTACTCGGCCTCGGCGTCGGCGGCGTCGGCGTCGACGTCGACGTTGTCTGTGGCCGCCACGCGCGCCGCCGCGAACTCGGCGATGCCCGTCAGCGCGACGACGTACGTGTCGGCCGTGGCGCGCGTGTCCGGGTGGTCCAGCTCGCGCATGTGGGTGAAGATGTGGCAGGCCATGTCGGCGCGGCCGCGGTCGAAGAACTCGCGCATGATCTGGGTGCGCGCGGAGCGCGGCAGCTCGGCGAAGATGGATTGCGTGATGATGTACGTGTCCCAGGCGCGCGCGGTGGACGTGTGGGCGCGGTCCAAGACCATTGCCACGAGCGAGTCGGCGATCTTGCGGCGCTCGGCTTCCGAGAAGTGAAAGGCGTGAGTCTGGAGGAGGTCGATGACATCGTGGAGCTCGTTGCGGCGAAGGTGCAGCACGCTCAGCGCCGAGACGGTCTCGGGCTCGAAGCGTCCTTTGCGCTCGGTAAGATCGTCGGCCAAGGCCATGATGCTGGAGAAGGTGTATTTCTGCGATGCGCACATGGCCTGGATGAGCTCATTTGCTGCCCGGATATCTTCCTTCTCCTTGGAACATTCCACAGCTTGGAGCTGCCTATAAGCAGCGCGGGCGCCATCAATGTCGCCGCCAGAAAGCCGGTATTTCACCTGGAGGTAGTAAGTGAGGGCGTTCGGGTGGATCCCCCACTTGGCGCCGAGAGAGATGTATCTCTCCGCAAAATACAGCTGGTTCCGGGACATGCACCACGAGACCAGCTCATTGATGGTCTCGACGTCGGGCTGCGCCGACCTGCCGTCAGCAAAAGTCCTCCGAACCATGACGTTCATCATTCGATCCACTTCGTCGACCCCTTTGCCAGAAGCAGCAGCCCAAAAAAACAAGACGTCCCACAGCTTTTTCACCTCATCCAAGCGATCGTCGGCCGGTTCGAGGTAATACACCTCGAGGGTTTCGAGCATTGAACGCACGATCGACTGGGCCCACTTGCTGTCGCCGTGTTGAAGGCAGCACTGAAGCACGGCTTTGTAGGACCCAGAGTCTATTTCAACAATTTGTGGTGGGCCTTGTGACAAGTCATTATAAATCCTCTTCGTGTTCTCCAGGTCTCCAAGCGCGGCGTGAACCCCGAGCAATGTCTCCTTGACCTGCATCATGATGTTGGTAGGAATCTCGAGCTCCTGCATCATTTCGAGCGTTTTCTGTGCTTCAGCATGGTTCCCCTTCTGGTAAAGCCCCTGCAACACCGAGGCCCAGGGACGGGCAAGAGGCTTTTGGCTTTGGCTAGTCCAGCGATTTGTTTTGTACTTTTCCACCAACATGTCGCGAGCTCGCACAGGCTCGTAATGCGACATGATCTCCAGTGTTTCTGCCAAAGACCTAATCATCCTTTCGTTGTAGCTGTCGGGTTCACAACCATTGGGCCTCATAGCATCCAGAAACTTGAATACCTCCTCTGTAAGAGCGAGATGAGCGTCGCTCCTGGGGGAATCTTTCTTGTTCAGGACCTCCAGAGCATTAAGAAAGCACCGCGGTTTTAGAAACGTCCGAGGCGCATCGCTCACATCCTCCTCCTTGGGGCGGTTTTCGTTTAAATAACGGAGAGTATTCAACGCATGTCCGGCTTCGACGTCTGATATGGTCTCCGAGGAAAAATATTTTTTCCTGAAAAATTTGTCCAAGGCTTTGCAAAGCATTTCTAGATCTGGTGGACGTGACTGGCCAGTTTGAGCACGGTTGAGCTCGATCAGCGTGTCCAGTCCCGGGGCTAAATCGATGCCTTTGACTTTGCGCTCAGGCTCGCGCGCCATGCCGAAGAATGAGCGCGTCTGGGCGAAGCCATTGCGGCGTATCCTCTGGGCGCGTGGTTGCAGGCAGGCATTGGCGCGGCGGTAGAGGCAATCGCGGTAGACAATGGGTTCGTTGGATAGGATCCTGCGGATTACTAGTCTGGTGAGGTGGGCGGGCATGGCGGCGGGGAGCTCGGCGGCCGGTGGGGGGTACGGGTGGGCGAGCAAGAGGGCGAATTGTTCGTGGCGAAGCTCAATGGCACATGCCGGAACGCGATTCCCGGAGATGCGACGGCTGAGCTGGCAGGGCGATCGCGGTGGATAGATGGGTTGGCGGTGCGGGTGATGACGCGCGAGTAATCGAATCTCAAGTTCCGCAAAAACTCCAGCGCCAAGCATCCCAAGTCCGCGCGACTGCATCCCGACACCCTCAACTCCGCAACAGCTCCCAATGTCTTTACTACGACTGACCCCCCGCCGCCCGCTGGCCGCCCTCTGCGGCGCGCCCGTCCGTGCTCTTTCCACCACCCCCGTCAGGCACTCCAGCGGCTCCGGCGATGCAACAACAGGTACCGCGCTTCCTCTACGAACCACTGCGCCCCGACTAACCGGGCCATTCCAGCCCTCTTCAACACCGTAATGGCCGATGCGGGCTTCGACCGCCAGAGCCCCCTCCGCCGCCGAGAGCCAGCCCGCCAACCGCAGCCGCAAGCCCGCGAGCCAGCCACTTCCACGCCCGAGCCGGCGCCGTCGAGGGCTTCATTCGCACGAGACATCCTCAAAGAACACAGAAGCACCGCCGAACACGTCGACGCTCTCCGCCTCCGCGCCGATCTCGAGCTCCAGTCGACGCGTCGCTGGCAGGTTGGCGATGTCTACGCGCCGCACGACCTCACCGGCGTCGAGGCCAAGAAGTGGAAGCGGTCGAAGCGCACTCCCAACGTCGACGCCTTCGAGACGCTGGGACTGAACCCGTTGAAGGAATACAAGGTATGGCTGCAATGTGTCCCCGTGTGTAGAAATGGCATCGTGGGGCTGACGCGCGCTGGGTGCGCAACCAGAACTTCGCTATCATGTCCGAGTACATCACCGAGCTGGGCCGCATCAAGCACTCCAAGCACACCGGCCTCAAGCCGAGGAATCACCGCAAGATGGCCAAGGCCGTGCGGAGAGCAATTGGCATCGGCATCATGCCCAGCGTTCACATCCATCCGGAGTTGATCAAGCCCTCGCATGGCGCTACATACTAGAGCAGCGTCGACTACTGGGAATTGGGAGGTGTTGGTGGAGTGTGATCCAAATGCCTGACATAGGAAAGTTTCTGGGAGCATGACTGGTCGTACTCAAGCTAGGCATTTCTGCATTTCGATACCACCTTTGCACCATGGGGTAAGAGAGCAAAGAGATATGTAAAAACATGTAACGTTTCATTCATTCACAGGCATGCCAAAATTATTCTTGAACCGCACCCATTGGTATCTTGCTGAGCCGAATTGCACATACTAAGCCGAAGGCGCTGCCCGGTTCGAAGAGGTTGCTGGCTTCCCGTTTAAACCTGCAGTGCTCGCGTTGCACTTCAGGTCTCCTTGAAGTTGTAGCTGCTGTCCTACTGTCCTACATGGGAAAACACGGCTGCAAACATAGTGTCGTGCGGGCGGAACACAGGGTGAAGCGAGCGATCCGTAGAGAGCTTGTTCTTGCCAATGCTACTAATAAACGATCTGAAGGTTGTAGAGGCATACCTAAGTCCCTGTCTCCTACCGCAAGCTCAATAGTATGGCATTGAAACAAGATTTCAGCAACTTCTAGAGCACACTTACTCCAACATCAGAGCTGGTCAAGGTAGTTGATTTGTGTGAATGAGGAATCCAGATAGGTAGGTTTACCGTCGAGTTGGCCCTTTGCAGCACGGCACTGAGGGCTACGCTGCTGGACCACGTTACGGAATATGTGCGGTGGACGATGAAAGGGACATAATTTCGCGCAAGGCTGACGATGAGGCTGCTTTGTATAAGCAAAGTATCCCGCCGCTCGACCACTCAGCACACGCGCTATATCCCGATCAGTCTCCGTGCAGTACTCCAAGAGGCACAGTACATGCGTTTGCAGGAAATGCCACATCAGATACAGTGTAGAATCATACCCCTGATAGCAGACATAGGTTCAGTTCTGTGCAGATTTGGGGAGGTGAATTCTGAAGTCAGCAGCATGGTTGATAAGAGTGAAAACAAGAAGACGAAGTGACTGAGCCTGGCGGCACTGATGGTGTTCAAGGAGAACCAGGTGAAAGAGTTGGTGGCAAAAGTCGAGAGCTTCAAGCTGTTCGTGAACATCATCATGGATACTGTGATCTTGGCTGCTACGTTGGACACTTTGAGGCGAGAGGAAAAGAGAGAGCATGGACAAGAGGAGCACATGAGGGTCATCTGAACGATTTTTGCTTATCAATCTCGTGCTGACTGTTCTCGACCCCGTTGTGGACAGAGGTCCGGGAAGGAGCAAATGACGCAAGCGAAAAACACTGATCGACAACTTCGAAACCAGAGTAACACAGCGTCATGGCCATATCAACTTATCTTTTACCCTGAGAGTCGGAGAACTGCTTCCGAGGAGAACTCCAATACCATCCCGGCGCCGGCGTCGGAACAAGACAGAGAACAGGATGATGGATCAAACACTCTCAGCATAATCTCAGCGAACAGGTCACGTACAGAAGATGCAAACATGGTACCCACGAGCTAGAAGCCTATTGGGGCCCCCGAGAATCCCGAGATAGCTATAGTGGTGAACATCCCCAGCAAAAAACAATCTCAAAAGGGCTTGTCGCGAGCCGAAGGAGATCATTTTGTCTATGAAGAGACGCCAGAGGTGGCCGAACGTCTACTATACGTGTGGACTTATCTACGAGAGAGGCTGGAAAAAGCAAGTCATGAAAGGATCATTCATGCCTCTCCACAAGTACAGCAGGGTAAGGATGAAGAACATCACCAGCACCGTTTCAAGAGCCGCATATGTTCTAGACACTCTCTTTCTGTCGCAACAGGGCCCAGCTCGGCGGAACGACCGTCGAAAATGCACGTCACCATTTGCAATCTTCTCGCGGATCAGAATACAATTCCGAAGTACTGATGCTCACGATCACGTCAAGAGTCAGAAGCGCCATTCTCGATCCAGACACGCTCCCCCAGTCTCAATGGAGAGCTCGCCGGTGCCATCGCCCAGCCACACGCTTCAAAGGAAAGTATCGAGTATTGGGCTCATCCACTCTGTAGGCTCCGAGCACCACTCTTCGTCCGACGAAGAAGAATACGTCGGCGTCGGCATGTCTCTCGGAGACAGCGAGCCAGAAGATTCTGCAGGCGCAGAGCTTTGGGATGCTGTTGACGATTATGACGTCGATGCTTCGAAACGTGCAAATTCCCCGAGTTTCACGATATTCTACGGCTCGAGATAGCTCAAGCCACGCCATCCTGATATCACCTTGATCAGTTTTTCAACCGGGGGCTCGATTGCTCAATGTGCCCATTTCCGCGGTAGCGGAAGATGGAAGCTAAGTTCAACAATGAAGAAAATGCTACTGTACATCATCCCGGGATCCATGTATCTTACTTTTATCCCTCTTCTTCGACACCAACCTGAACCCTTCCCTAAATCCCACAAAAGATGTTATACACAGTAAAAATAAACCAAACCCAACTCCCCCAACTCCGACCAAATATATGCTCCCATCCGCTCGCTCAAGGCCCCGTAGTGACCCCACCCGCACCGCCCTTCGCCCACCTGAACGGATGCGCCTCGGTGTTGAAAACCCACTCATCCAAACTCAACACGCCCGGCTCCTCAAACATCAAATAGAAATACTTCAGCGTCTCAGCCAACCAAAAGCTCTCCATGCGGTCCCCCTGCCTCGTCCTCCCCTCGGACACGCAGTCATCCAAGCTCGCGTGGCCGTAGCGAGTCTTCGTGTTCTTAATAATCTTCTCAAAGATGCGCCACGCGCGCTCGGGCAAGCGCTCGTCGCCAGTAATACGGTAAGTGACGAAGGCGCTCTCGATAGCCTCGGGGCGGAGGATGTATCTCGGATCAGCGACCTTCGCGACGCCCTTGCGCAGGTGGAAGCGCTGGATCAAATCCTCGGCGAACTGCGGTGCCTGGCCGGCTTCGAGGTTGTTGTTGACGTCGTTCTTGTGCGCAGCCTCGACGGCGTCGAACCACCAGTCCTCGGCCCACTCGCAGCCGTCGCCGGAAAAGGGCCCCGTCTGCGGGCACGGCAGCGTGTACATGGTCTCGGGCATGATGCCGTGCGGCGCGCCCGCCTCGTACGCCCACAGGCACCCCTCGGTGAGACGCTTCCCCGTCGCGACGTCGTCGCTCACGCCGAACGCGCGGCCGGCCAGCGCGAACATGCCGCCGGCGAAGCAGGACAGGTGCTGGTTCTTGGGCTCGAGCAGCAGGGATTTGGGCGCGAAGGCGGGCGGGTCGCCGCCCGAGACGTGGGCGTCGCCGGCGAGCAGGATGTCCTTGTTGCCCGGCGTGAGGGGGCGGTACAGCAGGTGGCCGCGGATGGGGCTGGAGGCGCGCAGCCAGAGCTTGCGGTACTGCGTGCGCGAGGCGCCGTGCAGGAGGAGGTGTTGCTTGGGGAAGTACTCGTACAGCGAGTCGACCATGCCGCCGATGGTGAAGGGCGCGGAAGGCGCGGCCTCGTTGCTCCAGAAGTCCTGGGTGCGCGCGTTGACGACGGTCGGGAACAGGCCTTGCAGCTTGCTGTGCATCTGCTGCGCCTCGAAGACGTCGGTGATGCGCTGCACCGCGTCGAACCAGCGCAGGTCGCCTGTTAGTTGGGAGAGGCGTGTGAATTCCATCGTCAGCGAGCCGATCTCGGCTACCAGCACGCCCGTGGACGCCTCCTGCGGCTCGTCGGCCATGGCGGCGCGCAGGTTCCAGCGCGTGATGGGCATGCGGTTGGGCGTGTCGAAGGCCTTGTACAGCATGTGGCCCAGCTCCGTGGCCTTCGTCAGCAGCGACGGGTACTGGCCGCCGCTGAGGTCGTAGGCGGCGAGCAGGCCGCCCAGGTAGCGGATGGTGGTTTCGAACACGTTGATCTCCTCCAGTGAGCACGTGCTGAAATCGATCTGGTTGACGGCGTGGACGGCCTCGTCGAACTCGTCGGTCAGGTTCATGATCCACAGGGTATCCAGAGAGTCTACAAGGGTGGCGGCCCAGCCGCCGAACGGGTCTCGCGCCCCGCCCGAAATGGGGAGCAGCTCGTCATGCATCCAGGCATGTTTCCGGTACCCTTTCCAGGCGTGGAGGAATTCCTTCTTGACCTTTTGCTGGCGCTCCAGACGCACTTTCCGGTCCGAGGCATCCTCCTTTTCGAATTGGTGCTGAATCAGTGGAGGGTGCGCCACCGACGATGGCATTGACGCCATGGTCGCGACGGGATAACGGTGGGTGACATTAGCCCAGTCGAAGGCGGGTTTCACCGCGGGCGAAGCTTTTCCAGAAGATCCATAGGGCAGGCGATAAGGAGACGAAGAGCCGTGGAAATAGTAGAAAAGGAAAGCAAAGGCGACGAAAACAAAAACGGTCTTCCTCCTAGCGAACATGGCAACGAAGCAGCATAACGCTCATACGAGCGGGAAGGTGGTTTCTTTGCGACGGGGAATCCATCGAGGGCGAGGAGGTGATGAGCGAAAATACAAGGCCCCTGAGACGCGCAATGCTGAGGGTCTCGCGCCAAAAAGCCACTGGGGGCCGCGCGGGACGCGTACGCTTGCGAGAAATCTGCCACTCCTCGACGACCAACTTTCGAGTTTGCGGTCGTACGTGAGACGACGAGAGCCGAAGAGGTACATAGTCGCAGTTCAGCCATAGCAATTGGCCTTTAAGCGCAGCGACAAGAGCTCGCCGTCGAGATGGGCGGCTGTGCGCTGACGTCGCCATCGCGGAGGACGCCTGACGCCTCAGCCGTGTCTCCTGTCATCCCTGTCCGCACCACACGTTATTCCCAGCATCACCGTCTCCGAACGGAGGGTTCGGAAGCACAAAGCTCTGAGACCCGAGTCGGATGCTTAAATCGACTTCGACCGGAACGTGGATCGACAGCGGCCTTGTTTCCGCCCCGCATTCCGAAGCTCGAGGGCCCCGCCATTACGGAGACGTCGCCCATAGCCCTCGTTTCTGACCCCAGCCTCAAACACTGTGCTTTGGCAGCACTCAGTATTTCATTGTCATCTCGCGCTTTACGAACCCCGAGCAGCCGGCCAATGGCGCGGACGCTTCCCGTCTTAGTCACCCGCTGCTGACAAATGTGCACCAAACCCGGAAGCTACAGCTTCCACTCAGACCCCTTCTTACCCAACAACCGAAGATGATAGAATACCACCGCTCCTAATATTTGCTAATGCTTACCTGAGACACGGGAGAACCTTGGCCGCCTGCACCAGTCGCTGCGCTACACCAAAATCTGATCTCTAAGCTAGGTGGGGCATCATGCCCCGCGTATGACGCTCATGCCCGAAAACCTTCATGTCAGGATCAGAAAGTCAAATATGTGTTATAAAAACCCATTGAGCCCCGCAGTCAAACCTCAAGTCCAACCACCACTCCTCATCTCCAACCACCACTAGCAATCGCATCGCAAATCACTTCAAGCCAACAGCAACAATGTCTTCTCTCAAGCCCCTCGTCCTCTACTCGCACGCCACGGGCCCCAACCCGTGGAAGGTCGCCATCATCCTCGAGGAGCTCCAGCTCCCCTACGAGACCAAGTTCCTCGAGTTCCCGCAGATGAAGCAAGACCCCTACGAGTCGATCAACCCGAACGGCCGCGTGCCCGCCATCGAGGACCCCAACACGGGCGTCAAGCTGTTCGAGTCGGGCGCCATCATCACCTACCTCATCGACACGTACGACAAGTCCGCCTCCCTGCACTCCACCACCCTGCCCGAAAAGTACCTCGAGCAATCCTGGCTGCACTTCCAGATGTCCGGCCAGGGCCCCTACTACGGCCAGAAGGCGTGGTTCACCTACTTCCACCCGGAGAAGAACCTGACGTCGGCCATCGACCGCTACGCCAACGAGATCAAGCGCGTCGTCGGCGTCATCGACCGCCACCTGCAGAAGTCGGGAAAGCCCTACCTCGTCGGCGACCGCGTCTCCTACGCCGACCTCGCCTTCGTGCCCTGGCACATGGCCCTCGGCTTCCTCGTCCCCGACTGGGATTACGCCAAGGAGGCGCCGCACTTCGCCAAGTGGAACCAGAGCCTGCTGGACAGGCCTGCCGTCAAGAAGATTGCTGAGGAGAAGGCCAAGGCGTCGCAGAAGTAGCGATGAGGTCCGTTTTGGAAGTCGAAAAAGTGGGATGTGCGAGAGATATCATATGAGTAACAGTTTAAACGAGTAACATTGTCCAATTGGCAAAATAAAACATGAATGTCCATCAATTGAAACAGTTTTCAATGCTCCTCTGTTTCAAAGATTCTCTTTTTCTTTTGTTCTTGTCCAAACCAATGGAGGCGCTGAATCGGGCTCCCCGGAGATTAAATTCACCTCGTATCCGAGAACGCCACCTATCTATCACCTCTTGGCATGCACCACAACATCTAGACAAAACAGTGGCAGACACATTCCAAAACACCATTGCAGCAGCATATGTTAAAATAATCATTTCTCACTTGTGTTCACATCCTCCATTACCAGTCTTGATATATACAAGATACGTCTGCACCCCCGCGTGTGTCCTACATTTGCATATAAATAAATAGCAGTGATGTCCGTGGTATCAAGCATCCAAGCATCTCTAAATAACAAGTCGTGAAAAGAGCGTGACGAATGGCGTAAGCGGGTCCTTTTCAAAGGAAACCCGACCAAAAGATATTAAATGAGAAAAGGGAAAACAAAAAAGTAATTCAGGTTTCCTTCCACCCTCCCCCTCCCTCCATCCAGGTATGCTCACACACCTCCTCCCTCCCTTTTTTATGCAGGCCAAATGAGATGAGAGAAAAAAAAAGATCCAACCAAGTGAAATAACGAACCAGCGGGGGCGTCAAGGAACGGTGTGTGTGTGTGGGGGGGCAGCATCGGTATCGTTTGCTTTCTCTTTCCCTCTCCCCCCACTCTTCAGCGACCGAGTCCCAAGAAAAGGGCTTCGATGCACCGATCCCACACGTCCATGCCGCTGCCTCCAGCTCCGCAGGCCGATTCCTTTCTACTTCCAGCAGCAGGGGTCGTCGTCGGAGTCGGCGCCGTAGGTGTCGATGCGGTGATAGGCGTGGCGGTGATGACGGGCGGCGGCGTCGGGATGGTCAGGAATGTTGAGTGTTGGTACTTGAACTCATTGCCTGCTTTGCGAAAAGATGACAAAGAAACGAATCAACAACCTGACCACCCCGTAGCAGCAGCGAAGACTTGGACGAAAACGAGCAAAACTAACAACCCGAAGAAGGAATCGCGCGAGTCCGCAACAGCACTGCTGCTGCTACTAGACGTCGCCTCCTCTCGACGTTGCGATGTCTTTTGTCGTGGTCCATGTATTTAGGCCTGGAAGGGCGTACCGGTGCCAAAGGACCTCTTGACGAAGCCGGTCGGGCTGGCGCGCTTGACGATGCCAGTAGGGGCCGCGACGCCCTCGACGACGGGGAGATCACGCTTCTCGAAGATGCCCTCGGTGCTGTTCTTGTCGAGGGCCAGGCGGGGGAAGACGGTGCTGTTCCAGTTGCGAGGGAGGATGGGCTTGGTGAAGTTGAGGCTGCGCGGGACGACGGCCTCGGTGATGTTGGTCAGGGAGCCGCGGGTCTCGAGGTGGGCGTGGGTGTTGTTGACATTGGTCACGCCGACGTGGGTCGGGGGCAGGGCCGCGGCGCTGGAGGCCAGCAGGAGGGTGGTGATGGCGGAGGTGAACAGCATTTTTTCTGCTTTTTTTCTTTTTGTTTTTCAGAGGTAAAGACCGGTTTCTCTGTAAGTGTTGATCGAAAGCCTAGTCCGTTTGCAGGGAAGCGAGCAGATATATCTTCTAGTCCCGGGGGCAAAGGCGTTGGAAAAAGATTGACGGTGACGATAACACAAACAATGGCAGGCTCCGGAGAGCGTCTCCTTTATACCAGGCCAGAACAGCATCTGGCCTTCCGGGCGCGGAGGGCGGTCGCGGCGGGCTGGGGCGCGGGCTGGGGCTGGCCCACCACACCACTCATGGCTATCTCTTCCCTGCAAGGTGTCTAGCGTGGTGACGGGGACATGGCATCCGCGCAGGGGGCCCGTCGAACACCAAGACGGCGCGCCCGGTAGTGCGGACTCCCGGCCGATGACAGCATGTTGGCGCGATAGGCACCCAAGCGGAGCCTCTTAGGATATGCGGTATGGGCAATGCAGGCCTGAGAGAGGAAGATCGACAAGGAAGAATTCGCTCATAGGTGGGTTCCGTGGGCTTGTGCGAGTGGAGGAGCCCAGAGAACGTGCGCTGAGATAGCGACTGGGGCTGCTCATCCCCTTTTGGGAAGCGTGGTAAATGGTGTGCAGCTCTGTCGTGCTCGCCCGCTCTATCTAGAACCCGCACGATTCAACCTGATGCGTGCCGCCGGACCGCCAAGAGGAAGAAGCCGCTGTATCTCTGCTTTCAGGCAGGCCGGCGTCGTGATAGGGAGAGTGCCCTGCCGATCGCACTTCCTGCCTGCCTTCTTGCGCTGTCCATGTTTGAGGACCAAGCCACAGCTGGCAGGCGCAGTAGGCGCAACCCTGCAGCAACTTCAGCGATCGAAGTCCCTGGGCAGAGGTGAGGCTGGTTTGGATAAGCTTATTGGACTGTCTCGGGGGCCGGGCTGCTTTCGGTCGTGGTGGCAGAAAAAAAAGAGAACCCACTCCGAACGCTGGCGTCAATTGGCAAGGGCCCAGATGAGGCCTGGCGCTAGCAGCATGGCGGGCCCCGTTGGGGAAATTCATGGCGGTGATCGGCCCATGGTGGGTGCTAAATGCTTGTTCAGCGTCGCTGTTCGGCTCCGGCGCCCCCTTCAGCTAGAGCCGCTCCAACGGCGCTGCCAACACTGCCGTCGGTGAGAGAGGCGGCGCCGCACGGTTCTTTGCAGCACAACGCATCCTCCTTGGCTGCCGGGGCAATTCATTTCAGGCGCGGCGGAATGACGGCCCTGGGCAATATGAGGAGCGGCAGAGGATGTAGCGGGTAAACCGGAGCGCAGCGCTCAGAGGCGTACGACAGGCGCCGCACATGCGCCCGCTGCTGATGCTATCACTCGGTGCCAAGGACAGCGTGTAAGCCCTGTCAAGCCCCACCCGACGCAGGTACCAGCTGGGGCTCTGCCGCGAGCGTCCCAACGATGGCCGTGATGAGCGGCGCGTCGGCCGTTTGGCAGAAAATGAAAGAGTCGGTGATGAGCCTGAATCGCCGATGCGCTCCGTGCCACCGACGACCAGCCCTAGGATTATTTTCTGAACCACAGCCTTATCGCCTCTCCTGTCGTCTGCATGCGCGCGAGAGCTGGCGTTGCGATTGACTTGCGGGGATGCGCTTCCCCAGAGCTTGTCGCTTGCTTCTTTTGCCTTTTGATCCCGCTGCGGGAAAAATATACAGCCATTGCCTGCTCGTAACCTTATTTCAACCCTCCCGCAGGGCTTGGGTGCTTCGGTCCGGATGGCTTCGCTGCTAGCCCCTTGGTGTGCTGGGCATAGATAAGATCGTCGACGCCTCGCGGATGGCTGACGCCCGTTTGCAGGCCTTACCTCGCCTCCTGAACCTCACTGGCTCCTTTCTTGTCGCCTCAGGCATTTTCTGCGGCGAAAGCCACCCCGACGAGATGCACCTTGAGGATTGAAATTGCTCTGTCGTTCTGCCGCTGACTTGCGACGATCAGGTCGCCAATGATGAGCCATTACGAGCCAGCTGCGATCTGCGGTCCAGCACGCACAACCCGGCAGGGTCGGATAGAGAGCGAGAGCGAGGCGGCCGATCTGGAGCTGTCGTGCAAGAGTGGATGGCAATTCATGCGTCATGGCCATGTGCTGGTCCTTGGAAGCAGAGTGGACACCCATCCGCTCGTGTTATCGCCGCAACGGGCAGGCAATGACGGGTGGAGGAGCGCAATGCGAGGCTGGAAGATCGGCGAGGTCCCCGAGCTGCGAGACGAACCATCACAGGACAAGCGCCTGCATGGTCTGAGACGGATGCCGCACCAGCGACGGCATGTCGCCAGCCAATGCATGTGTTTTGTCGCCCTCCTACCACCCAAGGGCGAATCGCATCGACTCTGTGCCTGATGGTCTTTACACACCCTTGACGGACACGGGAAGGATTGTTAGACTTCCCTGCCGTCTCGAGACCCAATTGGTGAGGCCTTGGAGCTTCCATTGTAGGAAATGATTGCTGGTTGACCTTTTGATAAGTCGAAACACGCCGGGCATTCTGTTTCCGTGGCGGAACTGGTACCACACCATTGGCCTTGACTGTTTGGAATAACGAGAGCGCAGCGACTCACGGTCCGTCGTCCCGGGTGCAGCGAAGCGCCGGACAAAATGTCAGTCTGCAAGGCGTCCGACGTCCTATTCTGCCGTTCTGTTTGACCAGCAGTAACAAAAGTAACAAAAGTAGCAGACGGTCGGCAAACGCCGCGGGCGCGATGTGATGAGTTCGCTAACGATAGCTTGCCTGAGGATTCTACTAGATGGAGACACTCCGAGACGACCTGTTTGAGGTGAGTAGAACTAATTATAGTTTAGGCTGGCTGCACGTGCTTCTTGGACTGGGCGGTAGCTGCTCTATCGAATCTGACTCTGCGAATTGTCACCAAGAAGCGTTGAAACGAGCCAAGAAACTGCAAGTCAGTCAAACATTGGGACGCCTTTCGACGCCGCCGTCAGCCGAAGCCGACTGAATCGTGCATCTCGTCGAAACGGAGAAATTTTCGAGGTGTTGACGTCGCTATCATTGTCTCGTAAGAAAACCCGAATTACGGAGAAACCCATGAGGCTGACGGCGATGCAAGAGGCTGAATCATGTCTGTCACGGCTGTTGAGTAAGAAGGCGGCGGCTTTCGATAATGTCGAGACGTCAAGCTGGGACGTGTTCGAAGCGAGGCGAGCACCTGAACCGAGTGAATGTCCGAGCGCGTTATGTCTGTGAGGTTGAGTACGTGCTCACGATGTGGAGGTGGGGATGGGGAGAATACGGGGAAGGAGCGTTCGCGCCGCGGCGCGTTCTTAACGCGTAAGTCACGTGACTGGCGAACGGGTCGGACGGAGCGTCACCTTCTTCCGAAGCGGTAAACGGACGTTCCGCTTCTGTTACACGCCGATTTTGCTTCAGTATTTTTACCATCATCCCTCGTTTTCCGCCAGGGAAGGGAATCCTCCTGCGTCACCGCGCGGGGCCGTCACATAATCACGCGCGTGCGCCGTACCTATCTCAACTCCAACAACTAGGCCGGCGTGTGTAATTCGTGGAAGCGCATGATGTTTCTGCAGCACAACATTAAATCAGGACAGCTTGCGAGTCTGGGCCCAGTCTCTTCAGGGATCTTGCACGCCACATAAAGGATACACGTGCCGCCTGGCAAGAGCGTTGACGGCGGAGGGTTTCAATGCTGGACCTACAAATATGATGCATACCCTATTTCTAGAGTTGGCTGCACTGCTCCAACACGCCGTAAGCCGAAGCGCGGTATTAGTGGCTCGCTCTCGGAGTTAGCGACGTGATCCCCGGAAGGATTCAAGACCTCCACCACACTGATCCCACCTCCATCTTCCAGAGACTTTGCCCCTGAGAACGACAATATCAAAACATGGCCGAAAACAAGGAACAGCCGCCGCAAGGCGCCGTTGTCATATCTAACAGCAAGGACTCTCCGTGGTACTTCCACGAGATTGATACTCTCACCCCAGAGGTCCGGGAGCTGCTGGAGAAGTACAGCGGCATCCCGCCCGAGAAAGTCGAGGCTCATGTGAAGGAAGTGGTCAGTTCGCCAGCTCGAGAAGTATTTTTGCGACACTTTGGCTGACTTGTGCACAGAGAGACAAAGCCTGGGAAATCGTATGACGGCTCCAGTCCGAGGCATCAGATGGAGCTAAACTGACAATCCAATGCCCTTACAGCATCCCTACCCATGTATCGGAACGTTCCGCTTCCTTGATCTCAGCATGTACAAAGAGCCATACTACGAGGAGGTGCTCTCTCGCGTCAAAAACGGCGAAAAGCTGCTCGACCTAGGCTGCTGCTTCGGGCAGGAGCTCCGCAAACTCGTAAGCCCCGGCGCTCCTCCTCCTTTCCCCACTCAAACATCCCCCATCTCACACGCCCCCTCCCCCGCAGGCCTACGACGGCGCCCCGCCCTCCTCCCTCTACGGCAGCGACCTGCGCCCAGAGTTCCTCACCCTCGGCCACACCCTCTTCCTCGACGAAGCCAAGCTGCCCGCGTCGCCGCACTTCATCGCGGCCGACGTCTTCGACGACGCATCACCCTTGCAGCAGCAGCTGGCGGGCAGCGTGTCGGTCGTGCAGGCGCAGGCCTTCTTCCACCTGTTCTCGCTCGCCGACCAGCTGCGCGCCGCCGAGCGCGTCGTCGCCCTGCTCAAGCCCGAGCCCGGCGTCGTTGTCGTCGGTTCCCAGATCGGCTCGCCCAAGCCTGGCGTCAGCGAGAGCTGGACCCATGGCAAGAAGGCCGAGCGCTTCGTGCACGATCCTACCACCTGGCGCGAGTTGTGGGATGAGGTTGGGCAGAGGACCGGCACGAAGTGGGAGGTCGTCGAGGCGAGGCTGAAGAAGGTGGAGAAGAAGGATGTGAGCCCGGAATTGCTGAAGAGAGTCGGGCCTGATGGTGTGCATTGGCTGAGCTTTTGGGTGAAGAGGGTCGAGTAGGGCAAGGTCTCGTCTCTTGTGTGATTGCGTAAAAGCCGGATAGACCCGTATCACCAGCTGAAATGGCTACCCTTGCCTCCAAGCGTTCTTAGACGAACCTTGCCTTTTTCTGTAGCTGTGGCTAGGGACCATTGGAATTGATAGAACGTAAAGGAAGTATATTGGTAGATTGACCAGTGCCCAGAGTTTTCAGCGATTCTGTATCATGCCAGTCCGTTGCATTCGTCCCGAGGGGAATTTACAAGTGCGGGACTCCATAGGTTATACATTTGAGCCAAGTGTTTTTTAATCTTCATAATTAAGTACAAACTCTAACATATATTTCTTGGAGGTAAGCGACCTTACTATGTACTATAAACCGGCGGACGGTTCACAGATTCTTTAGATACTTGACTCCTTGCAGCATCTCTTACCCCGATCATACGCTACTTCTACCTTTGCTACTCCACTTACGAGATAATTTACCCAAGAAATCCGGCCGCAGTTTAACAGCAGCTTTACGCTCTACCTCTTCCTTAATGTGTCCCAGCTCCTCCACAGCTTCGGCAATTGCCTTCTCGTGAGCCTCCTTTGCTGCCTTAGCATCCTCTGTAGCCTTTGATGCGGCCTCATCTTTCGCCTCCTCCGTTACAGCCAACAGCTTAGCTTCGTCTCCAGCTGCCCTTTGCTTTTCTGCTAAGTCTTTAGCAGCTTTTGCGTTAGCTTCGGCCTCTTCTGTAGCACGAGCAGCGGTTATAGCTTCGTCACGAGCCTTCTGCTCCTCATGCTGAGTGATTACAAGATCATGCAACTTTGCTAATTTGTCTTCTTCGGCCTTATTCTTAGCCTCGGCCTCAGCAGCAGCTACGATGCGAGGAACGAAAAGGAGATTAAGCAGGTCAGGTGAATCCCGGATCTTCTGATACTACTAAGAAGAAAATCCCCCGTCATCTTTGAACAGGAGAGGAGGTACTGATATGACCATGTATCGATTATCGTCAAAGACTGGTTGGGATAGTGAGCGCTTCAATTGAACTGTTTCAACGGATCACGACATTTTTCATTGGACTCTGCTCCACCCACTTCAAAAAACCTTCTTGATCTTGGCCAAAATAAGCAAAAGCAATCCCCACTCTTCGGAATTCCCTCTGATCTTGAGTCCTAGGGGCAATCAACGTTGCACCGGAATTGATCGGCGCAGACGTATCGAGGGGTACCAAAAGAAGACAATATAATGCGGATTCGTTATGGTAGATGGGCAAAGAGTACATACGCGTCGTCCACTCTTTGAGCAATGATGCGCTGAAGTCGAAAATGACATCACAATGAGACTCAAAACTTGAGGAAGGTGCTTTTTCGTTCTCCTTTCGAAACTCCACGTTTACTAGTTTCCTGGAATCGAGCTCCTCGGTCCTTGCTTTGAAATTAACGACGTTGAGGTGACATGTCAGAAGTATCCATGCGTCTTGGGCGTCGCCGAAGGGATTTACACTCGCAAGTTTGATGTCAACATCGCTGACAGCGGCCATGAAGATTTCATGTCGTCCCATTATCGCGGGAATGTTGAATATATTCACCCCGTGGCTCGCCCAAGACCATGAAGGCGCCCGATAAGTCTCTGGAAAGGTTGAAGCTGGTTTAGATGTGTACCAGCACAGTTCTGTGATCAAATCCCGCATCCACATACCAGTGATGTACTCGTCTGGTGCA
Organism: Lasiodiplodia hormozganensis; assembly: GCA_030512325.1. Lineage (NCBI taxonomy): Eukaryota > Fungi > Ascomycota > Dothideomycetes > Botryosphaeriales > Botryosphaeriaceae > Lasiodiplodia > Lasiodiplodia hormozganensis. The sequence continues at coordinate 405,561 of JAUJDW010000016.1, read as the reverse complement.
ATATGCTGCATTTTTTGCGCCATACCGGAGAGAGCTGGGAGCCTGTCGCACTCGAAGGTGAGGTCGCAATGGGTGTACCGCGTAACAATTGCGGCCCATGTGTTGGGTTTACCGTGTCTTTCGATGGCAGCTCCATCCACGATAGGTCGTGCCCGCACGGAAAAGAATTCTTGACCTTCTTGAAATACTTCGTCTCTTACTCTTCCCTTGCATGCCCAGTAGACTTGGTGTCTATAAAAGTGTAGGATTCGGCGCGATAACATCCTCTCTTGAAAAGCCCAACCACGTTTGTTCAGGTACCCATCACTCTGTAGACCAGAGGGATGCCTTTTGCCATTGACAAGATACCCGCTTCTGTCACTAAGCGGGCTGGAGATCAATTTCAACCCCTGGATTCCTAGAGCGCTTCGCTTCATAAAGCACCCGCCATGTTCATCTGACGCTCCGTCTGCCGAGATCGTACAGAAGGCCTGCTCGTATACTTGGGCCATCTTCGACGCTTCGCGGCTCCAGTCATCGGGAGAGTCTTGAATGATACACAACCTGTCAACCCAAAGATACCGAAATCCCAGACGGTTGACAATAGAGCAGGCATCCTGTATCGTCTTTGACAAGGTGCTGGTTGGACCCCACTCCATAAGCTTTTCAGAGGTCTTGCTCGTCAGCATGAGCGCCCTGTCGCTGCGGCCCCAACGATAGCTCAGGGCTAGATATTCAGTGTTCTCAGGAAATTTAACCTCCACACGAAATCTTGTCCCTGAGTTTTCGATGGCAACTAGTCTTGTTGGGCGCTCGTGAGCTAGACCGAGCTGCTGCTGGCAGATAGTATGTTGCTGAGTGCACTCTCCAATCCATGATGCTATTTTGGCAAACGTTTCTGTCGATTCAGTGGAGGTGCTGGATGGAAGCATAGAGGTTTCATACTCGGGGTGCTTATAAACTAAATTATATTGTTAGCAAAGCATATATCTTACTCTAATTATTTTAGGAATCTTACGCTCGTCAAAAAACAGATATAGTCCGCGGGTCTCCGAGCCCAGATAATGTTTGGCTTGGAAGATGAGATTGGTCCAGATGGAAGTGCCATCGTTAAAAGGATTATACTCTATACAAACCTCCAACATATCTTTGGGCCATATAAGACTGAACTTGGCCGACTCTTGTCGAAAACTGCTGAGAACTCCTTTGAATTCGTACCAAAAGAGTTGACACAGATGACATCCTCCATCAAGTATGCTACAGCAATCCATAAGCTCGAAAATTGACGAATGGTGCTCCTGCCAGTTTTCCGGTGCAGGCAGATCGTCTAAAAATTGACGCTCATAGCTTATCGGATAATGTTCATAGTGCTTTGTTTTGACGATCGGCGGATTCCTCATTACAGCTCTACATGGCTTGCAAAGCACGGTCGGTGGGTCGATTCTCAGATCGCTGCCGGCAATCTGGAAATCCGGATCGTAGCGTAAACGAGAGGGGGTCCGCACCAGTTGAGCCAGGTGGGTGTCGTCAAGCAGCGCAATCAGCTGAGCCGGTACACCAGCAGCTGCAGGATTGTTCCGACTCGTCGATGTTTCAGCCAGCAAAAGAGCGTTTACTGGCATCTTGATGAATGCGAGAGGAAGATGAGATTGTTGAGGACGGAGTTGTTTGTAGATGAGGACAAGGCTGAGCCGAGGCGGTGAAGGGTAAACATGTTGGCGATGTATGACAAATGATGCTGCAGCCAATGAGATTTCGAGTAATATGCACATAAATGCTGGCATTCGATGTAATTGCCTGAATATATAGTTGTCTAGTTCCTCAATAATCAAGGAAGGGGGTGTTGATAAAGGGTCTGAGCCGTGATCTTCACTCCGCCCGACTTGACATCTGTGATGAGAGTGCATCAGTCTACCAACTTTTACTTTGCAGTAAGGTACCTACCCTATCAGTCTGTTACGCTTCACAACTCGTACTGTACAACTTGCAACGGGATTTGAGCACCTGAGGCCCTTGATTCCTGCGAGTATACCTCGGTCACAGCTAGAACAACAGAGGTTGGCGGACTCAGACACAAACATCAGCATGCCAAGATCATCATATTATCATCCTCGACAAGGCAATCGCACGGCTGTCAACGCTTGTCTATACTATGATACACCATCATATCCGACGTAGAAGCCCGAGCGCCTTCTTGAACCCCCCAATAACATCCGCCATCTTCCATCTTTTTTTCTTCCCTCATTCCAGCAGCGAAGCCTGATTGGTGTAGAGGACGTCGACGACGTTGTGTAGCTTCTCGATAGTCGAAAGTGCGGCGTCGTAGGCCTGGTCGCGCTCCGTCTCCTCGAAGACGATGAGGCAGCCGGCGCCCTGGTCGAGGACGCCGATGATGACCTTGTCGAGGATCATCTGGCTGAGCTTGCGCTCGACCTGGGGGGTGTCGAGGCCGACGAGCTTGGCGATGTGCGAGATCTCGACGCGACTGTAGGGCTCAATGACCTTGATGAGGTTCTGCTCGAGCATGGAGTCGTAGAGGCGTCGCAGGTGGGAAGCGATGAAGCGGTCAGAGCCGAGCTCGTAGCGGTAGTCGGACAGCGATTTCTCGTACTCCTCCAAGCTGCGGTTGGCGTGTGCGCGCGCCACGGCCTTCATTGCGTCCAGGTTCTTGCCGGCGTACTTCAGAGCGTGCTTCGAGGCCATGATGCTGTTGACGTCGTCGGTCTGGTTCAGCATGACCTTGCAGAGCAACATATATTGTAATGCCGAGGTGGCCTTCTGCTCATCATCCTGCGAGTGGTAGCCCTCCATAGCCTCGATGAAGTAGGAGAATGACGTGTTGAAGTCCTTGTCCTCGGCGTGCAGCATGCCACTCTGCATGTCCAGACCAGCTTGCAGCAGAGGCGGCGTGTATACAGAGGCGGCGGAGGTACGGGCGGACGTGAGTGCGGCGCGGCCCTTGGGCACATTGCCCAAGGCATGGTAGACGCGCGACTCCAGAAGCTGAACCTCGACCAGCACCAACTTGTCGTCCAAACGCTTCAACTCCTTGAGCAGGCTGTTGATGAGGGTAAGAGCGTCGTAGTAGGATTGCTTCTGCATGTAAAGCGAGACGAGACGGGTCTCGAGGTTCTGGCGGAGGAAGCCTCGCCTCTCGGAAACGGCCCATTCTATGCACGACTTGGTGACGGTGATCTGAGTCTCGAGGGTGTTGGGGATGGCGGAGAACATGTCAAGAAGCTGCCTCACTACAAGGTAGGAGTGTTAGCCTGCTGTGCAAACAACATGTAACATGAACCAAGCTCATACCGAGCTTCGCAGTCTTCGCCCTTGCGAAGGATGACAGAACTGATCTTGTCTGACGGATGAGCTCTCCAAGCTCGTTCGTCTTCTTGTGATCACGATACAGCTCTCCCAGCGACACCAGCGCGTTCTCGAAGTTCTTGATGGCAGCATCGTTGGAGCCAGGGTCCTTGGACAGCACGTCGCGGAATGTCTGCTCTGCCTTTGCCGGGTCCGTCTTGGCTATCTTCTGAGCCTCTGCTATCCGCTTCGCATCTTCCGGAGCGGCGGGGGCCATGATGAGCGAGGGCAGCGGCGGTTCGGGGGGTAGAGATGGAATGGGCTCGGAAGAGGCGGGTCGGGGGCGGATTGCGGATGGGCGATGTGGTGTTGAGAGCAGCGCGGCGGGCTGGAGCTGTGATGTCGGAGCTCCACAGCGCGGCTCGCCGCGCGCTACGACGGATACGGCATAGCACGGCATCATTCTCTCCAAAAGTTCTCGACGCTGCGGCGAACGCTTGCTCCTCCGCCCAAAGGACAAAATGGTATGTTTGCTGCCCCGCACGCTCGCCGCTTGCTCTAGATTCTGACACGATTCGCAGAAAGTCAAAGCCCTCTCCCGCTCTGCGGCCGACATTCAAGCGCCGGGTACCAATGTGTCCCGCACGCCGAGAAATCTCGACCCTGCTCTGCACCCGTTCGAACGCGCTCGCGAGTACACGCGCGCCCTCAATGCCACCAAGATGGAGCGCATGTTCGCCCAGCCGTTCATAGCGCAGCTGGGCAAAGGCCACGTCGACGGTGTCTACTCGATCGCGAAAGACCCTGAGTCTCTTCAACATTTTGCGAGTGGTAGTGGCGATGGTATCGTGAAGGTCTGGGATTTGACAAGCCAGGATGAGATATGGCAGGGGTCTGCGCACGAGAATATCGTTCGCGGCCTTACATGGTCGAGGGATAAGAAAATCCTTTCTTGTGGTGCGGACAAGACGGTCAAGATGTTTGATCCGTACAAGACGGCCCGCGGCAGTCCTCCAGTAGCTACTTGGCTCGGAAATGGCGCCTTTACAAGCATCACCCACCACCGCTCCGAGCCCGCTGTCGCCGTGTCTTTGTCCAGCCAGATTTCCATCTATGATACCACGCGCCCCGCCTCGAACCCTTCGCAGACGCTCGCCTGGCCTACCGCCATCGATACTATCAACGCCGTTTCCTTCAACCAGACGGAGACATCGATCCTTGCGTCTGCAGCCTCTGACCGCAGCATTGTCATGTATGACCTCCGCACTGCCTCCCCGCTGCACAAGACAGTCCTCACGCTCGCCGCCAACTGCATCTCTTGGAATCCCATGGAGGCCTTCAACTTTGCGTGCGGCAGCGAAGACCACAACGTCTACATCTTCGACATGCGCAACATGAAGCGCGCCCTCAACGTCCTCAAGGACCACGTCGCCGCCGTCATGGACGTCGACTGGTCGCCGACGGGCGAGGAGCTAGTCTCGGCGTCGTACGACCGCAGCATCCGCCTCTGGAACCGCGGCCAGGGCCACTCGCGCGACATCTACCACACCAAGCGCATGCAGCGCGTCTTCTCGTGCGCCTGGTCGCCCGACAACAACTACGTCCTCTCGGGCTCCGACGACGGCAACGTCCGCCTCTGGCGCGCCAGGGCCTCGGCCCGCCAGGGCATCAAGTCCGCCCGCGAGCGCCAGAAGCTCGAGTACGACGAGGCCCTCAAGAACCGCTACAAGCACATGCCCGAGATCAGGCGCATCGCCCGTCACAGGCACGTGCCCAAGGTCGTCAAGAAGGCCGGCGAGATCAAGGCTGAGGAGATCAAGGCGATCAAGAGGAAGGAGGAGAACGAAAGGAGGCATACTCGCAAGGGCGAGATGCGCCGGAGGGGCGAGAGAGAAAAGATGATCATGGCTACGGAACAGTAAAAAGGACTCGTTCAATGGGCACACACGAAGAGTTGGAATTGGCTTTGCAGGGCAACTTGTCGCTGTTTCTTTTGCTTCTACAGCACAGCGCCGGCGTTTGAGGATATGGCGGTTTCATGTGAATTGATTCGTAGGGCAAGCGGCGTTTTGATGCAAGATAGTCCATAGGACATCTTCAAAAGTCTAGTATGGAGGGACACGCAGAGATGGTAGTAATTTACCAAGATAGGAAGAAAATGGAATACCCGACCTTTGTGAATTAGCTGCCTGTTTATGCTGCTTGAATTGATAGTGCGTCTAAGGAATATTCTTGTTCGCTCTTTCGTTTCAACTTTTTTAGGTTGAAGTTGGCACTATATTCTGGATCAATTGGACCAGTGCAATCAGATCGATGAGCCATGTAAAGGGAACACGTTCGTCGTCCCAAATCGTGTAGGGAACGGCTCATCATCGCATTGCTGTGGCTTGCAGTCATACAAAACACGATGTACATTGTATTACAGGCCACTTACCACCTTCCGTATGAAGCATCGCACTCATGGAAAGGGTTGCGTCTAACGCGTTTGACATTTTAATGCATTGTCCAATCAGGAAGCCACATTGAGCCTCTCCCTGTTGAAGCCCAAGAAAAAACACAATTGCCGTCGCAGGATATCGTTGGCTTGCGCATTAGCCAGTCAAACACGTTACCGCAGCCCCAGGTCCTGCAAGCGGCATGTTCTTCGACTCCAACACTGCGCACCTTGCAAGAGTTTCAGCTCGCGTTTGCTCGCATCCGACAGGGAGCCGGCCCGATGACCGCGGAAGAAGACGACGGTTAACTCGGTCCCCGTCCGCAAGGTGTTGATTAACCACCGTGCTAGGAAGGGACAAGATAATCGGTCGTCGTCCTCAGCTTCGGCTTTGTCGGATGGGTCTTCCGTGACGGCTGTGGTGGAGAAAGGCAAAAAAGAGAGACAAGAGCACTTGCCGCCGCTCCGACGGGCAGCAAACAAGATACAAAGCAGCGAGGCGCTGATCAAAGGGAAAAAAGAGACCCAGCAGCATGAAAGATCATCGCTTCCTTCTCGTATGGCGAGGAGAAGCAGCATGCACTATCCATCTCGTGATGGTGAGATGGAGAAGGGGAGCGGGCATCCCGTCAGGCCAACCTTCTCTTGTTTCAAACAGAAAGAGCGAAGCCCCCCCAAGACAAACACGCGAGGAAGGGCAGCAATGGCAACTGTATGGTGTACAATCCAACAAGGTGTGTGACGGAGTTATTAGTGGGGTGGAGTACTACCGGCTCAGTTTTGCCGAGCTTCCTGTTGGAGGTTGCACATGGCATGGGCGGCCGTGAGGCGGAAAGCAGTCATGATCTTCGCCGCCATAATCATCAACGTCCGTAACTCCCCACCAGCGATGGGCGGGCTTTCTTGGAAGTTTCGCCGATGGGCGGAGGGGTGGCCTTTCCCGGCAATTGATGAACGGCAGGGCGGCGCGGCGCGCAGTTCAGCCATGTACCGAGTAAGTGGGCGACCAGAAAAAAAAGCTTATCCCAAAGGCTCACCATTTCATCTCGCTTGCAAGAAGTAGCGTGTGCCAGTTAATCAAGCCCAGAGGACGACGGTGTCAGTACATTTTGGGCTGCTTACTCGCTAGGCGCTTCGGTGACGTGATGTGACTGTAACGCCCTTCCTCGCAGATGGGAGGCGGGAGAACAGTTTTGTGAAGGTGGTGATGATGATCATGGTGGGAAGGCGAAATTTCCAGAGCGCCACAAAACCAAGCCTCCGGTAGCTACAGGATAAGCGGATATTACGGTTGTCGGTCGGAGAAATCGGGGAAGGTAGCAGGTAGAAAGCGTGGATAGGAAGGAGCAATGTCACGGCGAGAGTGAGCGAATATTGTTACACGTGTTGCCAGCATATCCTTTACTGTTCGGGCTACTGTACGGGCGGTTGATCTACCTCGCGCACACGTGTTGCATGCCGCGATTACCCTTTAATATTTCAGTCAGAATCCGTCCGCGCTTTAGCTCCCCGCCGGAGAAAGGCGTCAAAGGGGAGAGGGGCGGAGCGGAGACAGCGAGGAGGAGCTTGGACTCTGTGACGACAAGGAAACCAGCCCAGCGGGTCCGGACGGCTTGCTCGCGGCGGCCAACCAGCGCGGCCAGCGCAAATTGCAAGCCCGCCGATCGCCCATCGGGGGAAGCCGGCGGGTGTAGTAGTGTATCTCTTCTCATGCACGCCAGCAGGAGGCACACTGCGGCGTAGCAGCACCACCTTGTCCACCTTTTGCACACCGTCCCCCCCATCCCTTCTCTCTCCTCAGCTTCCGTTCACCTGGTCACGCTGCCGCCTATCACTTGTGGAGACGTCGGGCGAGACGGCGCCGCGCGCACCCACCCACTCCAGCTCAGCTACCAGCTGTCGTCATGACTCTGCTCCTAGCTAGCTAGCTGGCGCGCTTCGCTGTCCCGCGGGCATGTGGCAAAGACAGCAGAAGAGGGTCTTCTCTGCGGTACGCACAGAAACCCGGGAAACGGCCGCCCTCGCAAAAGAAAAAAAAAAACAACAACAAAAAGAATTAGGGGACCGTCCAGAAATCTATGACGCCATAGGAATGGCTCGGGCCCAGACAAGCTCGTCCGTGTGCCCGAGCTAGAATCTCCATGCCCGCTCCCCGTCGTCGACATCGGCGAGCGTTGGCCCCGGCGTCGGCGAGTCCAATCTGCTTTCGACGGCCCACGCGCAAGCCACCCAGCGACAATTGCCGATGGCAAAAGGAACGGACCGAAGGATTAAGATTTCTCTGGCGTTGCGGCGCCGCTTGCATCGAGTCAAGGTCCTTTGCATCGAGGTCGTGGGAAAGGGGGTTGCGCCAGCGGCGGCGGCGGGCAAAAAAGCGCAAGGATTGATGCTTGCATGGAAGGTTTGTGGAACGCCCCCAATAACCGTAGCCTCCTTCTTTTCTAAACGCCCCCAGCGCCCTTGTCGCCGCCAAGCTGGGAGCCAAGCTCAAACCGGTCGGCTGAGCTACTCTTTTAGTGAATTCGTTCGCTGCGTGCCGAGGACTAGGGGCTGTTAACGGCCGACCTCCTTGACTCTGAGGCTGATACCGGCAGAAAGTAGCGCGCGCAAGGCGCTATGGAAAAGGAGGTTTAGCATGGCCACAGGGCTCGGCGCACACTACACCGGCGCAGCAAGGAATGAGACACGGTAGAAGATCACCGTTATGCCCGGGTTCCGCCTTGCTTAGTTTTGTCTGCTTGGTGGTTGGTCGGTTGCGGGCTGGCAGGCTGCGAGCGCCACCATCGCAGGAATAAGCTTCATCGAGGAGTAAGGAACGTTAAGGTAGCCGCCGAAAGCAAGCTAGTGAGGCTGAAGTGAGCATGTGCAAACGGGCACTCCACGAACCCTCGCCCCTGGCATCATCGACCTGTCCCGCTTCCTGCGGCGAGCCGAGAAAGATATACGGGGTTGCAGTGGCCATCATGCACACAGTTAGCGTTACGAAGCAGCGGGTAGCTAATCAAGCTACTGCAAGAACGCGCAATACAGTGTGGCTGGCTAGGTCGCTTGCAACCGGTGACCACACTCCCGCTTCTATTTCCATCGCCGAAGTAGGCTTGCTTGGTTGGTTGAGAACCACCCATGGCCCCCTTTTCGCCACCTCGCTTTTGCCTTACATGCATCTTGCATGACTACACATGCAAGATTTCCGACTCGGCGTGCAGTACACAAGCTATCTTGTCTCCATCAGAACTGTTTCATGCACCTGTACATTTGCAGAGCCGCAACTTTTGACAATTTTTTTTCGTGCATTGTTGATTTAGAGTACATCCCATATTCCCAAATGCTCCCGGATCAAATAGTTATCGTCTGTGAGCGACTTGTCGCATCACTTATCCATCATCCGTATTCCTACGTTGCTGATACAAGAGCAAAAAAAGGCTGCGCGAAAAAAAGAGGCTAAAAAAAAGGAAACCCTTATGTCATGGAAGCTGCCGAACCGTCTCCCAGAAACAGCTCCACACCAACCCCAACACAGTAGCCGACGAAGACGAATCAAGGACGGGGGCTTGCAAGCCCGAATTTTGGTGTGAGCAGACTTGATGTGAATTTGCGCCCTTAACCCCATCTATAACACTGGTCCTGTACGACCGTTCCCAACTGTTATCCCTAGAACCTGATAAGAGAAAGGAACTCCTGGGCCAATACCGACGGTATTTCCAAGGCGGATTAAAAAAAGATTGTCTCTAATGTTTTCGTTAAGACGCGGGCGTCGAACTCATTTTCTGGGAAGGAGAGTTGTGAGTTTGGTCGTGCCTCGGTGCGTTCAAAATATGCGCGTGACACTGTCGAATCGAACTTAAGCAGCGCCGTTGGCGGCGGCGACGGGGACGGTGCCAGTGCCCTCACCCAGGAGGCCCGTCACCTTGTCCTTGGCGTACTGGTTGTACTCGGGAGCGAAGCGAGGAGCGAGGCCGCCGAGCAGGACGAAAACGATGAAGATGACGAGGCCGAAGACAATAAGCTTGCGCAGAGCCGGGTGGCGGGAGCCGTACTCAGCCCAGGCGCGGCCGCCCTGACCAAGGTACTCCTTGAGCTTGTCCGCACCGAGCTTGTAGTAGATAAGACCGCTGAGAGCAATGCTGTAACCGAACGCCTGGAGACCGGAAACGGGGTCCTGGAAGATGATCATGGAGGCGAAGACGAGCAGGATATCCTTCAGCACACCGGAGAGGGTGAGAACAAGGGAAGAGGTCTTGCCGATCTGTGGGTCCGTTAGCGCCGTTTTTTTCGGGCAAATGCGATAGATCGGCAACTTACAAGGAAGACAACGGAGACGTTCAGCAGGAAAGCAATCAGCGCGTTGGCCAGGAGGGTGAAAGTGCCAACGTTGTAAATATCGGCCATGGTCATGCGCGGAAGCTCGCTGAACAGGCAGACAACACCGTTCATGATGGCGCAAGCGGGAGCGTAGTAGTAGAGCGAAACGAGCGGGTCCATCTTGAACTCGGCGGAGCTGAGCAGGCGCTGGACCATGACGAGACGCACGGCCTCGAAAACGATGCCACCGGCCTGGTACAGGAAACCGACCATGTTGAACTTGATCTCGCCGAACGAGGCGATGATGACACCAATGACGATGAACGAGACGTTTCCGAGCGTCTTCATGTTCGGCGGCGCAACGCCGAGGGTCCAGGTAGCGATCAGAACGGCGACCGGGGTCGTGGCCTAGTTTTGGCGGTCAGAATTCGAGTTGTCCAGAGTGGAGTTCCGAGACCCACCTTAAGCATCTGAATAAAGGCAACGGAGAGGTACAGGTAGGCCTGGTTACCGCAGATCAAGGACAAGCTGAAGAAGATACCAATGGGGACGATGGCGCGCAGGTAGACGCGGCCGTTCATCGGAACCTTCTTCCTGGAGTCCAAGACATTGGTGAAGCGGGCCAGGAACTGCGTCATCAGAGTCGCGAAGGTCAAGTGCCATGTGGTCAGGAAGATGGCTGTATTGCAGTCAGAACAACGGTCGCGAGCGAGCACAGAGTCGGGGTCACGTACGAAAGCCTGTATTGTCTCAAGTCAGCGATCTGGCCCCAGAAAAATGGTCGAGCGGGCGGGGTGAACTTACGGAAGCCAGCTGTGTCCAGAATCCACTTGTTGAAGACGATGACGCTGGAGCTCAGCGAGATCCAGACGCTGCAAGCTGTCAGCAACTCTGCCAGTATTGCCCATGCGCTGGAGCACTCACGCAATGTAGACGGCCGGGTGGAAGGCAGCCTTCGGGGGCTCAGGCTGGACGGCATCGGGGTTGACGGTGGGCAGCGTCGCGTTGTCGCGAGCGCCGTCCTGCGAGGATCTCGTCTTCTCGTCGGCCATTTGTGCGGTGTGTGCGGTGCGGGCGGGTGAGCGACGAGGTGGGAGGAGTTTGGAGCGGCGCAAGCAGCTGGGCGGTCCTCAGTCTAGAGTATCGCGCTCGGCGGGCGGGCGGCGGCAAGGGAGGACGGGAATGCTACACAAAGGTCGAACGAGTGTGAGAGAGGGATTTTGGTGTTGGTGGTTGGAAAGGGAGCGGGAATCTTCAGGAGAGAAAAGGCGTTGGCGGGTTATGAAGCTGCGAATTATCCGGCGATTGGGGCGGGCGGTGACGAGCGTCGATTCAGATTGCGCGTAAGCACAGGCATGCGTTTCGCGCTGGCTACTCCTCATCAAACGGCGGCGGGACAGATAACAGCGATCAGCTAGCGCACTGCCCGGCCGGATGCAGCGACAGGGGCAGCAAAGGGCCAATTTTATGGGGTGCTGCGGCGGCCTTGCCTTGCGTGCTGCGCGGCGGCGAATCGCGGGCAGCGCAGCGCTCACGGGCACGGCGGGCATGGTGCGAGCGTCAGCTCCGGACGGGTGCGACACAGCCTGCAACCTGGCCTCTTGCCAGGAATGCAGGACGCCCTCCAGATAGAAGAGCTGACGCGCAACTCTCGTGGTGGTGGCGGCGCACCCACCCGCCCTCCTGAAATAGCAGCGGCCCTGGCGATTACTTCATCGGCGGGCAGCAGAATACGGACGGGTGGGCCGCCGCTGCTGCTCAGGCGGACCACGGCGAAGCGTGTGGCTTGGCCGGGGCGTGCGAGAGGCGGTCGTCGCGCGCGCACATCGCACCGCACATCCTCCCGCGCCGCCCGCACTGCCCAGCCGGTGCGTGGCCGGAAGCACGACCGCCAGCGTGGTATCGGGGGGCCCTGGCAGGTGGAAGGCTCGGCGGGCGCAGGCTGGGCGAGTTGACACTTTGCAATCAACAAGCCCGTCGATCCCCCTTTTCTGGCGGCGGGGCGAGGGTGCTCTGGACCTGAAACGCACGAATTGAGACGCAGGGCCGCGGGTGCTGCAGTTACGCCAGGAGCGTCCGTGCGCGCTAGCCATATCAAATTGCCTCCATACACGCCAGTATTTCTCCCCAGACAGCCCTCCCCTCCACCGCCTTCTGCTGCCACCTCACTCGTTATAAACCCGCCTCCGCAGCCCTTCGCATGCTGAACTTGGCCCGCAACACTCTCAAGCGTGTCCCGAGTTTTCAAGAAATTCTCCAGAGCGCCACCGGATTCACCATGAGCAAGGAAGAGATGTCCGTCGCCTCGCCGCTGCTGTTCCCCTCTGCATGCTGACCGCCCGCAACAGCAACGTCGACGTTCTCGTCATTGGCGCTGGCCCCACGGGTCTCGGTGCTGCGAAGCGTCTCAACCACTTCGTGAGCATTCCCCGCCGCCGCCGGCTACCCCGCCATTGAGGAATTCAGCTAATGCTCGCTGCAGAACGGCCCCTCCTGGCTGATTGTCGACTCCAACCCCGTTCCTGGCGGTCTCGCCTCTACCGATGTCACCCCCGAGGGCTTCGTGAGTCCCCCTCCCACGCAATTGGGCCCGCCGCAGTGCTGACACGCGCCCCTCACAGCTGTACGATGTCGGTGGCCACGTTATCTTCTCCCACTACAAGTACTTCGATGACTGCATCGACGAGGCTCTCCCCAAGGAGTCCGACTGGTACACCCACCAGCGTATCTCCTACGTCCGCTGCCAGGGCCTCTGGGTGCCGTACCCGTTCCAGAACAACATTTCCATGCTTCCCAAGGAGGAGCAGGTCAAGTGCATGGACGGCATGATCGACGCTGCCCTTGAGGCTCGTGTTTCCAACTCCAAGCCCAAGGACTTCGACGAGTGGATTGTCCGCATGATGGGCACTGGCGTTGCCGACCTCTTCATGAGGCCGTACAACTACAAGGTCTGGGCCGTGCCCACCACCAAGGTCAGTGCTACGCAGATCCCGCGTGAGGGGACGATGATCGATCTGACACGCCCAACAGATGCAATGCTCGTGGCTCGGCGAGCGTGTTGCTGCCCCCGATCTCAAGACCGTTACCAAGAACGTCATCCTCCAGAAGGCTGCCGGTAACTGGGGCCCCAACGCCACCTTCCGCTTCCCTGCCCGTGACGGTACCGGTGGTATCTGGATTGCCGTTGCCAACACCCTCCCCAAGGAGAAGACCCGCTTCGGCGAGAACTCCACCGTCACCAAGGTCGACGCTGCTGCTAAGAAGGTCACCTTGAAGGATGGCACCGTTGTCAAGTACAACCAGCTCATCAACACCATGGCTCTTGACCACCTCGCCACCGCCATGGGCGACAAGGAGCTGTACGGCATCACCCAGCAGCTCTACTACTCCAGCACCCACGTCATCGGTGTTGGTATCCGTGGTGAGCGCCCCGAGCGCATTGGTGACAAGTGCTGGCTGTACTTCCCCGAGGACAACTGCCCCTTCTACCGTGCCACCATCTTCTCCAACTACTCCCCCTACAACCAGCCTGAGGCTTCCAAGAAGCTCCCCACCCTGTACCTGGCCAACGGCGACAAGCCCGAGAGCTCTGACGCTAAGGAGGGTCCTTACTGGTCCATCATGCTGGAGGTTTCCCAGTCCGGCATGAAGCCCGTTGACGAGGCCAACCTCCTCAAGGACTGCATCCAGGGTCTCATCAACACTGAGATGCTCAAGCCCACCGACGAGGTCGTCTCTACCTACCACCGCAAGTTCGACCACGGCTACCCCACTCCCAGCCTTGAGCGTGACGGCGCGTTGAAGCAGATCTTGCCCAGACTTCAAGCCCAGGACATCTGGTCTCGCGGTCGCTTCGGCTCGTGGAAGTACGAGGTTGGCAACCAGGATCACTCCTTCATGCTCGGTGTCGAGGCTGCCGACAACATCGTCAACGGCGCCGTTGAGCTCACCCTCAACTACCCCGACTTCGTCAACGGCCGCCAGAACACTGAGAGGCGCCTGGAGGCCGGTCCTCAGTACTGGAATGTCATGAACGGCGGTCGCTAAATTTGATACCCCGGTATGACCGCTGGGTCTGAAGACACAGTGTAAGATGAGATAGACACGATTGATGGCGAATTCTGGACGAGGGTTAAGAATAAGAAACCTTTGGGCTTTTGGCGGGCATTCAGCGAATGACTAGACAGGTTCTCGGGGTTTGTGATGCATTTCGGATGCTTTCTGCGGTGTGCACGAATTTCCTCCCTTTTTGGCATGCACATGCAGCTTTACAATTTTTTAACTAAAAAAAGATACATTTCGTGGAGGGTGGGGAGGTAGATGATATCAGGGCACACCACTAGTCAGCTCTGTAGACGCTAGATCAATGCTATGCGTGAGACATAAAGTCTAGAATAATGATCGTGACAAACTGCATCTGCATCTGCCTGATGTCGGCAAGTTGAGAAATGACTTTCAGTAGGGCTGTTATTGCTCCAAGCTTCCCCCTGATTCAAAGAATGAGAAGTGTCAAACGGTTTGTTCCGGTCAACTGCGGACCTTGTGACGTGGCACGCTATGCATGTGCCGAACGTTTCATGGCCATGGGCGAGGGATGATGGGTCTCGGACCAGGCATAATGAAAACAGTCAGGGTGATAACTCCGGTGCCCACTCGGTGGAGACGAGACTTCAACCGGGCTTGGATGGAATCCATTGCACGAGCTTTACCAAGTCACCAATGTTTACTGCCATGCCGGACCAAGAAAAAAGCCGGCTTAACTCTGCCGCACACTGGATCGCAAGGGACTTGGTCCTTCTTATCTGTCTGACCAGAATGAGGTTTAACACTTTATGTGAGTAGCGCAAGCCTTCCCCTGGATGTCTCTCTGAAATTCCAAATTCAACACTTACGACAGGATCATTGTACTTCACTTAGCCACGGATGATGTCACAGTTCTGCCTTGTCACACGGCGTCTTGAAACGTAGCGCGGTGATGGGTCTGTCAATGCACAAAACGGACCGCCCTACCATTTCATGGCATCCCCACTCCACTTTCCTCGTCCCGTTGGGCCTATCGCACGGATTACCGTGGTTCGGGCCTCCCACTTATCGATTGCTCCACCAAGGGCCTTGTCTCAGATCTCAACCGGAAATAATGAGAAGGGGTGGGTGCGTCAGAGATAAAAATTGATTTAAGCGTTCCCAAGAGACCGTTTTAGGTGATCTGCCGGGAATTTCAGGATGTCTCAAGTGACGCAATCGATCTACAAGAAACGAAACGGAAAGGAGAGAGCGAGGGGTACGTGTGCAGTCCACCCCCCAAGCATGCCTGCGGTAGGGCTGCAGAGTGCACTAGGGAACGGGAAGTACCCGGGCATGCACCACACGGGGCGACAGCTGGCAATCCGCGGGAACGGCACGTTTTCTCCGGTGATGCTCTGCGGGAGCTGCCAATTTGGTGTTGGTGTTGCCGCCGGCACTGTCCGTGCCTTTCACTTGCCCAAATTGAAGGCAAAAAAATTGACACAAGAAAAACGTTGGCAAAGAGATATGCAATTTTATGCTAAGGACCAGCAACAAGTTCTAGATCCTCCCTCAGGAATAAGCACGATACCCGTTAGGGGAGCTCGATCTTCATCTCATCTTCTTTTAAGGTGCTTATCTCTTGGCAAGAAGGAATCCTGCCTTCGCCAGTAACGGTCACGGTAGCTACTTTGGTATGCATTGAGGGGCATGCGAAATTGGGCGTGCTGGGGTTACACGAGCGTTGGCGTGGGATACGGATTTTCGCTGCCCTTCCCTGCGCCTCAAAGCCTTGCCAGGTCTTACCATGCGACAATGCTAAAGAAAATTTTTTTTGCATTTCTCCGTAACCACGAACCGGGCTCGAGGAAGAATGAGGCGATGAGGGTGCTGCGCCAACGGCGGGGCTCGCACTACTGGAGTCGGTGAATTTTTAGTTTGAGCCCTTGCTCATCGTTGCCCGTTACCCCGGATCAGCACGGAAACCCCGCTTTGCCGACTGTTTCTCGTACTCGTAGGGCTGAAGGCGCGGGCGCGCCGGGAGATTCACTTCGTGTTCCCACGGCGGGGCGAATGCATGTGTGCGTGTGGACTGAGCGTCTGGGTCTAGACATCGGAATCCTACGGATGCGCAAGCGATTACGGGCAGAGATCCGTCCTTCGTCTCGCATCCGTAACGATCACACTTTTCCGGTTCGAGCGTTGGTGGTGTGAAAATTTTGTGGAACACTACTTTCCATCCTTTTTTTTTTCTTCGGTATACGAGGCTGTGCACGTGCATTTCAGCTCGCGAATGAGCTAATACGCTAGAAAAAGTGAGATGTGGCTATAAAGAATAGTGGCGCGGTTCGATTATGTGAGATGGTAGCGTTTATTGGACGGTTCTTCCGTAAATTTTTCTGTGCAGTGGCTGACCCAACCACTAATAACGCCAGCCAGACTAGCTCACCAAAGTTCTACCCTCCCGGACACGTTCGCCGAGTAATTATTATCATCACCTAGCTGAACAGCTGAAGCCTCCGTCTAGATGCACTTGTGTTATTTTCAAGTCATACAGTTCCATTCGAATAGTTGCCTCCACTCACGTACGTGGGATGTAATATTTCTTACTAGATAGGCCCAAGGAGGTGAGACGAGCTTACTTGATAGCTTTGAAGGGAACTGCCTTACCCCAATCACGGACGGTGAAACTCCTAAGCACAGTCGTCATGTTGTTACTCTCAAGTGGTACCACGGGAGTCTTGAGGATATATCGCAGGAATTTTTGTACCGAGCGCGTGTATGAGCAGCAGCCAATCGCAGTTCATGCTTTCCGTTACAAGATATGTTTGTAGTATTTTCGATGCGAGGCGCTGCATGTTTGAGAGGCGAGGCGGCAGTCACGAACGATGGGCGCCTGCCCTACAGCGTAACTCCTTGACTCCCGCTCCGCCCACTTTGCCTCATCCTCGCACTTCCGGATCTCACTCACCTGACACCGTATCTTTTCGCTCTCTCTTGCGCTCCACAATCAGGCTCATCCAGCTGCAACCTGGTCACTTCATTCAAACAGTGCCGCACATCTACAACTAACCCAACCCACAGCGCGTGACGCTGCGGCCGTTCTCCGAGCTGATGCTTCAGCTCTGACTTTTGGCGAGCCTAGAATCGAGTTGTCATGGTCTCTCAAAGAGCTGCGCGGAAAGAAGACCTCGTCTTCGGCGCATACAACGGATACGTCTTCTGTGGTTCGTACGGCATGGACCTCATAACTAAAGGCTTCAGCTTATTGAAAAATGCCAAGGAGCTCAAAAGATGGCATGAGAGAAGCCTAAACCAGCAGGGCATATCAACCTCTGCAGATTTCGCGCCAGTCTACTAAAAGTACAAGGCGGCGAAGAACTTCGGTGAAATGGAAAACTGAGAGGATGGATCTAGCAGACAGATGGCCCGAGGCAGTAAAGCGCTGTGGAGAGTGGACCGAAGGAAGCTATACGCGCTGAGGAAGTGCAGCTGGAGGCAGCTGGTTCGATTAAGTGGCAGCCGTGGAGAGAATGGCACTCGGAGAGTCGCTCGCTGGCGGATCGGCCTGCGCGTAACTGCCATCGGCGCGATATCGCACACTCGAGGAAGGCGCACCTTCCGAAAGCTGAGCACCCTGGATCACGGCACCAAGGCAGAGTTTTCTTTCAGCAATACTTCGCTCCTTTACAACCTCGTCGCTCCACAAAACCTGCCGCCACCGCGTCAGTTATCTAACAAATCAACGGCGCAAGTATGAGCGAGCTCAACGGTGACATAGGAGCCATACAGGACTCATCTGGCAGCAGTGGCGCGGACACCTCCATCGCACCGCTCTAGAATGAACATGCAGAGGAAGTGAGCCTGGCTCAGAATGCGGGCGGGTTCACCACATCGCCGTTACAGGGAAAGGCAAATGAGGCCTGTGAATCAGGCGGAACTGTGGGTGAGGACGCTGCCGCCAACGAGACATGTCGAACGGACCGGCGAATCTCCCAAGGGCGACGAAGCAAGTGGAACATCAGCTGCCGGAGCACCCGAATGACAGCTCCAGTCCTGGTCGCAAGCGGAGGCGGTTCTTGACGATCAGAACTACCATCACGAACGGAGGAGCAGGTACGGCTGGCCCGATCACGGATAACACCCCGAAGAAAGATGAGAGCACTCCGCCAGCGAAGAAAAGGTGGTACGGACCGAGGCCGAAAGGGTACGTACGTACCCGAAGTGGGAGAGAGCAGCAGCGCCAGCCCGCTGCATACAAAAATGAAAAGCTGCTCTGTGGCCTCGGAGACTCGTTCCCCACGCATCTAGAGAACCAGCTATATGCCGAGACAGTCGAGGCCAACCTCAAGCACAGGGAACAGGAACGCAGGATCACCGCCTGGAACACTGAAAGGATTTGCCCACTGGATCCAATGCCAGCCGCCCTGCTGCAAGATCCCATTCAAAGGAAGGCTGGTAGCACAGACGCCAACCGCAAATTTAGCCGTTAGAGAATGGGCCCGTTCGTCATCAAGCATAAAATCAGCAAACTAGCATACGAACTGGACCTCCTACAGAGCTTCAAGATCCTTAAACGACACATGTGGGGAGTTGAAGCTATCGTCCGAATGTAGATGTCGAATTAATAATTTTACATATGCGTCCGGACGATAGCTTCACCTCTACATGACATATTCTTTTTCATCCCACCTATCCCGACAGGAACCCAGCAGAAAAGCAAACCTCCGACGCGTGTCTCAAAACGCAAGGTGACCACCTAAGGCCGAACTAAAGCGTCCAAGTCCGGGGAATCCCAGACACCAGTGATGCCGAGCAGGACGGGCCCAATAGCATCACCGATGCATATGCCTAGGCCCCAGACGACCAGGTCTATGACCCGGCTGAGTCGTTTGATTTCACCTCAGTCCTGCCCAAGAACAAAGACGATTCGCAGTTCAAGATGGAGCCCGGCTATGGCAAAGATGACGATCTTCAGCAACTCCTTTGTGCGGAAGGTCCAACAACAAGAGACGAAATTGTGGAAGCAGTGAAGCAGAAGCAAGCTGGCTGGGTAACGTTGCCAGCTGTTCTTGAGATCACGGATTCTGATATTTGCCAGGGCGCTGATAGGAAGGATTGGACCAAGACAACCAACCTTGAATTACGGATTCGCGAAACCCCCCAGAAAGGTGCCACATACCTTAAAAAACTTAAAAAGATGATCTCACAGAATGTCGACACCGATGTTTTTGAAGCGGCCCTCCCCTCTCCGGACATTTCGAACTTCTACAAGAAGACCAAGGAGCAGATCAACCAACTGCGTGGCCAGAAGGTCGTGCCCCCGATCGGATTCTGCCTTCAGTACAACATGGTTCCGGATGAAACCCCTGCAGAAGTGAGCGGATACAAGGTAGAAGAAATAATGTTGCTAAGCTTTGCAGTTTTCTTTTTTAAAAAAAGGAAATAACGACACATGGGGGTAGTTGAAGCTAATGTCCGGATGCGAATGTATCATTATTAATTCGACATTTACGTCCAGATAATAGCTTCAACTGCCCATGATATGTGCCTTTTTTTTTAAAAAAAAAATAAGAAAGTTCACATCCTCAGAGGAAGCTGAGGTCTTCAGCACATTTCGCAATTCTGCCGAGCATCGACTTTGACCGTCAAGACCTATGAGGATAAGGTGCATGGAAGGCAGACGTCTCAACAGCATCCTCAGAGCAAGCAAGGGACATCAGCACGCTTCTCATGTCTGCCTCTTGTGGACCACCCGAGGAATAGCCCCCTACCAGGCTTCTTGGAGATGTTCACTAACATGAGAAAAGCAGCGGACATTCTCAGGCCGATGAAAGAGCAGGTAACGATCGATGCGGTTCTCAGGATAGACGAGGCCGCCATGGACGACCTTAACCAAAGGTTGGAACAACACGACTTTGACGCAGACACTGTCAAGACCGTTTCTCAAGAGAAACATGCAGCTCAAGCGCTCTTCGCCTCAACTACAAAACATCTCTGCCTTGGGATATTATAAGTCAAGAAGGCGACCAACAAGATGACCAGGGTAAGGGAATAGCAGTAATGACTGCTTTGGTCAGCGAGTACCTCATGATCAGCGATGGGTCGCAGGTCCCGCCATCCCCTCAACATGCGAGCTATGAGAAGGCTCTACTCATGAGGTTTGACGCACTTCGGAAGGTTCCAGACTACCGCTGGATCATCATTCATCGCGGCCCCCTTCTGAACGCTGCCTTGAGGAAACTACCTATGAAGGCCTTTGAGGAAGCAGACCTCTTTGAGTGGGCCAAAGAGTTCACTAAAGCGTGAAACCAAGTCTAGAGTAGAGTTCGGCTGGAGGGAGTTAGATCTCTTAGTGTAGCTAACCAAGACGGCGAATGGTTTTCAAAATGGGCAAAACCTTCAGGCTCCGCCTCGGCACCCCAGCAACTGGAAGATTTATCGCCGCTATGTTGGAACCTCAGATATGGTAGGCCTCATAGGCCAAGGATACAACAGCGAAGCACACCAAAACCTTACATGATCAGTTGTTGAGTTTGGAGATAAGGTGGGCCCCATCGTTGGTGTTCCGGCTGGCACATTCCTGGGCATCACTTCTGGCTAAGTCAGAAGCAGTCGACCGGATTGTTCAAGCGAAGAAGATACAGGATAGCCATTTCTAAGATACACTGACACTCCCAAATCTACTTCACCAAATATTTATACTTTCGTGGGTAGATGAAGCTATTGTCCGGACGCGGATGTCGAATTTAAAAATGTACAAATACGTCCGGACATTCGCTCCAACTCCCCTCGAATGTTTGATTTCTTAGTGGAGGCACTTTTCTTAAAAATATACTTAATGTTAATCCATTCCACACGACCCAGATTATACTCAACTGTGGGTAGTTGAAGGTAATATCCCGACGTAGATGTAAATTTAAGAATTATACAAATACGTCCGGACGTTAGCTTCAACTACCCACTTATGTTGAATTTTTAATTCCTAATGGGAAAAAGAAAGCTCTACCAAGCTTAGAGAAACGTTATACGGGTGGTTCACGAGAGGCAGAATGAGAAGCGTGCTGATGTCCCTTGCAAATTGCTCTGAGGATGCTGTTGAGACGTCAGTCTCCTATGCAGCTCATCCGCATAGGCCGATGCTTGGACATTTGACTCGTGCTCCTCATTTTCATCAAAGCCCGAACGTCGTCGCTTTCTTGGATTACCAGCATCTGATCCATCGGATCCTGGCATGAAGTCCCTCTTGCGGCGCTTCCCTTTCTCGTCGTTTTCCGCTGTTGAGGGCCCGCCAGCTCCACTATTTCCAGCACTTCCAGCTTGAGCTTCCCGGGCTGCTTTTCTAGCCGCCTCATTGGCCCGTCGTGTTTCCCATGCCTTTCGGCCTCTCTCAGCCTTTCTATCTCGTTCTGCCCGTCCTAGAGCTTCTGCCTCCTTGGCCCGACGTGTCTCCCAGGTTTTCTTGCTTGCATTTGTTTTTTTTTTTCTCTTGCTGCTCTTGGAGCTTGCGTCGGAACTCTGCTTCTTGGGCCAGGCGTTGCTCCTCTTCACGGCGGGCCTGTTCAGCAGCCAAGCGTTCGAACTTAGCAGCAGCCGTTTCTTCAGCCCGACGTTTCTTCTCAGCAGCAGCCGCTTCTTCAGCCCGACGTTGCGCTTCAGCCCGCTGCTGTGCTTCGAGTTGAAGCTGGGGAGCTGCCTCTTGTGCCTGTCGCTGTTCCTGACGCTGGCGAGCTGCCTCGTGTGCCCGTAGCCGGTCTTCAGCATACCGCTGAACTTCAGCTTCATAATCTTCCTCTCGTGCCTGCAGTAGGTTTGCAACCCATTGTTGTTCTCATTGCTGTCGATCACGGTCGTGCTGAAGCCGTACTTCGGTCTGCAGTTGCTCGGACCAAGAAGTATTCGGTGGCTTACCTAGAATCGGACCAACTATAGAATATATTAGCAGGGGTTGGGCTGATATCTTTAAAAGACTCACCATTCTCAATGAATGCGTTATAGGCCCCGTTGAGTTCTTCCAATGTCCGGATTATTCGTGGCCAGGCTTCGTCGACAGCCATCTGAAATGAGGATCTACTGAGCCGTACATTCCTTTGAATCGCTGCTACTGGTACTTCATCGAGAATCACCAGATATTCCGCATCTTCAAAGGCATCTTGGCCGTCAAGGAGACGGTGAGCCGGTCTGCCCATGGTGTGGCGAGGGCAACAGCAGAGAGGCTGTGTCAGGCAAGGCGTAGAGGGTGAGGCGCAGGTTCAGTAAGGACAGCTGCACAGGAGCAGTGTCAAAGTCGTCAAAGTGAGGCGCGGACTTGGAGATCTCGAGGAGCGAGTAATTGTAGATGTCCGAGAGAGCTGACGGGGTAGACCGGACCAAGATGAAAGTGTAAGATCCAAGTAGGTGGCGGGTAGAGAGAAGTTGAGGAGGAAGAAGAGAGAGAGGATGCGGAGGTCAGATGAGCTTTTATCTTTGAGCTCGCATTACGCCTCGTGGCTTCCTTTTATGGCGCATACACGTTTATGACATGTGATACTTCCCATTCACGTCAGATGGCTGCGGCTTAGGCTGGCGTAGATAAAGTTTCAACTCCGCGTCACTTCACTAACTACCTATGCACACTCAGAGCCTTGTTTATTTCTTTTAAACAAAATTCGCCCATTCTATGGGTAGTTGAAGCTATCGTCCGGACGGGAATGTTTCATTATTAATTCGACATTTACGTCCGTACGATAGCTTCAACTACCCACATATGTCGTTATTCGTAAAAAGAAAAAGAAAAAGAAAAAGAAAAAGAAAAAGAAAAAAGAAGTGTTGAAAGATAGAAAAAGGCACATATCGTGGGTACTTGAAGCGATTGTCCGGACGTAAATGTCTAATTAATAGTAATACATTTGCGTCCGGATGGTAGCTTCAACTACTCATGTATGTTGTCATTTGTAAAGGAAAAAAACGGATATCTGTAGTTGCGTTCGAAGTCAAGCATAGGGATTTTAGACATTCTCCTTATTTGCTTGAAAGCCTCGAGGAACCCAGGCAAAGGACTGTTCTTGTGCATCACTTGTGAAGGGACTGAAAGAAGAGGGAGGGCGAATTGTTCTGTGGATGATTCTTCTTGTTGGACAGAATTCTGTAGATGTGCTCTGCACGGCTTAGCACTGTCCAGTGCTGTGCTTCGTCCTGTCCTTCATCTCCGTGTCCTTCCAGTTTCCTCTTCTTCGCATTACCACCTGAAGGTGATAATTCTTCGTCAGATGTGTCTGACCACGGCCCGCCCTTTTTTTCTGGCCTGGCTTTCTTGATGCTTGTAGGAGTGGGTAGCCCTCCTGAACCCTGCTGGGCTTGACGAGTTTTCCATCCCTTTAGCGCAGCCTCGGACTTACGCGCTTCCTCAGCCCTTTTCTTCTCGACCTCTTCTTTAGCCTGCCACGGTTCCCATCTCTTACGAGAAGCCTCGCTCTTTCTCATCTGTTCAGCGTTTTCTGCCTCGGGGTTCGCGGTCTGAGAAAGATTGCAGGAAGGGTGTAGTCCGGATAGTGCGTCCGCTAGAACTTCCCGATTGGGGATGCTGGGAAAACATCGCTGTGCTCTCTCTGGCGGCCTTGTGCTGTTCGAGCCACTCCTTCCGTGTTCGTGCTCGGGTCTTCTCGACAATCTCCTTGAGCTGTCCCTCAGTGTAGGTCTTCTCAGTGGTCCTGGGTCTATCAGGCCTCGGTGAGGGATGATCATAGATGGAGTCGTCTAAGGACCCTTGTTGACCCACTGGTTCTAGTCGTTTGGGTATCCGGCAGTGGAATTGGGGTCAGCACCGGAGGCTCGGGTAATCCT
The DNA here is from genome assembly GCA_030512325.1 of Lasiodiplodia hormozganensis. Lineage (NCBI taxonomy): Eukaryota > Fungi > Ascomycota > Dothideomycetes > Botryosphaeriales > Botryosphaeriaceae > Lasiodiplodia > Lasiodiplodia hormozganensis. The sequence goes on along the minus strand of JAUJDW010000016.1, from coordinate 381,716 downwards.
GGCGGTGCTCGCTGAGGGCACGGCGGGTCGGTCAGGCTCGAGATTATCGAGCATAGCTTGATCTTTGTCGATTTCGGCCAAAAGCCGCTTGTACCCTGTCCTGACTCCTTTACGCTTCGCGCTCGTCAGCCTGTCGCGCTTCCAAAATCGCTTGCTGTGGACGACGTGTTCTGGTGAACACGGGCTTCCATCGGTTGAACCCGTCCCAGTGTCCTTCCTCCCGTCGTGGTAGGCCGATGGCTCGCTCATGCCAAGAACGACCTGCGGGTTGTTCAAGACTCGCGCCGACCATGAAACATGTTAGCACTATATAAACAAATTATCAAATGCTTCATGAAACTCCTGCTCCGGATCGTCGAGGTATGGCCAGGTGTATGTGCAAGCCATCCGAAAAGCCGCATAGCTCAGATCCGGCTCCTCTCGAGGTTCTTCCAGATATAGCTCGTCGGATGGGGGTGAGTAGTCTGATTTGCCGTATCCATGGTTAGAACAGAGACACGGTAGTTATGTCAAGCAAGGACATGGAGAGTGATGCGTGGGCCCAGTAAAGACAACAGCTTAGAGCCACGGGGGGTTTGAACGGCTGCAAATTTTATCCGGTGTCGAGGTTAGGTAACAGCAGTCACAAGTCGACCTGCTGCAGGTCCAATCCTTGGCGATCCGCTGGTATTCATGCCAGGTTCCTTCGTATTGTCGTAGCTCCCTGCGCCGTCCTGCGGTTGGGTGCTGGCTGGCGGTGAGGTGCGCTCGTAGCCGTCATTATCTTCGACGTCGATTGTTGATTCTCTCGTGGCTTCCGGGTTGTTGTTCTTGATGGCCAATCCTCAACCTGTTCTTCTTCGCTGAAGCTGAAGACGGCGGTGACGGCGGTGATGGCGGTGACGGTGAGACTATGGCCGGTCAATCTGATGTGACAGACATGCTGCCTGAGTGCTGTCACTGTGGTTGCTGAGGTAGATGTTGATGTAGTAAGAGTGTGGTGGCAAAGGAGTTTTCAAACTATGACGTGACTTCCGCTCTGGGAATCTGGGCCTTGTTTGGATGCGCGCGTGTGCGGGCGACCGTGGAGATTACGACCGGTACCGTCGGCGGGTGAGGCTGGAGCTTGATGCGCAGGCCGAGTCGCGATCGAGGCACGGGGTGAAGTGTTATGCTGGTAGGTGGTGAGGTGAGTGAGCCGGTGGATGCTAAGCCTGGCGGCACGGAATGCGAAGGTCATCAGATATCTTCTTGAGCGGACGGTGTCAAGTGAAACGTAGACAGGGTAATGCTTACTATAAATATTAAACAAGTCAGCTTCCCGTCATAAGCTCGGCCAAGAATACCAGTAACGAGTGGGGAATCGACGCAGACGCCTTCCCTGCTTAAGCTGTGACTTGGCCGCCGCACGCGAGGGTGGGGTACGGCTGGCTGGGTGTAACGAGGAAAAAACAGGCGGTCCTCGAAGAGCCTGTTTCTGTGCCGAAAGGCATAGTTTTTTGCCTTTTTTTTTTCCTTCTCTCTTTGGTCCGTCAGCCTGCCAAGTCTACCTACCATACCAAATGAAGAGAGAGAGCTTCATGCAAACAAACTCGTTGTATTTTTGGTCAGTTCTTTGACAAGAGAGTAAAGGATATCATCCTGCAGCTGTCCAGTACTCTGCTGCTCTCGCCGTGGCTTGGGATGCTCAGGCGGCGACTGGAAGGACAGAAGCTATCATCTTGCATTCAAGTGTAGGGATTGGCTAAAGTCTTTCGTTGGATTTTCCAATCTTGGCGGAGATGAATCTCGAGCAATTATCTCAGCCTCGCCGTTCGTTCCCAATTCTTGCCCAGCCGAATCGGAAACCTGTGCGGCATTCTGTATTCTTTCCAATTTCTTAGGGTTTCTTAACACCTGACCTGTGGTTCGTCCTGCAGCATCCATTAACATGACACCAAAGTATGAATCGTTTCATTCTCGTAGCCTCTGTGGGTGTTTCCTTCCTCTCTTCACCACGAATTGGGTAGGCTTCTGACCGCGTCCCAATATTATTAGTCTCCGGCACTCTGCTCTTAGAAGATTGTTATCGCTGGACGCCGAGCGCCTACTCCGTGACGGTGGTAAAGCAGTGGTTGTTCTGGGAAATGTGCTGCGATAGCACGTGTAATCGCCTTTAGTTATCTTACTTGCTCCCGAATCATCTACCACCAGAGTATGCGTCTAGCATTTGCCCATGTTGGAGCGTCCTGTTTACTGGGATTTTCTATTCCTTTAGCCAGCTTCTCGAAGTACTTCTGCTCTGGACTTTCTTTGATCTTCTTCCCGCTCCTGTCACGCATGCGCATGTCTGTTTGCGTCTGGTTTAGGTTTGTCAGAAAAGTGTAGAATAGTAGCTGGGAAAGTATTATCCTTGTAGAGACTAGCTGGTACACCGTCTTGTAGCGCGTGCCCTGTTGCGCTTGCAGAGTAATAGACGGCATTTCTTTTCTCGACCTGTCTGTGTAAATGTATCTACTGTGCCATGAGTATAAGTCCGGACATTGACCTTAACTTCCCGCGAAAGTCGAGTATAGCATATCTCGTAAATTATGACAAATATGCGAAGGTCAAATCTTCTGCAACCCATCTGTGTTGTGTGATGGAGGGTACAAATGCATAGGTATCAGAGCGCATGTCGTCGATTTAATCTAACGCCTCCAGCCGCTAGCGCGGTACAAGACCGTTTTAATGTATGACAAATCCATATGAGACCCTGCCCAGATGCACATGCGCCACCTGAGCTACCGCTTTACGGAATTTCATCTTGACCGGCTTGAATGAAATGAAGACGTGGTATGTGTCGGACTTTGTCGATCCTAAATGTATACCTGTTAGCTTGGCTACCGTTTGTAGATAATTTCGAACGTAAGGGTTGACATAGAGGCGTTGAACAATTGTTAAGATTGGGTTGGCTCTGGGAAGTGATATGATTGGAGGATAGCGCTGGACGCTTGGAGAGCCTAATCTTTGCGCCGGCCCCAATTAGATGCCTGTAGATTAATGTCTGGTGCTTAAATGCAGTATGGGTACTGTGAATCCCGGTAGAAAGGATCGCCCAAGGCTCAGCTCGCAAAATATCACACGAGCCAGATGATGTGTCGTCAAATTTCCTATTCGGGTAAACATGTCTTAAGAGCCAAGACAACCACTTCTGCACGGGTCCTCCCGCTCTGTGTGCAAGGACCCTGTCTCAGAATTTGTGCAAACCTCTTTCCTGTAGCTCATGAGTAGAAGGTCCCAGAGATGCTTCCGTGTGCACGTGATTGTTTAACTTTGCAATGCCACCGTCGGGCAATCCTTGATTTGTCTGCCCTACTCAATCTGTGAAGGAAAAGCTGCATACCCTGAGCAGCGCTCTTAATCTGCAAAGAACTGGGGAATACCCATTTAAGCAAGTTCGGAAATGCCCGTATCAAAGCTACTGGAAGAGCTTGTTCATCCGCGAACCGCCTGAGCCTGAGAACCCCTCAACGCCGACCAGGTGAATCGTGTAATAAGCTTATGAGCAGAATCCCAACCTGGACCCCGCTTGGAAAGTTTCGGCCGCTGCTGGTGCATGTTGCCGCTCGAAGTTGAAACCCCAGAAGTCCGCTTGCTAGTCGAAGTGGAAGAAGATGAAGAAGAAGATGAAGTGATGCTGCTGGCAGCCGACGCCGCCGGCTTGGTATCCATGCTGAAGCGTACAGTCGTCGTCCGGGTTTTCTTCGTCGTCGTGAGACCCACGGGCTCCATGGCAGCCAGTGCCTGGGGTGCCTGGCTCCCATAGGAGTTTTCTCCCGCGGATCTCGCCTCATGCTATTCGACGCCGTTCCTCGTCTTGCCGGGTTCTAGATCGGACGCACGGTTGCTGCTGTCATCTTTCGACCTGGACATCTTCTCGGGCTGGTGGTATAGTACTGTCACGAGCGTTAGGCGGCGCTCGCAAACCGGGAAACGGTGGTGGACATACCGACGAGGTAGCGGTTCTGGAAGTTGAAGCCGTTGAGCTTGTCGCAGGCTTGCTTGGCGTCCATCACGTCCTCATAGACGACGAATGCGGTGCCCTTGGTGTTGTTCGCAATGCCCTGGCGGATTTGGCTACGACGCAGATGTCAGCATCGGTGAAGTTGTGGAGCGCGGGCGACTCTTGTGACGTCGGTCGGGAGAGACTGCATACCGAACAGGGCCGAACTTGCCGAACAGGTCGAAGAGCTCTTCCGGGGATACGTTGTAGCTGGGAGCGCGGTCAGTACGGCGATGGCGTCGGGTCGATGTGGCGACGAGGCGAGACGTACCTCAGGTTCTTTACGAAGAGAGCTCTGTGCAGATATCGCGTTAGCAGGCAAGTCATGTACAGCTTCGTGGCGCGCCGAATGCGTCACGCCGTGCAGCGAGGCGGCTTACCGGTTGACTTCTGGGGCAAGCTTTCCGGGCCGACTCATAGCTTGGCTAGCAGGAGTGGATTAAGTTGCGGTTTATGCGTGGGAGACTGTGGGACTCCGAAGAGTGAGGTGGTGAATGGAGGAGGCTCTGGCGGGGAGGCGTTGGCGCATATGTCGATGCCCGGCAAACGCCAAGCGCAGCCAAGTGATTACGTAATTTTCGTCCACGCGGTAACCACGCCCCCGTGCGCGTTGCTGCAGTCACGAGAGCCCGCCTCGACTCCATCAGTCCTACTTGTGCGATTGTGCGACACGATCGCACGCAGACCAGCTAAAAAGGCAAGAGCTGTCGCGAATAGACGCATCTTGAACCTCCAAAAAACCGGTTGCGGTTCGTCTCCGATGAGCGCGATGCGGATCGGGAATCGCAAGGGGGTGTATTCAAAACCCACGATACGCGTTGGGGGCGTTAAGAGCATCACGTACGTACATACAGCAGGGCACGCGCCCTTGGTCGCCTCACTCTTTGAGGTTCGCGCGAGCGCTGCAATCGCCAAACCGCTCCGCCGTCGGTCGCCTGCTTGCGCGCTCCTACACTCGTCTCGAAGCATCGCAGAGGTTCCAGCACGACCGCGGCCCCGCCGCAAGCCAGTCGCGCCCCGCGCTGCGCTCCTAGGACCATCACTCGCGGCTGGCACGGCTTGGAACGGGAGGCGCAACAACGGAGGCACAGCGGCGGCTCTGGCTGGAATGATTGGACAATGGGTGCTGAGGCCGGGCAATGCTGAGAAATCAGGCCTTGGGGAGCTAGCTAGTAGATAGGAGCTGTTCTGCTAGCACAACTGATGTCGTAGGCGCCGGAGGCGTGTGCGACAGCGGCCGCGGCGGCGTGCTGAGCTGCGACCAAACAACGGCGCGAGCAGGAGGCAGAACATAGGCCTGCAAAGTCCCGCAGCGTGCGTGTGTGACGTGATTTTGGAGCTTGTGAAGTCCTGTCGGCGCTGCGAGCAGCGGCCGCGGGCGGGCGCAGAGCCTAGGTTTCTGGTGCGCTTGTTGATGCGCCTTTGCTCGTCCTGCGGTGCGGTGCCATCAATCCTCCGCAAGCCGCGCTGCCTCTCTTACACCACCACTTCCGCCGACCTCCCCTCGTCCACCAACGTTCCCACCACCGCCGACCCCCGCGCATCGCTGCAAGCCGGGCGCACCGCTTCCCTCACCATACCGGGAATGCCCTCCCAGCATCTTGACCGACCGACTGCAGCCCTCGGCGCGCCCTAGCCGGCGGTCTTCCTCTTTGCGGACCTCCGAGGTCCTTTCGCACCCGCTCACCCTCTCCCTCTCACCTCCGTGCTGCTGTCCACGCCACAATGAAGCTCTCCAGCTTCAAGCAGCCCGTCTCCGATGCCCCGCTACCGCCGCGCACACCCTCTCCGATCCTCCGTTTCGTCGAGCCTCTTACGCCTACCTGCCCCACCGCATACAAAGATGGTCCATTGTTCCCGAACAGCAGTGCCAGCGGCCTTGTCGAGGCCCTCCAGAACTACGGCTGGTCGGTCAGCAATGCCCACACAGGCAAGCGCGCGAGCTCTGAGAAGGTGCCCAGCGTCAGTGTAAAAGCTGAAAGGGCGGCGCAGTCGTCGCGCCAGACGAACGGCCATGGCAGCCGGTCATCCTCACACGGCTCTCCCATAGACGCGCTGGCCGACATTGCCTCCTCCATGGCGCCAAGTCCACTGCTCGCTACTCCCGCCGCCTTTCCTCACTCCCAGCCCTCTCCACGGACGTCTGCCCGCCCCACTGGTTCGAGCTCACGGCACTCGCACGCCGCTTCGGATGGTCACAACTACCGCTACAATCAGGGCTATACCTATGGTTACGACCACGGCTATGGATGCGATGAGCGCCCGTCCAAACGCGCGCGCTCAGAGGTCGCGCCGTCCGAGCAGTACAACCAAACCACAGCCAGGCCATTCACCAGTCACACCCAGGCTCCTGCTGTTGAGCCGCCCTACAGTGTCGAGCAGGGACGTTCGCTATTCCCGGAGCAAGCGGCTTATCCTTCGTTTCCGACCAACAACGATGAAATGGACATCGCACAGGTCCTCCTGGGCCTGAGAAATGGCAGCATAGACAACGGCCGCGGCGCACGGAGGTCTATAGCTGCTCCTCAGGCTCATTACAGCCAAACTGGGTTGTCCGCTTGGTACGAGATGCCCACGCAAGCTTATCGTCCAGGAGAGACGCAGTATCAAGGGTTCTCCGAGAACCAGTACCGGCCCCGCCCTCACGCAAATTCATTCTCTGCACCCAGGCCTGAACCGCTGCTCAACGGGTCAGAAATGAACGAGGCCAAGTTTGGCCCGTCAAGTTCATCCGCAGTGCAGACGCACACACCGCCTGATGAAACGTACGACCCGTCAACCGCTCACGCTATCCGCGACGACCCTGTCGAACACAAAAAAGGAAAAGGCAACCAAGGATGGCCGAAAGGCAAGCCGAGAGGCCCTCGGAAGAGTACGGCAGGAAAGAAAAGCAAGGCCGCTGCCACCGCGAACGATGGCATGCTGGTTCCCGTCAGGGAGGGTGGCTCAGATCAGCTGCAATCGCCTCAGAGTCTACCTGGTGAACCCGCGGAGCCCCCCGCTCTGGAGAACAAGCCCACAATCGCTCATCCGCGTGTTGCCACATACGACATTTCACAGGCACGTTCAGATGTCGAAACCGCCAGGCGACGTAGCTCTTTTGGTATGTACAGTCCGCCGAGTGCAGAGGAGGACAAGGTCGATTTGGGAAGAGCGTCTTCCGTGCCAGCAGAGACGTCCATGACGATCAGACCGGCGCTAAATTCCGGCAAACTGCAACCAGCTGCACCAGAGGAGGAAGTTACGATATGTGCCGGTTGCCATTTCTCTCGAGGACCGTCTACCGGACAGAAGGACCAGTGGATCGGTTGTAACGGATGCCAGAATTGGTACCATTTCGCATGCGCGGGGTTCAAGAATGCTAAGGAAGTGAGCAGTGTGGATAAGTATTTCTGCCGCACTTGCAGGCCAAAGTACGGTCCTACGACGTTTGTTCGGAAGTCAAAACGCGCTCAAGCAGGTGTTCGTGTAGACTATGCCGGTCTCAACGAGGGTGTTTTCCGTACTTCCGAAGACGAGTACGAACATCACTACATCCAATTGATCAAGGATGGTGCGTTTAACTTCCAGCCGGAGACTTTCCCACGGATGCGCCCGGAGCTCGTCACGGCGGAAAATTTCGAAAAGAGCGGCGGTTTCAGAGAACCTATCGTGATTCCTGCATGTTGGAATACTCGACCGTCTTTTCCTGGGGCTCAAGCAACGACGACTCACGTCTCAACTGATTCTCAGCAACAAGCAGGGCTATCTGACGATTTCTACGAAGATGTCGAGTACGAGACAGTCGCCAATGAGGGCCAAGACTCCCTTGACATGGTCATACCTCAAGGGTTGACTGTCCGCCGAGTCGCCGAGCTTTACGGTCCCGAGGAAAAAGTCGAAGTTATAGATGTCAAATCCCAAGAAGGTGAAGACAGGAGATGGAACATGAGTAAGTGGGCGGATTATTACGAAGAAGAGGGCGAGAAGCCTGTCCGCAACGTCATCAGCCTCGAAATCTCACACAGCAAACTCGGTCGCCTGATCAGGCGGCCGAAGGTCGTTCGCGAACTCGATCTCCAGGATGCAGTGTGGCCGGAAGAGGAGACAGCTCGCGGCGTGTTCCCTAAGGTGCAATTCTACTGCCTCATGTCCGTCGCAGATTGCTACACGGACTTCCATATCGACTTCGGAGGATCTTCAGTGTACTATCACATCATCAAGGGCAAGAAAACCTTCTTCTTCATCCCGCCAAAGAAGCAGCACCTCAAGAAGTACGAAGACTGGTGTTTGTCTCAGGCGCAGAACTGGACTTTTCTCGCAGACGAAACGAAGGAGTGCTACCGAGTAGATCTGTCCGAGGGAGACACGATGCTCATCCCGTCCGGTTGGATTCACGCCGTATGGACTCCGGAGAACAGCCTGGTCATCGGTGGCAACTTCCTCACGCGGCTCAACTATGGCATGCAGATCCGTGTCGCCGAAATCGAGAAGAACACCAAGGTGGCTAGGAAGTTCCGTTACCCTCACTTCCAAAAGGTACACTGGTACACGGTCCTTCAGTACCTTCACCGCGATCCTCTGCCGCAGTCCGTCATGCAACTCTTCTACGAAGGCAAACAGTTTTCCCGCGAAACTCCGATCTGGATGGAACCGAATAAATTTGGACACAATTCCGACTTGGGCCCGGAGAACTACAATGCGCGATACTATTCACGCAGCGAGCTTGACGGGCTGCCTGACCTCGTCAGCTACATTTTCCGAACGGTCATGATTTCCCAAGGCCGCGTCGAAGGAATCACTGCCGAGGTGCGAAATGCGGTCACCAAGTCTATCCCCAAAACGGCCGGAGATCCTCTGGAGATTATCAAGACTTTCGCCATGTGGGTTGCCTGGAAGCGTGGAAACGAAGATATTCCTCAGTGGGCCCACCCGGACGCCATCCTTCCGGAAGTCGGAGAATCAGGTGGAGAGAAGAAGCTCAGCGCGGCCGCATTGAAAAGAATGGAACGCAAGGCTTTCATCGATGCTTTCCGTCTTCCGGAGCGGGTCTCTGCACGACAGCAAAAGAAGGCGCAGGATGCCGAGGCCGAGGGCACTGTTGCTGGGAGCCCTTCCAGCCAACCTGTCAAGCACACCAGCACCCCCAAGACTTCTGTTCTCGGACCTAAGCGTATAGCATGCGATGCGTGCCGGAGGCGCAGGATCAGATGTAAGCACAAGGATGAAGTCTCGGCTCCGAACGCTACTACGCCCAGCAAGCTCGGGGAGAGGCGCGAGAGCGCCCAAATGGTTGCAGTTGTTATCCCCAGCTCCGCCAACGGCATGCATATGAACGGCTCCCCGAGAGTGGACCCTCAGCTCACAGCAGCCCTTGCAACCACTTTCGATGGGCAAGCCCAACAAGAGACTCCGGACGGCAAACGTGGACGGAGTAAGGCTTGCCTGGACTGTCGCAAGAGCAAAGTAAGTAGGCCGTCGAGCGCTCTGCTATACAATATAGCTAACATCCTATTCAGCGCCGCTGCATCCACGATGAGCATGGAAACATCGATCCGATAAAGGCACAAGAGGCTCCCATTCCTCGAGGGACCCAGAGCTCCAAGAAGCGGCGCGTCAGCGGGGCTGGAGACGAGGCCGACACTATCAAAAAGCCCAAGAAGGAATCTCGACCGAGCATCAGTCTGCCGAGTGGTGTTTCTCTGTTTGACCATGATGTCATGCCGAACGGGCAACATCAGCAAGGCACAGAGCCGCAAGTTCAAGGAGCGATGGAGGTCGTGGACGATGTTCACATGTCAGACGCACCCCCAGTGCAACCTGTGGCCGATATTGTCCCAGAGAGCTATCCGACAAACATTGAGACCATCGAGGAAGCGGCCGACCAGGTCATGACCAACGGTATCGACCACGTCGAGCCTTCGCCAAAACAAGCCACCGTCGAGCCTACGCCTGCAAGTGACATTGCCCTTCCAACCACGGAAAGCGTCCCGGAGCATGCGGTGTCGGCAGAACATCAGCAATCTACGATCAGGCAATCACCGCCTCCGCCTAAATCTGGACAAGCGAACGGCGTGGAGCCTTCATCTCCTCTCACAGACCTGGCCAACTCTGCGTCTCCAGAGCATACCCGCCAGAGGCATGAAGTCCAGCCTGTTCCCGTATCGCCATCCGAGCGTCGTCATTCTTCTCGTGCTTCTCGACCGGTCGACCGCTACTCCACGGTCAGCAGCACCGGCGGCGGCAGGAATTCACAACCTCCTTCGGCTAGCAAAGGTCGCCCGAAGAGCCGCACGCCAGGTTTGATTGTAGGGGCCAAGCAAGACTCTGCCGTCACACCGACCCAGCGGCGGCGAGCGTCGAACGCGAGCGTCGAGATGAATGCAATGGGAAGTGGTGGGAAAAGGAGTGTCAAGAGCGAGGATGTGGAGTCTTCGAAACAAAGAGCGATGAGTGTATCACAAGCGGGTCTACCGGAGGAAGATGAGGCCAGCCTGCGGCTTATCAGGGAGATCATGGGCGAGGAAAGGGGCCTGCGGAGAAGGGGGAGCAGGTAAAAATGGACCCGAATGTTCGGGAGGAAAGAACTTGCAAGAATACGAAAAGGGTTGTCCGAGTCAGAGCTGAGCAGCGGAAAATATGAGTTTTTTTTGGGGGGGGGGAATTAGAATGAGGTAAGCTGCCTATCTCTTTGATTCAAGATCATTTCTCGCCAGTGGGCGCAGAAATTCGGCGGCGAAATGGAAAAATGGCGAAATTACCGGCGTTCTTTTGGGCTATCGGGGCGGTGTTACGGTCTTTGTCGGGCGGTTTTCTGCGAATATTCTCGAGCTTCGTGTGCCGTTCCAAAGGCACATGGTACCTTTGCTTTCACTTTTTCTTTTTTTTATTCTCGTCTTCTGGATCATGATGTCCGTCTATATTTTGGCGGATGTAGTTGGAACGAGGCGCAAGCACTTCTGACGATTCGCTGTTCCTTCCTGTATTGAAGAGACATTCCCTTCTGTTCAAAGAGCCCCGACGTACGAGGGCGGGTGGGCGGCGGTAGCGCAGTGGTACTTCTTAATACCCCACGCGAGATTACTGGAAATTCAAAATGATTGCTTGAATCGGTTTCCTTGTCTCTCGTTGTCATTGTATCAATATTGTTTGGAGGAATGGTTGATCTGTATATAGAATTCGTCGATAAAAACTGTAAAGCAGCAGGGCTCGCAAACGAGCGGCCGGGCTGAAGAGGAGTCAACACATAGTGGGGATCAAGAAAATTCGAAAGGAGTTGGACCAAGGCGTGGTTTAGAAAAACCTGTGATGCATGATATATATACACACCGGACGTGCGCACTTTCCGTTTTGAGACTTGAGGCGCATGCAACGGCAAATCGCCGGCTGGGCTCCCGTAGCCGCGGTCGTGGGGACGGGACCAATGCAAGGATTGCAGCGAGCTCGGAACTAGTGCATGACGACAGGAATTCGAAAATTGTGCTGGGTGGCTGACGAAGGTCAATTGAAGCTCACAGATCCAAGGATAGAAACAATTCGCAAATACGAAGGCGCTGTTCCCCGCGAAGTTTGCTATCCGCAAGCGTGTGTAGCGGCGCACGGCCCTGAGCTACCTATCGATACGCGCTGGAGCAAGCCTTCTAACCAGGACAGCTGGCGCCACAGGAGACCGCAATCCCCATGGGCGACTTCACCTCCGACATTGCCGTCAAGCATGCTTTTCCCGGCGAATTCATAATACGACACACTCTAGACGTTTCGCCTTCTGTTGCCTCAATCGCAAAGGACATTCGCAACGTGGTCATTTCAGCCGTCGTCGCGTGGAGCATCGTCAGCATCGTCTCTTCCATCAACGCGCGTCGCACCCCGCCATCTTAGAGCACAGTGCGTTGATCCGAGCTTCGCATGTCCAGAAGAAGCAGGCTAACGTCATGGCAGTTCCTAATCCCTAGGCCCACCGCCATAGCAGATAGCCGACCTATCTCGACTCTGTACATAGCCGGCTCTGCATAGCGCAATGCACGTCTCACGCCAACTCCAGTCGCTGGCATGGGCGGCGTTCGCCGTGTCTTCAGCGCAGGCGGTGACGGTCATCGAGGGCCTCAGTTTTGGCCACAAAGACACCATCTCGCAGGACCGCGCGACCATCCCAGGCTGGACCGTCTCCGGCGAAGGCCACAACCCGCAGATCCTCTCTGACCGCGTCATCCTGACGCCTCCATATCCCGGGAGCAAGCGTGGTCAAATATGGGCGCAGAGCCCGCTCGATAAGAGCGAATTCGTCGCCGAGGTGGACTTTAGAGCTTCGGGACAGGACAGAGGCAACGGCAACCTGCAGATCTGGCTGACCAACGGCGGAACACCGGCTGGAGGCATCAGCAGTCTCTATACTGCGGGCCCGTTTGACGGCTTGGTGCTGAGCATCGACCAGTATGGTGGACACGGTGGTAAGGTTCGAGGATTCCTCAACGACGGCACCAAGTCCTTCAAGGACCATCATAACGTGGATTCCCTGGCGTTCGGCCAATGCGACTACCCCTACCGCAATCGTGGTATCCCGTCGCGCCTCAAGGTTACCCAGACTGGGAACAGCTTCGCGGTGGAGATTGACGACAAGACGTGCTTCTCCACCAACAGGGTACGTGGTGCGCATGCAGTGGATCTGGACTATATCTGACCAACGTCATAGGTGAACATCCCAGCGGGCTACAAGTTCGGTGTCTCCGCTGCCTCGGCGGAGAACCCGGATTCCTTTGAGATCTTCAAGTTCACCGTCTCTACTGCCGAAGGGGCCACCCCACCTCCTCCGCCGGTTGAGCAGCAGCAACAACAGCAACAGCAACAACAACAACAACAACAACAACAACAACAACAACAACAGCAGCAGCAACAACAACAACAACAGCCGATTCAGCAACAGCAACAGCAACCGCCTCAGCAGGCCCCTGCTGGCTCGATCTCGTTGGACCAGTTCCACGAACTGAACGGCCGTGTCCAGACGATCAACCAGCGCGTTGATGACATTTACAAACTCCTCCAGGAGATGAAGACGAGGCACGAACAGACCCACAATGAGCTCATGTCTCTCAACAAGAACGGGCCTATCCACGACCACGTTGGAGCCGTCGAGAGCAAGGTGGGCAAGATTGAGGGCATGTTGATGGCGGTGCAGAAGGACTTGGAAGGAAAAGACTACCGCGACCACCTCGCCAAGCTGCAGAGCGCGCTGAGGGACACCCATGCAGGCCTGCAGGACTCGTTCTCTGATGGTAAGTTTTCCTGCGACTCTATTGGAGCGCTCGCTAATTTCGCACAGCGGTTACGAGACACGCGCCCAAGATGTGGACGTTTGTTTTCTTGATTGTCATCGCGCAGGTCCTGATGTTTGGCGGCTATTTGGTGTACAAGCGACGCAGGGACAGTGCGCCGAAGAAGTACCTGTGAGGCTTTTCGGATGTGGCTGATGGGGAAACGGCGGCTATCTCTTGTGCATGCGGCGCAGTCGGAGACAGGCTCGAGGAATTTACGAGAAGCAGAAAAACGGGTGGCGGATGGGCGGTGAGGGGAGAGCTGGCGTTCGGGAGCACGGTGGATAAACGAACGTAGATACTTGGAATGCTAGAGATTCTTCACGCAAAGCTGGGGCTGGTGATGGAGTGGGCGTGGGATCTGCGGCAGTGACGCATTGCGAGGAGCCTAAACCGCAGCCTGACTCGAGCCGCGCATTACTTAAGCAACTCAGACCTGACGCTCTCCATCCGCATCCGCATAGCTCTGCCTCCGATCACCACCAACATCACCTGTCGCGAGCGCAATTCGCCATGTCCTTCCTGTAGCCCCTCGGACGCCTCGCGCTTGACTCCCCTTCTCACCCGCTCTCGCCCGACGCGCTCGCCCGCAAAACACCACCCATTCTGTGATCGCAGCTTGTCTGCTAAATTTCTGAAGCGGCGCCCCCACAGCACACGACCCTGCCGTGTCCAAGCAATTGTACGATAAGGTACGCCCCCGGCCGTGTCGTCATCGGCTCAGTTGCCCCAATTGACACCCGCTTGCAGCGTCGTGTGCTGCCTGCTGCAGGCTCAAGCTCACCCGATCCATCCGCAACCCGCAGCTTTACCTCCATCGCTGCCGCCAGCCTTCGCTCCTGACGTTGCCGCCACCGCGTCGCCATGTCGCAGTACCCGCCCCCGCCGACCGCCGATCAGCAGCATTATGCGCCCATCTACCCCGCCGCCGCCAGCGCGCAGCTGATCGAGGCCGCCGCTCAAGGACAGCCGCAGCCGCCCGAGGGCTTCAACTTCAGCCCGCCCACGAGCCAGTCGTTATATGCAAAGATCGAACCGAGCTTCACCGACCCCAATCAGAACCAGGGGCCGCCTCACGATGGCGGCTACCCGGGTAACGGAGTGCACGTCGACCAGCAGCATCACCCCATGTCCATGCCGCCGCCTCCCCCACCCCCGGGCGTAGCGAGCGTTGGTCCGGACGGCCAGCCGCAAAAGGCGAATCGGTTACGGAAAGCCTGCGACTCCTGCAGCATACGGAAAGTTAAGTGTGACGAGTCTGGTCCGCCGTGTCGCGCTTGCGCCGCGCTCGATATTCCTTGCACCTTCGACCGTCCGAGCCGCCGGCGAGGCCCCCCGAACCGCCATGCCGAGGCCATCAAGAAGCGCCGCCTCGAGGGCTCTCCGAACAACATGTCTCCGAGCTCACCGTCGTCTCCGACGAACGCGGCGCACGCTCTGGCGGCCCTGTCGTCCCATCCTCCCCTGTCTGCAGAGTCGATTGCTCCTCTGGACACCATTGAGCACTTCATCAACGACTATTTCACCTACATCCACCCGCTCTGCCCCTTCCCCCACGAACCGAGCTTCCGCGAATCATTTAGGAGACGTGAGGACTACAACAACCGACCGTTCCTGGCATTGCTGGCGTCAATGATTGCAGCACTCGTTTCGTCATTCCCCCGGAAACCCCGCCTCGTGCTGAAGGCCCAGGGCCGGCAAAGCCTGTTTCCGAACCACATGAGCCTCATTGCCCGGTGTCAGCAAGTGTGCGCCGCCGCGAGAGGGCCTGCTCTGCTCGAGCGCGACGATCTGACCGTGTACGATGCGGCAACAAGCTACCTTGTTGGCCTGTCTCACGCCTACATTTTCCGCTGGCGGCCAGCACGCCTCTACTTCGCCGAGGCGCTGTCCATCATAAGAGCGCTGGGCCTGCACGATGCGAAGTCTGAGTTCTACAGGCCGCAAGGTAATGCTAACGGCGAGTCGTCCCGAGACGGCGTTCAGCAGCTCGGTCCCGACTACATCACGCTCGAAATGGGAAGGAGGATCTTTTGGACCACGTTTGTCAGTTGGCGGTAAGTGATCGATCCGGGTGCGTACAAAGAAGATATTTTGATTGACCCAGTTCAAGTTCGATGGCGCAATCCGGCTCCATCCACGATGAACTTGTAATTCTGCCAGAAACTCCTGGCAAGCCCTACCCACCGCTGCCCATGGAGGTCGACGACCTCTACATCTACCCCAACCACATCGAGGCCCAGCCCTCCGGTGTCGTCCCTGAGCTCGTCGGCTTCAACGCCAACGTGAAGGTGTACCAGTCGTACACCACGCTCGCGACAACAGAGCTCACCTACGGTATCAACGAGGTCTTCGACTGGGAGAGGCAAAGCAAGGTCCTCGATCAGAGTCTACGGAGTTCCAAGCGTGTCCTGGAAGAGCTGCCGCCGGAGCTATCGGTGTGGCTGGAAGGGTCGCAGGAAAACCAGGCTCCGAACATGTTTGCGCCAGGCCAAGAACTGCAGGGTAGGGAGCCGCTCATGCTCCTTGCGTTGAACGGCTCGGAGCAGAGCCCGGAGGACAAGCGCAAGACGCAATACGAGATCCAGAAGGCAAACATCTACCTCAGCCAGCTGGCCACGCGGTCGTACATCACGGAGAGATACTTTAACATGCGCGACATCAACAACAACATGAAGGCGCAGAACCAGGAGCAGAGCTCGCCTGCTGTGGGAGCAGCTGGTCTCGATTCGATGCTGCAGCAGGAACCGAGTCCCAACTACGATGCGCTCGATCAGGAGATGACTACGGAAAAGGACAAGATCGTCAAGGACCTGCTGCGGGTGCTGCAGAGCATCAGTCAGGTGCACATGGAGCCGAATGCGGACAGTTTTGTAAGTGTGCAGCATGAGCCCGGAGTGATTGGACCCCTCCGTTGCGCAATTGACACTGAGACTTGGTTCCTGTTTTTTTCACAGACACACAAGGTGCGGCAGATCGTGTCGACGCTGCTCAACGAGCCGCAGGACCGCAAGAGCAGCGTTGCTCTGCAGGCGGAGCAGTACCTGCACCACTTCCTCGAGATCCTGGTTAGGCTCGATCGCGCGAGGCCCACAAACCCGCAGAACCCGGATGCGCCCGAGGATGAGGAGGCAGAGCTGAAGAACTGGGCGGACCTGAGAGAGTACCAAGTCAAGATCGCGCAGGCTGGCGGCGCCTTGTCCCTGCAGGGGAACGCTTGAAGAGTGAAGAGTATGGGATTATTCTTTCTCTAAGGATCTCATTGTGGCGCTGGTGTTCATTTTTTCCCAAAAAACTTCGGCTTCTCATTGTTTAACGGACTTCATGCCATTTACGCCGCCAATGCACCGGCACAAACCTTTATTGGTAAACCGGTGCGAATGGATTGCGTTTTGATTCGTTGTCTTCATGGGCGGGTATGGCTAAGAGAGAGTCTTCTCGCTTTCTCAAAAGGAAAAAAGAGCACGTTGCGCGCGATGGATACGGATTGCAACCTGGCCAAGGTGCTCAGGGGAAAGAGGAGGGAGAAGGGCAGAGAAGAGACAGCCCAGTGAGAGAAGACGGGGAATAAAACAGGAGAGTGGTGGGGGACGGAAAAGGGGCTGTTTTGTAGGATAGAGATTGCTCATAAAGTCCCTCTGGCAAAGGGACTGGTCGAGTGGAAGATTCTAAAGGCTGTTTATATGGGTTATTGTGTTGCGTGGGTTCAGCTACGTAGAGTTTTGTCGTCTCGGGTGACTTGGTGCCGATTGATGCTTCCCTTAGGGGATATGATACTGCCACATCTTATGGAGTATACTTTTTTGTTCCCTCTCTTTTGGCTCAGAATCATAATTAAACTATTCTTAGAATTGCTTTGGACAGTGGACAGTTATACGGGCACCCACACAGACCATCCGCGCAGCTTTCCCTTCATTGCCGCACCACCACCGCGGAAGATCGCCGCAAGCTTTCGAAGAGGTCTCTCTCTCCCGAACATTTTCCCGGCGCAACCTCACCACCCAACAACCCCAGCTCGCCCTTCCCATCTCCCGCCCCCCGCTTGCGAGAGAGCATCAATTCCTTGCCTCACGACCGTTTCGCAGGGTCTCGCTCGTATACTCACGCCGTCCGTCCGACACACACGCACGCAGGCGGAAGGGAAATCTCGACAGACGACGGATCACACACGCGGGCGTTGCGACACACGGGACAGTGCCGGAGAGGATACGATAAGAAAAAAGGGTTTCCGGAGGACTCGATTACGACAAAAAAACGACAATGGCGAAGAAGGCGATACAGAAGGACGTGATCGTCAAGCTGATCGTGGGCGCGGGCCAGGCCAGCCCGTCGCCGCCCGTGGGTCCGGCGCTGGGAAGTAAAGGTGTGAAGAGCATGGATTTCTGCAAGGTATGTTGGTTGTGTGCATTTCTGGTTGTGTGCATTGCGATTTCACACTCTTTCGTTCTTGCTATCTGCTTCTCTTGTTTTCCCGCTTCAAACAGCATTCCTTCGTACACACTTTCGCAAGCCAAGTGTGGCTTCTCTTTCTCCTCCCCCCGCCCAAACGTACAAAACGAGAAGAAAACCAAGGGCATAGCAAGACTAACCACTCCCCTCCCGCCAAAAAACAGGAATTCAACGCCCGCACAGCGCACTACAACCCAGGCACCCCCATCCCAGCCCGCGTCACCGTCCGCCCCGACCGCTCCTTCCACTTCGAGCTGCGCACCCCGCCGACTTCCACGCTGCTGCTAGCGGCCGCGGGCGTCAAGCCGGGCAAGAACAACAAGGTGCGCGGCGCGGGCAACACGGCGGGCCCCAAGAACAACGTCGAGGGCGCGACGGGCAAGGCCGGCTCGGGCAAGAACGTCGAGGTGCGCGGCAACAGCGGTACCGGCACGGTTGGTACGGTCAGCCTCAAGCACGTGTATGAGATTGCGAAGATTAAGCAGGATGAGGTGAGGTTGCAGGGCATGGATTTGCAGGCGGTGGTGAAGTGCGTTATTGCGCAGGCCGGGAGTATTGGGGTCGTTGTTGTGCCGTGAGTGTAGGCGCGGGCTGTGAGGGAGGGGAGAGAGGGAGGTCGCCGGCTTGCGGTTGGGATCTGGATTGGAAGAGTTCCGGGGATGGGAGGGTGAGTTGCGGGCCGACAATATTGAGGCGATACCCGCCCTCTGGTGCAACCAATCGCGATGTTGTGGTCTCCAGCAAGCGGTGCCTTCCGGGAGCTCTGAGGGAAAAGACGGAGTATCAATTGAAAAAGGGTATTGTGATATGAGGAGTTTAGGGTGAGGGTTTAAGAAAGGAACATTCAAGTTTTGTGCTACACCACTCAAGAGGGACGGAGATTATTCTCACGAGGTCTTCAACAACTTTCATCGTCAAAGACAATCGGGGAGCAGTACAGCAGCTGTAAGAATACCAATACCATGTATATCCACCTTGCAATTGAACGCCTGTCGGAGATGGAAAAAAGTAGATGCGATTATAGTGCCTTGCACATATGCATTCATCTTCTTTTCCTCTGGTGATACATTAAAGGACATCACTCGGGTCTATAATCTGACCTTAAAGCTTCATACCGTTCCAAAAACACCCGCGCCATCCATCATGATTCGGATTTCCGAAAAAGAGCATCCGGAAAACTTTCTCGTCTCCTAATCTCTCTCGTCCTACATAGCTAAAGGAGCCATGACGTTTGTCCCTCCAAACTCGACTTGCATCCCCACAATGGCCTTATTTCTTCCTCTATGTCTGATTGGTCTCGTGACGAGTACGCCCCAAAACAGCATTCAAACAATCGTCTCCAGCTCCCTCGCATAGCCCAGCGTGTTCTCAATGACCTGGCCGCTCAGCTGCATGACGTCCTTCTCCTGGCTGAGGTTCTCCTGCTCCTGCTGGGGGAAGTAGATGCGGCCGTCCTTGCCAGACCAGCCTCGGCTCTTGGCGAAGTCGATGACGGCGCCCTCGCTGTCGAGGAAGAGGAGCGACTTTGCGTCTGTGATGGGGATCGAGGGGTATGCCTTCTCGCTGCAAGAGGCGATTTCGTTACGGATGGTGGCGACGAGGACCTGGGAACACAAGAGTCAGCTCACACGGTTTCATCGTCCTATCGACAAGGCTGAGCTCACATTTGAGAAGACGCTGAACTCTTCGCTCGGCACGCGCTCGCTCTTGGTCTCGCCCCAGACGCGGTCGTAGCTGCCCTCCATCAAGGCCTGTTCCAGGCGCACGGGGTACTGGATGAACTCGTCGTCCTCGAGGCCCGACGACGAGCCGGCGCCCTGCTGGTGGCGGCTGCTCTGGGCGACCTCGAGGCTCTCGAGCAGCGTGTGGAAGCCGGCGTAGTCGCCCTGGCTCAGCAGCAGCAGCAGGTACAGGCCGGTGATCTTGCTGGCGTTGCTGCCGCGGCGGGGCAGCACGCGCTCGGGCAGCTGGTAGAAGGGCTGCAGGGTGTGGAAGTAGCGGGTGAAGCCGTCCGGGTCCTGCTGCTTGATGCTGATCAGGGCGCCCAGCTCGAGGATCTCGCGCGCGGCCAGCAGGTGGGCGGGCGGCGTCGACGGCGACGGCATCAGCGCGTTGAGCTTGAGCAGCGTCACCTTGGCGCGCGACAGCAGCGGCGATGCCGACGCCGGGTTGCTGCGCAGGGCCGTCTGCAGCTGCTGCGTTATGGTCTGGAGCTCCTTGTCTGCCATGGTGGTGCTGGAGGTCGAGGGCGGGTGTGACGCTGCGGACGGGGACTCGGGCTGCGGCGGGTGTGCAGCGGGCGGCGGCGAGGATTGAGCGGCTGCAGGGACGGCAGAGGGATGGGCGGGCGGGGATGGAGATGGGGCGGCGGGTGGAGTAGGCTGGAGCGGTGGTGGGAGGTTTGGTGGGTGTTGACGACGGTGATGGTGCTGCTGAGCTCCGGGTGCTGGCGCTGTGCTCGGAGCTCTGGCGCCGGCGTTCTGCCGGCGGCCTGATACGTCAGGCACTTGGAAGCTCCGCTCCCAGCCTGTGCACACGGGCTGCTCAAACGTCCGCGGGAAGCTGAAAAAGGCACGATTCATGTTGTGAAAGTGGAGGCACTCCTTGCAACAGCAAACTGTCTGCCAGCTGGGCCCTATAAAGGCCTGCGGCTGACAGGGTCTAGTAGAAACCACGTCTCTGCCGCGCGAGGCGACGAGCCATATGACCACACGGCGCCTCGCGATTCCTCGTCGCACGCGGGCCCGCCTGGAAGCGGCTGGTCGTGTGTCTCTGAATCCCCTCCCTCCCTCCCTGGCGCTGTTAGTTACACGGCCGCATATCTTTGCCCGACTAGTCCCGGATCCGCGCTATCTTCCCAGCAGACGTACCTGCGGGTCCTCTCGACGTCTTGATCTCACCACCGCGCCTGCAGCGCCTAGCTCATCCGGCTACCCTTTTGATATATCCGACGCAGTGAGAGCTATAGAAGCCGAGTGCTTGCATGGATATGATCATGGTATGTTCTCGTACGACCAAGTGCAACATTCCTGGGATTCTCTCTTGATCCGGCCATGTTCCCGTTCGTGCGTTCATGTATAACCGTCTTCACGAAACTGTCATGTCTACTGTCTGTAACAGTCACACACTATCTACTTTCACGAGCCACCAACTTGCCTGCAACATTTCTCACTGCTTACTGAATCACGGTGTTGGAAATGCCGCGGAAGTGGTTGGCACTCCCATTTCCAATCGGGGAATTGATGATTATACCGCGACGCTTCTATTTGACCTCCATTATCGTCCATCCCCCACTTCGGCTCCATGTCCGACATACTATCAACTTGTATACCCTTGGGTAACGCGTAGGGGTAATCACAAGGGGGGATTCATATCGTGTTCAAAATGCAGGTGCCTGGCCAGAATCCGACTCTCAGCTGCACCTAATCGTATGAAAGGTCATCCTTGCGCCAAAAACGTTACTTTTTAAAGCATTACAAAGCCTTAAGAAAAGCAAGGTCTAGACTTGTCTATAGTCTCCATGGTAGCTGAATAAAGCAACTCAATTTATGAAAAACACATGAACACCATCCGCCTGATCCAAAATATAATTCTTACATCGCAAGACTTTAGAGCGCTGTGAACTTTTACGAAAATCGGATTCAAGCTTATTGATATTAGTACGGTAGGAATCAAACTTCTAGGTGCTGATCAGACAGAGCACAAGAACCTTGAGCTGCACGGTTTAAGAGATATGAGTTGGATTCAGCCCTTACCTCAAAACTCAAAGCCACAGTGGCACCCAGATATTCATCTCCACATGCACCTCACGACAATCACACAAAAGTCAATCCGTCGGCAAACCAAACATTCCATTTCATTTCATCATCCAGCCATCCCGCTCTAAGCAGGATGAGTCTTCAAAGTTCTTTTTCTTTTCTTTTCTTTTCTTTTTTTCATCATCATCATCAACCTCCCATCTCTCCCCTTCCCCACCATCCACCATCCAACCTACAACCTCTGCAACACCGCCTCCCTCACCTCCCTCGGCGCCCCACCAATCCTATACGCAGCCTTCAGCGCCGTCGCCGCATCAGCAGCCTGCTGCTCCGTCTGCGCGTGAACAACGCCGATAGGATGCTCCTTATCCGCCGTCTCGCCCGGGAAAGCCAACTTTGTAAAGCCGACGGCCGGATCGACGTCGTCCTGGGGCCTGCGGCGGCCACCGCCCAGGGCCACGACGGCGAGGCCGACGGAGCGCGTGTCGACCTCCTCGACGACGCCGTCCGTGTCGGCGAAGACGGGCGTCACGACGGGAGCCTTGGGGAGGTAGGCGTCAGGCTTGTCCATGAAGTCCTTTGGCCCGCCGAGCGCCTCGACCATGCGGCCGAAGCGGCTGGCGGCCTCGCCGCTCTTCCAGGCCTGGAGGAGCTTCTCGCGGGCCTCTTCGCGCGAGGATGAGATTTTGGCTTCGACGAGCGTCTCCTCGGCGAGGGCGAGGGTGATATCCCACAGACGCTCGCTGCGGACGTCGCCCTTGAGCAGCGCGACGGCCTCCTCGACCTCGACGGCGTTGCCGGCGCTGCGGGCGAGCGGGGCGCCCATGTCGGTGATGAGCGCGCGGGTGCGGGTGCCGGCGCCGTTCGCAACGGCGACGATGCTGGCGGCCAGCTCCTGGGCCTGCTCGACGCGGGCCATGAAGGCGCCGTTGCCCGTCTTGACGTCCATGATCAGCACGTCCAGGCCGGCCGCCAGCTTCTTGCCGAGGATGCTGGCGGTGATGAGGTCGACGCTCTCGACCGTCGCCGTCACGTCGCGGATGGCGTACAGCGTCTTGTCGGCGGGGGCCAGGTCCGCCGTCTGGCCGATGATGGCGCAGCCGACCTCGGCCGTGACCTTGCGGAAGAGGTCGGGCGCCGGCGTCGCGACGTAGCCCGGGATGCTCTCCAGCTTGTCCAGCGTGCCGCCCGTGTGGCCCAGGCCGCGGCCGCTGATCATGGGCACGAAGCAGCCCGTGGCGGCGAGCAGTGGTGCCAGCGGCAGCGAGATGAAGTCGCCCACGCCGCCCGTGCTGTGCTTATCCACGACGGGTCCGGGTACTAGCTCGCGTGGCCACGAGAGCACCTGGCCCGAGTCACGTACCGCCGACGTGAAGGCGATGCGCTCTTCCAGCGTCATGCCCTTCATGTACACGGCCATGGCGAAGGCCGCGATCTGTCCCTCCGACAGCGTCTTGGACGTGATGCCCGCCACGAACCGCTGGATGTCGCTGCTGCTGAGAGCCAGCCCGTCGCGCTTGCGGCGGATCACTTCTTGCGGGAGCCAGGCGTCCATGGTTGGTTGGCGTGTATGTATGTGTGGTTGTCGAATGCTCAGCAGAGCGTCGGATGCTGAGGTCCAGAGGCCGTGATGGTCGTTATCGAGGCTGAAATAGGCGGGGTGGGAAGACGAGGTGTTTAGGTGAGAGAGTGCGGGGAGAAAAGGAGACAGATGTGGGTGTGGAGCTTGGGTGCTCCTTTTTCTAATAATGGAGTTACGAAGAGCTCCCGTACGATGGTCCAGGGTTCAAGGTGGCCTGAGATTGCTACGTTTGTTTACCGCCCAGGTCAGCTTGCATGCGGGTACAGCGAACGGGAAGGGGCATCGGACGGCTCTTACTGGAGACGTGAGAGGCAGTGTTGCACCTGTAGCTGCACCCCGTGTTGCAGAGTGAGTCCGTCACTGGCCATTGGCAGCGCCATCGCTTTATGTAGGTCGTCGTCGTATCGCAGCGGAGGTGGCCGGGGGCCGTGCTCTGCCCCGCGGCGGGGAGCTACAGGGCAAGCGCATCCTGCGGATCATCTTCGGGTGCCTCCGGCGCGCTGGCTGGAAGAGGAAGTTGACCAACGACATTTTGAAGTGTTCAAGTCTCTTACAGAGAGAGGGGTCTCGCAGCTGCAGGCCAGCGTGAATCTGTTTTTCGGTCATGCCATGGGCAGCTGAAGCTATCGTCCGGACGAGAATGTATAACTATCAATTCCATATTCACATCCGGATGATGGCTTCAACTACCCATATGTTCATTTTCATTGAAAAAATAAAATAGAAGAAGAACGGAGGCATACTTATACCATATCGTTTTTCTAAGGGGGAAAAGAAGAGAGGAGAATGCCGAGGCATAATTACGCCTGGAGCCTTACTATTCTTCCAATGCAGTAAAACGTTGCCACGTCAACAGAGCTGAAGGCAATCTTTTGGTAAGCCATAGAATACAACAACCTACTCCAAGGTCAAGCAGGACCAGCGACCGCATCATGTCCTGGCACGCTCGTACCTGCGAAGATATCGATTTGACCTGGATCGATGGAATACCAAGTTGTCTCCGCTGCAACTCGTCTGCCTCCCATTTGATTTCCGAGACGATCGAAGCGCCGCCGCCTCCAGCTCCTCCGCCCGCTGTAGAGCGGTCTCAACTACAGTGTGCTTGGCCACCATGTGTTACATATACCAATTCCCGCTTTGGTGAAATTCTAAACAGTCTTACCGCCCCCTCTACCGATGATGTTGATGACTGGACGGACGAAGCCGAAGAGCCACGTAGCAATGAAGGCACTTTAGACGACAACGAGTCAAGAGTCTCCTCGGAGTTCGGCTACGACGTTGCACCTTCCGATGTCTTCTCAAAGGCTGTTAAATGGGTGAGGGAAGATACTGCTCCGCGTTTGGCTTTAGGAAAGGAGCAAATGACCAAATTCCAACATTCAGGCCTCGCTGGCTTGTCGCAACGCAGCATTTACGCAGATCTCTCAGGCACCGATGGTTTTCGCCTCCTTGCTTTGCATGGTACCAATGACTTCAACGATCCAATTCTTTGTTCTTTCGAGCCTGGGAAGCTAGACGACCCTACACTATCGCTCTACGAAGCTGTATCATACACGTGGGCGGATCTTGAGGGAGACAAAAGACTCTGCCATCCAATCTTCGTTGGCCCTCAGCTGGATGTTATTCTGGTGACAAACAACTGCATTTCGGCGTTGCGAAGGTATCGGAACCGACACAGGAGGCTTCTCTGGATTGATGCGATATGCATTAATCAGAACAACCCCGCCGAACGGCAACTTCAGGTCAGCCTCATGGGCAAGATATACTCTAGAGCATCCAGGGTCTTGATCTACCTCGGCGAGGCAAGCGAAAGCGCGGAAAAGGCGATGGCTATCATTGCGTGTCAGCAAAGCGACATTGAAGAGGGAAAGGACTGCTTACAAGAACTCTCGGAGAGAGCTTACTTTCATCGAACTTGGATCATCCAAGAAATCGCCTTGGCCTTGAAAGTCATTGTTACCTGTGGTGGGGCAACGGTTCACTGGGCAGACTTGTGCTCTGCTTTCCGGTCGTACGGGATAGAACTCAACTGGATCACTCACTTCTCTGTTCCGGCACACCACCGGCGAAAATCTCCGAACCTCTTTGAACTCTTGTGGGATACGAGAAATTCTTTGTGCTCTGATCCCCGCGACAAAGTCTTTGGAGTTATTGGTTTAATCGAGGACGATGAGGCAAAATTGCTCCCCGTCGACTACGCTCTTTCCTTCCAACAGCTCTATACAGGCTTGGCAGCATACTGGATTCACAGATCCCATGACGTTCGATTTCTGAGCATCGTAAACACACGGAGAAACGCTGTTCTTGGCTTACCATCTTGGGTTCCGGATTGGAGCTGTATCGCGATTCGTGCCCCGGATCCTGGACCTTTGGAAATATCTATCAACATGATTGATCCTTACTTTTCTTGGCGTTTGAATTCCTTGGGGATTCGACATCTAGGCATCTGGAAATGTGAAGATCAAAATACTAAACCAGACCCGATAATTTCTGATTCAGGGATCATAATTATTCGTGTGGGTTTCCTTTTCCGATACTCGCAAGGTTGCCTCAGCATCCCCACGGGGCACAAAGAGGTCGCGGTTGGCAACGTACATATCAAAGATCCTGGGAGTTGGCTCAATGAAGCAAATAAGCTCGAAATTGTGGTAGTTCCGGCTTGGAACTGGAAAGTCCTCCTGTTGGAAAGACTTGTCCCCGATACCTTCGTTTTCTCATTACGAACTCCAATTTGTTCCATTTCACTGGAAACATTCACTGGGGAGCACGCAGAATGGCGCACGAGGTGTAGCAATGTCCATGCCGCCGCCGCGCATCTTATTTGTGACTGGATGACCGAAATCGCGGTTCGCAAGCTCTTCCTAGTGGCAAATATGAAGGAAACATTTGGATCACTTCCCGATGAAACCTCAGAATTTCTTCAGTACAAACCAGATCGATGCACTCTGGAACAGATCCAAATCGCACTTCGACAAGGATCCAAGAGGATAGCCAAGGTTTCTTTTGACAAAACCCTTTTCGGAACGATGAAGCAAATGCGTGCGGATATGCTAAAATCTGTCAATCCAGAGGACCTTCGCATATTTTTGAAGACATTCCAGCCATTGAGAAACGAAAATGACCCGGTTAATCTCTTCAACAAAAGGGTACCTTATCTCGATATCGATAGCGTTTTGCATGCGCGGATGCCAAGTCTCCAGGACAATCCTCAAGAACTTATGACAAGCTGGACTCAAAATTTCACAGAATGGGAAAAATCACTCCTGCAGTACGGGCCATTCCTGGACGCATTCAATTACCTTCATGAAAGAGGCTTCGACCCAATGTTCGGAGCTGACCGAATGGGCCAAACTATCACATCTTACCAGGTGGCCCTTTTGAAGTCTACATTAGACATTCGAGTTGATCCACCGAATGTTTTTAAATACAAAATTCATACAGCTTCAGTAGTGTATGGAGCTTATAGATTGATAGAAAGGACATCTATTGACGAAAGCCTTTCATGGGAGTGGAATCGAGAGAGGTTCTGGATCTGCATGCTCTCGTTCCAATTGATCTTACGGCTACGGGGGCTCTTGCAGGATTGGCAAATTCACTGGCACCTTTGGGACTCTACCAATGACTTGCAACATATTTCAATTGTTTAGTTTGAGTAACCTAGCAACTTCACATAACCCTCATAATTCAACATGGCCTTCTCATTTCATTTGCTCTCATTCTAGCTCACTAGAGGATGTGCTATCAGAAGAATATATCCTTCAGTCTATGATGCGACGAGTCCTATGAGGTGAGAAAACTGTCTGCAATAGCCCAGAAAGAGCCGGCATATCGCTGAGTGTAGAAGCCGCAAAGCAGCCAGCAATAATTCGACCTTTCGTGGGGAGTTGAAGCTATCGTCCGGACATGAATGTATAATTTCTAATTCGACAGTTACGTCCGGACAATCACTCCGACTACCCCTTGGTTGCAATAATACTTAATTTCTCTCCGCAGGTGTCAGCTGCCATGACACGAGCATTATGACCGCGTATTCTTCTAGAGCGACATCCGTGGCGGATGTTCCTAGTAGGTGAGAAGTTAGTTGAAAGAGGCCGCCGCCAAGGCCGGTGTTGGATGCATCGGTAGCAAGGTGGTACTGCAGTTTCGGGTTGCCACCTGACAGCGCACAGTTCACGACAGCCTTATTTTTTCTCTGGAATGCCTCTTCACAGGCATCCGTCCAGTTAAAGCCAGGAGCAAATGGAAGCACCAGACTTAAAATGTTACAAATAGATAACGTCTTCCATCCGACCGAGACACCGCTCGTTTGAATACTACTACGGTGTCGGACTATATTATCAATGGCTATTAGCACGTACTGAAATCAATACGGCGTCGTTCTTTTTTAGTTCGACACAAGGCAAGAAAGAATGGCCCACAGCATCCGCCTTCAAAATCTAATCAGTCAAGCTTAATAACGGGGGTGAATCCCTGTTGTAGTGGTCCTTGGGGCAGCGACTCAGACGGGCTAGTAGTGACGTTAAGTCCTTCTGAGGCTCGTTCTCTTTCGTGCTGAAAATTGAATTGTTTAGCTCACCTCGCCGGCTCCCTGACAAGATTTTACTATCTCCCCCCCCCCCTCCCTCTACAGATTCGCCACCACCTGGTCCGGTTTTCCCAATTAAGAAACATGCTGGAATTAATCCCTCGCTGTCATACAACCACTCGTGTTGTTGAGCTGCTCGACCAATGGGTAAGCTTTGATAAGAGCTCAAAGAAGTAGGGGTAGATCTCCAGGGTGGAGGAGATCGATACCATTTCCAAGAGGAAGTCAAATTCTCGAAATGGAGGAAATCAAATTCGTACACAACCTTGCCAAAACCCCCAAGAACCCACCAAAGCCGCCGCCGCCCTATAAACAAATTGGTATACCCAAACGCCAGCCAAAGTCTTGCCCCAGATGAAAAAAGAGAAAAACGCATGAGCCGTCCACGGACCTCTCTAAGAGCTCAGCCTCCCCTTCTTCGCGCCCACCCTCTCCTCCATCCTCCTAACCAAGCCCTTCAACCCCACCCCCCTCTCGCAATTCGCCTCCAACCACCGCTCCATGCCCTCCCTACACCTCTTCATCCCCCTCAGCACCGGCAGCCGCTGACCCTCCTCCTGCTCCATCCACTTGGTCGGGTTGAGCAAGAGGTCGAACAGCTCAGCCCACAGCTCCGTCTGCCAGTAGCGCTTAAAGCTCTCGCGGAGGCGATACGTCTTCGTTGCTCCCGCTCCCAACGCCGTACCGCGCTCCGCAACCGTCTCGATGTACTTGCCAAACAGCAGCGAGTGGATGGTTGCGGCGAGCCCGTGGTAGTCGACCTGGAACGTCCAGGGCCGCATCTCGCGCATCTCGGCGCAGTCGGCCTCGGTCGTCTTCCAGTCTGCGATGAACTGCACTTCGGGCCGGAACGCCCGCATGTCGATGCCGCGCCCCAGGTCGATGAGCGAGATGCCCTTGCGCGACCAGCCGCCCGAGCCGTCGGCGCGGTACTGCGACGACCACTGCGCCTCTGGAACCGATGTGTCTAACCGGGCCAGGACGTTGTCGGCCTTGAGGTCGCCGTGGATGATGCCCTTTGCGTGCAGCGCCTCGACGGTGCGCAGCAGCTCGATGGAGAAGAACATGGCGAGCTGCTCGTCCATGACGCCAGGGCCACCGGTCGTGATTTCGGCGCGGGCGACGTTGACGAGGTCCAGGAGGGTGCCCTGGTCGCGGTACTCGAGCACCAGGTAGCACTCGTCGCGGAACATGCGCATCTCGTACGCGTGGATGATCGATTCGGCGGCGCGGGACACGCCCAGGCGACGGTGCGCCTGACGGATGATGTAGAACTCCCAGGCCGACGGCGGGTCTTCCATCTTGATCGCTTCGAGCGGCTTGCGCGTGAGGGCACCGAATGCGCCCTTGCCCATCTGCGCCGGCCCTTCATCTTCATCCACTTCCATGCCGATGTTTCTGCTTTCGGCAAGGTACACGGGAGCGAATGCACCTTCGCCGAGCTGACGCTTGATGGTGTATTCCCTGTCACCGCCGTCGAAGTAGATGGTCGGGGCGACAAAGTTGCCTCCAGTCCTGTCACCACCGTTCTTCGCCTTGGCAATCGCCTTGGTGAACTTCTTAATCTCTGCGTGGCGGCCGAAAGAACGGTCAAGCTCGGCGTGGTATCCGTCGTAAGTCGAAAGCGGCGGGTGAACGTTTTCCATAATCGTCTGGCGGATGTGCTCATCTACGGGATTGCACTGCTTGTCCTGGATGAGGGGACCCTTGGGCAGGACGTCCTGCTGCGCAACGGTTGATTTCGAGACGCCCAGAGGAGCGGGCTTGGACCTCGAGTCCTTGGGCTTGGGCAGAGCGGGTTGCATCATTCTGCCGCCATTCTCTTTCAGGGCTTCTTCCAAGATTTCGTTGAACGATCCGCTGAGGTCTTCGGTCTGATCCTCCAGAATAGTAGGTGTTTTCCCTCCTGGCTGGCGGCTCGGTGTCTTCGCATTGAAAAAGTCCTTATGCTCTGCCAGCACCGTCGCAGCACCGAGCGACGACTCGGTCTTTTCAGCGATGGGCGTCATGAACGGCAGACGGTTGTTAGCCATTTGCACCTGGTCGCGATACGTCCATCTAGGAACCTCGACGTCTTCCGGCGGTACAGGGACGAAGCTTGTCGGTTTATGTTGAGGTGAAGTCGGCGTGTGGAGGTCCTCTGGTTCTTGTGAGCCTCCGTACCCTTCGTCCTCGTGGACTTGCATCGTCGATTTTTCTGTCTCTTCTTCGCTCTCACCTTCTTCCGACCCGCTTTCTTCCGAATCTTCGTCTCTGGGCACATGCTTGCTTTCCGTAAACTCTGACCATGCGCTTGCCCGGCTGGCATTGGTATCGTCGTCGTCCATTGCGCTCCTCATGGTGAAGTCGCCTCGCGTCGTCTCGTCCCCGTATTCGCTCTCCGTGCCGGACATCCTACCAGTGCAAGTACTCTCACCTCCGCTGGTGTACGTGTCATCGTCATCGCTCTCTTCCTCACTTTCTTCCTCTTCAGACTCTTCCTTGGCCGCTTTAAGAGGCTGGTTGAAGATGCCATAGATTTCGTCCATGGCCTCTTTGGTGTTAATCGTCATTGTCGGCTCCGCAGTCTTCTTTCTCCTCACCGGCTTGTGGCCTGTCGGAGAGCCAAGGTTTGTTCGTACTGAAAAAAATCAGCTCAAATCACACTTCCACGGCAGGAAGCGACTTACTCGTCTGTGTCTCGTTTTGAACTTCCATGACCTTGATCTTCCTCGTCCTGTTCGCACGCTCCTCCTTGCGCTGCTTCTTCAGCAGCTTGGCCCTTTGAATTTCCTCCTGCGACGGCGGTGCATTCTCATCGTTAACATCGTTGAGCGCGACGCTCTGCTTCAAACCTTTAGCAAGCATAGCAGCCGGGTCCTTCACCGGAGACTGCTGTGGGTCTTTCGGCTTCAGCGCTTTCCTCTCCGTGTTCTGCTTCCTGGCCTGCTCTTGCTTCCGCTGCTCCGCATCCCGGCGGTTGATTGCTTTCCAGTCGTACTTCATCCATCCCCTGTGCCTCGCCCGGAGCTCCTCGAAGCAAAACTCGGCCGCCATTGGGTCATCCGCATTCGGGTACACAGCCTCTAGGTTCACGAAGACGCGCTCGATCTTCCCCGTCCGCGGGTTGACGGTCTGCTGAGCTTCACGCATGGAGCTATTCTCTGCAAGAAGAGATTCTGATACGGACTGCATATACATAACAAAGCGTAAAAGCACGCCGCCCAAAATTAGTCCTGGTCTTCGTAAATATTTCGGAAAAGAAAGCGGGGGGAAAGAATGGGTAAAGCATCTCGATGCGGACTTACCTGGTCCTTGAAGATCATCAGCTTCTCCGCGCCGACGTTCCTCTTGCCCCCATTGAGCTTCTGTCCTGCCCAAGCCTGCGCTTCCTGCTTGTTCTCCTTCCTGCGCTCCGCCATCGTCTGGAGCGACTCGCCCTTCCTGCCAGCGCCGCCCAAGACGGACTGCTTCGGCTCCTCCGAGTCGGCGAAGATAGCCATCTTTGCCTTCTTCTTGGTCGTAGCACCCCCTTGAGGGTTGGGCGAGCCGGTGGCCGGGCCGAAAGCGTCGCCCTTGTCCGCCAGCGCCGCCCTGACGACCGGAAGAGCGGGGCTCGACGGGCCGTTGCTGTCCTGGTCGCGCGCCTCCATGCGCTGCTGGAACTCGCCGTACTTGCGCAAGAGGCGGGCAGGCGGGTGCGCTTCCTTGTCAACGCCCATCGAGAAGACCTCTTCGGCCTGGTTCCACCGCCCCTGCGTCTCCAAGTATGCGGCGAATTCCTCGTAGAAGAGCGCGAGGCCGTCGCCAATGTTGTGGCGGGCCAAGAAGGCGAAAGTCTGCCTCGGCTCGTCGGAAAAGAGCTTGATGTAGTTGAGCCAGAGCTTGAGGTAGCGCGGGTCGTTTTTGTAGTGCGGCGACTTGAGGAACGCCTTGGTTGCTCTCTCGAGCAGCGGCAGCAGCTGCGATTGCTGCGAAGCGGGGTTGGGGTATGTGTCGAATGTCCATTTCACGTAGCGGTCGTAGACGTCGAGCGGGTCGTCCGACTCGTCAATGGTCTCGAGCTCTTTTTCGAATTCTTGCCGCTTGACGTTGTTGATCTTCTCTTGGTCTGAGGGGATGGGCTTCAATGCATTGTCGGCATTCCTGGGTGAGAGAACGGCTGCGAGCGCTCTTGCTGACCGGCCGCCTTGCACGCGCTGGATGTTCTCTTTGTGAGGCTCGATCTCGTCGAAGTTGATGAGGTCGTCGGCCGCCATGGTAACGGTGGGGTATCTCGTGAAAAGCAATTAAAAGAAAGAAAAGGACTGAGAAGAGTTCGCCGGTGACTTCAGCGATTTGGAATGGTGTTTTTGGCGTGGCGACCTGGTGGTTAGTAGAGCTTTGTCGTGTGTGTTGGGCAGAATGTTTGGGAGCGACGGCCATCACTGTTGGTAAACAAGCGCCAAGCCGCTAAGCATCGCTCAGCAACACGTGCCGCAGCGTGGCCTCGATTCACGCGTCACCATCTGCACGGATGCTCGTCATTGTTCAAATCCGTGCTTTATTTTTTCCATTGACGGACACTTGAATCTAACTACAAGAAAAGTCATCATGCGTTCGTTTGGACGATTAGGAACGCATGAAACGCATCCTTATGGCCCGCCTTCATTGGTCGTAAACATGACATCGTTAACGCAATCACGTACAAGGAAAGTTAGAGAGCGTTTTTGGAACAACCGAGCCAGCAGGACGAGGAGAATGGAGAGAGAGAAAGAGCCATATCGAGTGGAGACGAATGGTCGGAGATGTGCGCCGGGGCTATGCATTTCTTGTGATGCGCGAAACAACTTATGCTGCTGCTTTCAGAAACGCAGGAGTGCCCCGCCAAGAACGCAAAATGGAAAAATGAAAATAAATAAGAGCGAATTAAAGAAATGAAGAATCCTGAGAAAGGTCGTTCTTGCCTTCGTCGTCATCAGAGATCTAAGAAACCTCGGATCGCCGTTTTGCGCCCACAGCACCTTCAAATGAGCAAACAAAGGACATCCACAAGGTCGCACCTCTACGAAAAATGAATCAGCTTGTGGCCACCGGGAGCCATCGCCGTACGCCGGGAGTCGTATGCCGCAATCGCTAATGCAAAGTCAACGCTCTGTGTGCAGTCCAACGCCAGTCATGCAAAGTGGTCAAGCTAGCTGCCTAAGCCGCCAATACGCTCCTCGAAACTTGCAGACTCCTCAAACAGGCGTGGCGACGTCATCCGGGGGAATGTGTTGCTGATGTTGTTATTGGAAGGCCGTCCGCAGAATGGAGATCCCAACCGTCTTGCCGGATCTGCCGGAGCCTGTGGGGCCAACGCCGATGGATCTTCCTGTTCGACCGCCATCGGCGATCCGCTCGACTGGTCAAACGAGGACGGAGGCGTGAAGAGCGCGGCGAGGTTCCTCGCGCCGCCTCCCATGTCGCCCAAGCTGAAGCCTCGAGCCCGTACGCGGCGATTGCTGATTTCGGCCGGAGCACCGAACAATTCTTGCAAGATGTTGTGTCCTACGTGCGAACTTTCGGCGTGCTGCAGGTCTTCCAAGTATTGCTGGGCTCTGCGCTTGAACGACCGGGTAATGGGGATCGGGGCATGCAATTCGACAGGGGAATCAAGCATCGGCTGAGGCTGAGAAACGGGCCTGACGGTTTGCACATCATGGTGCGGCTTCTGGGGCATGCCGGCAAATGGAGAAGCGAGCGAGGAGCTGGAGTGACCAGACTCGGGGCTTCCGAGGCCGAGGCCAAACTGGAGGGATTGACTCTTCTGGTGAGCATTGGAACGAGCATTTTGCTGGCCGAGCCAGTCATCATTAGGAGCTTGCTGGGATTCATCAGCTGCCAGTGCATGAAGGGGGTTGCCCATTTGCATCATGGACGAGGTACTCGTGGTCAAGGAAACGTTCATGTCGCGAGTGGAAAATGAGCCGGGCGCATCGTTTCGATCCGCAGGCTGGGCAGGTTCAAAGGGGGAGGTCATTGGGGCGGTTCCCAAGCTTGATTGAGAGCGCGGAGAAGAAGACGGGAATGGAGATGGCGTCCGGGTCTTCAGAAGCCGCTGGTAGTGCGCGGCGAGCATGGGCTGGCGCTTGCAGATCTTGCGGAGTCGGCCGCGAGCGGCTGCTTCCGATCGGGGCCATTTGATGCCGGGTTTCGGGATATCATGGGTGGTGGGGGTATTGCTGCCACTGCGACCATCTCGGGCATAGGGAGTGTTGTGGCTTTTCGCCATGGCGCCTCTCCACGTCTTCTTGGCCTGTCGTGCAACCTTGGTGCAAATACCCAGAGGGGGGACGGTTCCGGGCAGCATCTTGAATGGGGTGACTGTGGGGTCTTGTAGACACATCATGTAAGTCAACCAAAGATGGTCATCCATTGCTTTGGTCCAGACGGTGTCCTTGCGAGTCCTCATACGCTTGGCGGGTCGCTCGGTGTTGTACGCCTGCAGAGGCGAGGAAGGGGGGAATTGGCTGGGCTTGGGCTCCGGAAAGACAAATGGGTCTGAGTTGTCACTCTCGGGGCTTGTGCAGCTGCCGCCATACGAATCCGTGCTACCACGAGAGGAGATAGAGGAGTCCGAAATGCCGGAGCACGCAGACGATGGACGGCTGATGCTCTCGGCCTGGCTTTCAATGTCCGCGTCGCGGTGGAAGTTTCCAGTGCTGTTCCGCTCCATTCCGATTTGGGCCACTGGGGTCTTGGGCGGAGAGAATAGGCGGAAGGCGGTGGGAGTGGGAGCAAGATAGCCCCTCTCAGGTTCGGAAGACGTGTCCGAGAAGGGCGCGTAGGGCGCGTCGAAGCCGGGCTCCGGAACTTCGATGGTGGGGATTGGCAGGTCTTGTGACGCGTTCGCGAAATTGGTAGGTGCGTACGTCGGGAGGGCACGCCTGCGACGCCTGACGCGGTACGTTTGACGAGGAAGCTGGGGCGGTTCTGTCGGTTCCTCGGCGCATTCAGGCTCGGGCGTCCGTGGTTGTTCGCCGTCCGTGTAGTGGAAGGTGAAGTTCTTCGGCAGCGTGACCGAAAGGTGAGGCCGTACGGGAGGCATCTTGCTCGGAGATATATAGATCGGCCGGTAAGGAATCAGTCGGAGATCGTGTTTATCCCTTGATTGTCGTCCACCATACAAGAAGAGCACGTGTGGTACGCGACCCCGAGCTCTATTATCGGCCTCCTTGCAGGTTGAATTCCAACGTCGCGGTGCCGGCCAATCGAAGCCCAGAAAGCTTGGAAACTCTTATTGTTTTGCTAGCGAAGCGGATCGTGCGATGCCTACGCTTGCGCGAAGATCGAATCAGGCTGTCGGGAGGCAGGCGCAATGTTTTGATTTGTTGTTTTGGTGACGAGAGTCCTCTCTAGCTGTCGCGAATACGTGGCGCACGCGTCTGGCGGCCGCTCTGAGCGTCTCGAGTCGTGCCCGGTGGGAAGATCAACGGGAAAAGCGGTGGGAGCGAGCGTGGTGGTAAAGAGTGTGGATGCGACAGCAGCGCGCGCGGTGTCGCTGGAGCAAATCGAGCGAGGCCGCCAAAGGAAAAGTGGAGCTACGGTAGGGGAGATCGCGGATGGGCGTGTGCGATAGAAGGAAATCGAGCGACGGAGCGGTGGCTGGACAAAGGGACGGCGTCGCGAGAGTCGCAAACGGCGGGCAACCGGGCGCGCAGCGATGGGTAGGCGGGCTGTGGCGGCGGGCGAGGGTCGCTGAGCAGGCGCGGGTCACGGCGCAGTGCGCATGGCCGGTCGAGGGAGGTGGGCGGCGGTCTGGGGGAGGAAAGGCGAGCGGTGCGGCGACAAAGCGGAGAGGTGGTGAGGCGGGCGAGGGTCGCTGCGACGGGCAGGATGTGGAAGCGGCGATGCACCCGTCCGCGCTAGCATCACCTAGCATCACCTAAACCACAATAGCGCCACCCTGGCTCATGGCACGGCTTACAGGAAGGCTTCACACCGATTCGAACACCGCCAGCAGACCCTGAAAACTGGGAAGAGCAATGCCAGCCGACGCCCGCACCGGGCCCGGGCAGCCGCCGACGTAGCAACAGCCGTCGCAGCGAGCAGCAGCATCGCAGCAACAGCGCAGCAGCCGCCGCCCGCCAGAAGCAGGAACCGAAAACGGCGGTCTGCGCGGCGCCCGACGAAGGACGACGGCCACGCCATGCGCCGCCTATCAACAACCCTCGCGCTGCGAGGTGTGCACCCGGACGCCCTCGGCGGCGATTGGCTCCCGCGCGCCGCAGCACAGCGCGAAGGGCCTCCACCCACCCCCCGGCCGCTGTGACATGCCCAGCCCGACGCAGCTTAGCGTTCTGACGCGCAACGAACGCGTCGACGCGTCGGTGGGCCGCCCGGCCTCAACGGACGGATCCTCATCCAACAGCAATGCTACATCGCGGAACGGTTCGACCCAGGGAACGGCGCCCGAGGGGGGCGCTGGTCAAGCCGGCCATCTCCTGCGGCGCCGTTGGGCGCTATGCAAGGCCTCGCGTTGTGGTGTTTCGCCTACCCAGCCTCGCGCGCCGAGGCGACGCGCGCCGTCAAAGCGCGCGACACGGCCGCCGATCAGGCGGACATGGAGCGCACGCTGTCCAGACCGAAGATCCTCGACGGGAGGCACGGACATTTACAAAGCTGGCCGCTGGCATCTGCAGAGACTCGAGCGTCGGCCCAATCGCTCTGCTTCCAGCGTCCGCGCCGTTGGCACAGCATCGTGCCATGCATACATACGTGGTCGCCAGTTCGGTCGTGGTCGTGCAGCCATCACTCCGCCTCCTGCGCTGCATCCGATCACGTCCCAGCTCCCCCTCATGCAGCTCCCGACAGGGCCCTACGTGGTGATCCACGTTGTCTGTGGGCTGGCATGTTATGAGGAGAAGCGGAGCTTCTGTGTCTCAGCCGTTCCCCCACCCGCTCCTGCGATGGCATGCATCGAGATCTCTGTTGTCTCGACGACGCGGCTCACAGCGATCAATCTTCGATGGCGTTGGGGGCTGGGAGCATGGGATAAAAATAAGAAGCAGCTGACGTCGAGCGGGAACGACGCCTACCGACCAGCCGCCCCCTCGACTAACTTTCCCTCGGCTTGTTTCTCGCTTCTGCAGACAATTGTCTAGTAATCCCCTCGGTCACTCACTCTTTTTCTTTGTCATCTACCGCTATCCAGTCCCATAATCATGCAATGCGTGGTACGATGGCTCTGCGTCCAGTCCATTGCCGCCTAAAACGCCGAGCTGGGGTGGTCAGCACGCAGGAACCACCTCTTCCATGGGATGGCTTTGCCGACCACGCAGGAACTCGTTGGGGTCATGCAGCCCTGCCAGGCAGCGGCATGTCTTCTGCGCAATGGCTCGATCCGAGCCACACCCGTACGGACGCCATCTTCGTCGGATCAAGGGATAGGGCGGCGCGGCAGGGCGGACGGGAAGGCTGCACATGCGATCACCGGATCAGCGTCTCGATGATGCCGGGACATTATGGGAGATTGCACCCGAGCCGCAGTCTACCGCGCATGCAGCACGTGAGAAGCGTTTGCGACGGAAACTAGATTCAACGTTGACGTACTGGGCGGCGCTATCCCAACTCAACCGCCATCCAGAGCGCGGCACTCACTACCTGGGTCGAGCATGAGGTTTCCAGATTCCAGCTTCTGTGGATTTTGGGATTTTCCCCGCCCCATCGCAATTGGGATGCGGAAAGGCCTGCCTTGTGACCTGTGCTTGAAGAATGCGGAATGAGCGCGCCGTGCATTGAACCATCAACGAAGCTTTTACAACGTCATCAAAAGATATTTGCTAACGACTGTTTAGCTCCAGGCTATCTTGACAACTACGGCAATCCGTCGTTAGTGCATCCTTTCGCTGTGGTTCGCACTCGCCGTTGCCAACCCATTCCACGCAATCGTCGATCTATATTTGTGACGTCCACGTTGCGCAGCGTCTGTTTTGAACATGCCCCTGGGAGCTGAATCGGCGGTATACCTAGAGATACGGGAGGCCGTCGGCTCGAGGAGAAGGTTGTTTCTCTCAGCTGAATTGACATGTAAACAACGCCCCGAATCCCGATTGGCGACCCCATCACTTGAAGAGTACACGAAAATGCGGAAGTTCCAAATGAGCAACGAACGCTCGCAAGATTACTCGGTCCCAACCGAGCGTGACGAAGTGCCCGAGAAGTAGGTCCGTACGCTAGTGGTCGGGTGTTGGCATCAGCGCTCAGCACGATTCATTCGGTGCCTTCATTCGAAACGCTCCGTGAGAATGCTGTTCCAGCAGCACTAGCGTACACTACCTCTCGTTTGCTGCAAGTCGGGAAATTGCGCGCCTTGGATCCGAGGCATGGCTTGCCATTGAGAGACCGATCCGTGCTTCGACCGCAACGAAGTCCGCCTCCCGACCGGTGAGAGGCTCCAAAATGTCTCGCATTCACGCGCTCTTCCTTCGCCCCAACCGTCCCCTGTTCTCGCCGCGGCGCTACACGGCAGCCCGCATGAAGTAGGTACCGTACGATCTCGCCGCTCAGTTCGTCCGCGCCAAAACGTCGCCGAATGTCGCACGATTTGGCTTTGTTGTTGTTCCACCTTGCACTACCTTCTCCTCGTAGGCTGCATACACACTGTGCGGGGCAACTGCGCTACTACAGCACTGCAGGCCAGCTAGTGGTTACCAATCGACGCATGTCCGGAACTGCTTGCGGCTAACTGCAGCGGAGAGCGGCCAGCATTGCATTGGCATTGCTTTCGTTCATGCAGCGCAAGTGGCCGTTCCTGCCGGCTGCTCCAATCTATCCTATCGTTGCTTTTTCTTCTGTCCCTTGTTGCTTATCCCAGCCCTCGGCCCTGGATTGGTGGAGAGACAGGTCTCGGTCGTCCATTGGGCGTGCAGTGTACCGCAGTCATTTCCGACCTGCAGATGCGTGGCGTGGGGTGGCGCTTCGTCATGAAGTTTGTGCGTGACGGTCAGAGGGAGTCTTCCCGGAAAGACATGTTTATGTGTTACTCTTTTCGGTCAATTTGGTCTCAGCGAAGAAACGGGAGCTAATTAGGTCAGGACGAATGGTTACAGTCCCCTCCCGCAGCCGATGGTTGGCGTGGATTTTTTTTTTGCTCATGTCATGGGTAGCTGAAGCTATCGTCCGGAAGTAGATGTCGAATTAATAATTATACATACGTCCGGACGATAGCTTCAACTACTCATCCATATATGTCGTTATTCGTGAAAACCCCCCCTCCCCCTCCCCCAAGAAAAGGGAACATATCATGGGTACTTAAAGCGATCGTCCGGACGTGTATGTGGAGTTTTTAATTCCACATTCTCGTCCGGACGATAGCTTCAGCTACCCACATATGTTATTTTTCTAAGGAAGAGCTGGGGCATAGTTATGCTATGTTCTAAAACCCTGCTACGTATTCTTCGCGCTAGCCATCGGCTGCAACACCCCTCTGTATCCAGGCAATAAGGATGGCTTGAAAGTTAAATCTGCAAGACTCACCCAATAAATACGACCTTTCATGTCGTTGTACTACAACCAGATTGGCTATTTTGAATTCTTACTTCGTGAAAAAGAGGAATATAAACTCAAGTAGCTAGTGGATTGATCGGATACGAATCTAGCATTGCCTGGTTCGTGTCATGCATCTATTGGTGAAAAGTAGCGGACACGAGTGAATTAACTTTTTCGTAGATGTGCTCAAATCCCTGGATAGAAGCGGGTAAAACATATCCGTATCCCGCTTTATTCATCTCGTGTCCTTGCATTGCCAGCGCTCCGCAATGCCTAGCTACGACTCCCGCCTTGCGTAGCATGGCAAAAACCCTTCGTCAAAAGCCAAGCAAAAATGATCGCGGAGGCGTCGTAGTAGTATCACAGAACAACAACTCATCCGCAGTACCTTGCATCATCAAGACATGCCGTCACGTCACAAAGGTCAAACAATCTCGTGAAACTGGCAACTCCATCCGCTGTTGGATTCCTGTCAGGCAAGCTAAAGAAGCGAGAAGAGACGGAACATCTACATGCAGAGACAGATGGGAGAGAACAGAACAGAAAGCATATCAGAAGGTGACAAACTAGGGATAAGTGAAGTGGCATAACGTAAGCATACCAGCGCCCGTCTCCTTTTGTTTGTTACCGAACCAAGTACCCCCGAGTCCGCATCCAGTCCAGAGAAGAGAGATCAAAAAGAAAAAGGTTGCATCAGAAAACGATGCATGTGACCTGCCTGTTAGCATCAAAACTCGAAGACGTATGCTTTCGCCGCTCTATGATGGATCGTATGGTACAAATATGGGAACGGAAAAAGTTGCTTCGAATAAACAAAAAACGTTTCTTTTACTTCCTCCGCTTCATGACCTTGGTGCACATCTCAATGAGACCGTCCTTGGCCTCGCTGGTAGGGAAGCCGCTGATGGCTTGGATGGCGTTATCAACGTACTGCTGGGCCAACGCGCGGGTCTGCTCCAGGCCGCTGCTACGCGCCACGAGTTCTCTTGCCTGTCGGTCCAATTAGCTTCCACCCCGGTTAAAGCACTACGTCACTTCCTTCGAAACTTACCTTGTGAACATCTCCGGGCCGCGAGAACTTCCTACCCACCAAAGCGCCCAGCTCCGCATTGCCCTTCCACGCAAACAGCAACGGTGCAGTCGCCAAACCCAGCTCCAAGTCTGCACCGGCCGGCTTGCCCAGCTCCTCGGCGGTGATGGTGTAGTCCAGCATGTCGTCCACGAGCTGGAAAGCCATGCCCAAGTTTTTGCCGTACTGGTACGCAGCCTCGACGACATCGGGAGCGCTACCGCCCAGGATGGCGGCCGCGCGGCAGCTCTTGCTGATCAGGCTGGCGCTCTTCAGGTACGTCTTCTGCAGGTAGTACGTGACCGTGTCCTCGGTGAAGACCGGGTGCGCCTCGTCGCGCGCAGTGTTCTTCAGCTGCATGAACTCTCCCTCGATCAAGTTGGCAATGACCGTCGCCAGCAGTTCTGTCACCTCAGGATCGCGCAGCCGCGCCAGCGCCACCGATGCCCGCCCCAGCAGGAAGTCGCCCGCTAGCACCGTCATCTTGTTGCCGAACTCGATGTTGGCCGACGCCGCGCCCCGCCGGGCCTCCGAGTGGTCGATGACGTCGTCGTGCAGCAGCGAGGCCGTGTGGATGAGCTCCGTGATCTCCGCCAGCCGCCGCTGCGAGGGTAGGATGTCCGAGTCGTCCGGACGGTAGGTGTTGTCGATGGAGTTTTGCGAAGTGATGGGCGTGTTCTCGGGGTGGTCGGGGTTCTCGTCGACGAGAATGTTAGGCGGGGTAATGGAGCGGTCCACGTTGCGCACAGAGGGGCGGTCGTTGTTGGGGATTAATGCGGTTGCGCGCGACATGAGCAGCACGAGCATGGGCCGGACGTATTTGCCCTCAGACTGGGTGTAGTATTTGGCCACGGTATCAAGGGTAGGATGTCCCGAGCCGAGCAATTGGCGTATATTCTTCGTGAGAAACTTCATCTCTTTGGCCACGGACCGCAATGGGTCTATGGAGATGGGTGCTGACGGGTCGGGCGCCGAGTTGTTAAAAATCTGTTGAGCGGCGGCGGCGGCGGCGGCCCAGCTGGAGCCCTCTCGCCGCCGCGAGGGGTGATAGAAGACGGACGCTGCGGAGGTAGACTGTATGGCGGAGGGGGAGCGTAGGCATCTTGAGCAAAGAGATATCCGCGGGCGATGAGCGGCGAAGACGCTCCGGGCGAGCGCCGGGCTTCGTGCTGCGCGGGCGGCCATTGTGGATGATGGCGCAGGAGTGCAGGAGCGAATTGAGCAGGATCCGGGTTGAGCTGGACCGGGAGGGGTTGGCGGCGGTCGCAGACGTGGAGTGCTGCGGGCTGCAAGCAAAACGGTTGCACGCGAGGGTTCGAGCGGCGCGAGTCGGGAAAATCGAACAGGGATCTTGCGCCAAGGCCAAGCCAGAGCTCTGAGCTTCAGCACCCGCAGAGCCGCAGGCAATCGCTGCTCCACATCACCACCTACCCGCCGCAATGGTCCTCCTCACAATGACCCCGTCCATCGTGGCGGCGGTCCAGCGATATGAAGCTCTCGCCGGTGCCGAGCAGACGCAAAAACTGCAGCTGGACGGAGAACCGCAGCTCAGCGACCCAGCGCCCGGCAAGCCCATCTCGCATGCCCAACTAATCGACATTTCCGACTTTCTGAAGGCTCGTGCGGCGCAGCACGATGACGACAGCGAACCAGCACCCTCTTCTCTTAACGATCTCCTTCGGGGATCCAAAATCTACGTGCCACCGCCTCCGCCAAAACCTGAGCCTGTGAGCATTCAGTGACGCCAACGTGCCCTGCTCTGCTGACAACCTGCCTTCGCAGAGTAACGAATACAAAGAGTTGATGGCTCGTCTCCGAAAGGAGGAGGAAGCCCGCGCTTACGAACGCATGCTGAACCCACCTCCGCCCACAGAGACGTTCTCCCAGCGCTTCCCAGCATCGAACGCCGACCTCTTCGCTCCGCATCCTATGGATAGTTTTGCTAGCAAGGATGAAGACGACGAAGTTACCTACGCCGATATCAACAGGCAACTGGCCTTAATCATCAACGTGCTTGTGTCTATCATCGCCTGCAGCGTTGCCATATGGATTGCTGCGAGATACTGGAGTACCCCAGCACGCCTGGCACTAAGCATGACAGGAAGCGGAGTCGTGGCGGTCGCCGAGGTTGCCATCTACTTGGGATACCTCAGGAGAATTAAGGAAGCCAAGGTCGAGGAAAAGAAGAAGCCGGAAATCAAAGAGATTGCAGAGACATGGGTGATTGAGGGCAGCGGCGAAAAGAAGAGCGTCGCTATTCAGAAGACCGGAATAGCCAGTGGCGAAGCGGACACTGTACGACACCGGAAAGGAAAGCAGAAATGAGCATTTGAAATACATAAAGCAAAATCCGAATATCGTCAGTCCTGCACTTTACCATACCAAATGCTCTCGGGAGCCGGGAGAGAAAGAATGCCGGGCCGCTATAGAGCTGCAGAGATGATTTTCTGAGATCTCGCCGGTACTCTGAATTGAGGTATCCTCGGAAGCCGAACAGTTGTATGTACTTCGACGCTCCACTACTGATCTCTCGCCCACATGTGTACGATGCGCCTACTCCAGTAAACCCCTCATTCGAACTTGTCGCTCCGTTCGAGGCTGCCGATATCAGCCTCAAACGCAAGTCTCCTCCCTATAGGCTATCAGCCTTAGCACTTGTAAAGTAGAGCCTAGTAGAACGCTGACACTAGAGGAGGGCGATTACCATTTGCCGCTATGTAGTAGCTGCCCATGTCCTAATATCTTCTTAATATATCGATATATGTTAGTATCAACTTGGTAAGATAAGGAGAAGGTTCGGGCTGTGCGGGGTAGCCGTGCCCCCTCATGAGAGAGCGGCTATCTTCAGCCTTGCATTACAACTGCTGTCGAGATCATTGCGGACTTCCAAAGCCGTTTCGAGTTAATCAGCTTGTCAGCATTTGGTGCTCAAAATCGCTTTCACAATAAC
Source organism: Lasiodiplodia hormozganensis (assembly GCA_030512325.1). NCBI lineage: Eukaryota > Fungi > Ascomycota > Dothideomycetes > Botryosphaeriales > Botryosphaeriaceae > Lasiodiplodia > Lasiodiplodia hormozganensis. Next base: position 338,543 of record JAUJDW010000016.1, on the reverse strand, counting down.
AGGAAGATAAAGAATCACTGAAGGGCCACCTCAATCTGCAGTTTGCTTACTGAATCTGCACCCGTGCATGTCACATGCAGCCACCACACGCAACGGAACACCAGCGCGTAAATAATTACAGAAGGGTATTAGAACCGATCGCTAGCGTGATTTTTTTTTTTTTTCGCTCATGCCATGGGTAGTTGAAGCCATCGTCTGGACGTAAATGTATTATTAATTCCACATTTACGTCCGCACGATAGCTTCAACTACCCACATATATTCTTTTTCTTATAAAAAACAAACGAAGTCATATTGTACTTACGATATGTCCTATAGCCCTGCTATTCTTCGTGCTAGCCATTGGCTGCAAAATGCTGCTGTATCCTGGATTTACCTTTTTTTCTCCGTTCTTTGAAAGGTAAAAAGGATCGCCCTAGGCGACGCTGACGTGAGACTCTAGACCTTTTTCAGAAAATATTGCCTTGCATATGTGCGGGATCAGCCCTTAATGTATATCATTTACTGTTCTTAGAAACGTAGGAAGCCATTTTCTTGAGCCTCACAGAAACACCGATAGCATTCTGGCGGCTGATTTGTTGCCAAAAGCGCCGCAATGGTGGACATAACAACAGGTCGGGAAACGATACTACGTGGCGTGGCTTAGAGTATCCACATTCAATACGCCCATCTCAATGAATGCATCCCTTCGAGAATTGGGAGCCATTCTCGACAGCCTTATATGAATAGACCGCCAAACCCATCATCCCTCGTGCCAGCAACAGCCAACAAGCAAGCTGTGACTACACAATCGGAACAAAATCATTTGAATCTTCGGTTTCTCACAGAAGGCGCCATGGCGTCTTTGCCAGAGTACGACGACAGCATCTATACAGGAATTTGGACGAATTGGGCCCACGGGAGGCTGCTTGGCGCTACCTTGACCACAACGCGCACTCATGGAAGCTTGCTCATCGCCTTTCTATCCCTCTTCGTCACTTTCGTCGGCACCAGATTTTGGAGGATCGGATGCTTCATTGTCCACTATGTCTATTCGACGAGCGCTCCTCGCGACGGACTTTATCATCAACGACAAGCAATTTTGCGGAATGCAGCAAACGGAACTACTGGCCTGTGGGGCTTCTGTGAAGTCTTATATGCATGGCGCAAAACTGCAAAAAGGCCTTACCGCCGAATTCTACCACCGCTCGTTTTCACGTTAATCACCCTGATCACCTTCGCTTTAGCCAGTACTTTTTCGTCCCGGATTTCGAGTGCTGATGAGACCCAAGTTCTCCTTTCAGGAAGTGGCTGTAGCAAGGTTCTATCATTCAGTAAGAGCGACCATGTCCACGACATATACGCCCTATATGTCAGCTATCTTCCGCACGTTTCTAGAGCCCTTTCTTCGAGTGCCAATTATGCACAGCAGTGCTATTCGGAAGGTTTCAATGATGTTGGCTGTAGAAAGTTCGTGAGAAGAAACATTCGCACGAAAGCGAACCGCAGCGCGTCATGTCCATTCGACCCTAAAATCTGCAAAAGTCAAGACTCCAACCTTCTTCTTGACACGGGTTTCATCGACAGTCGAGAAGATTTAGGGCTCAACACGCCTCAGGATGGACGCTTTCTTTATAGGCGCCAGTTGCATTGTGCTCCTTTAATGATAGAGGGTTACTCCCGAAAGGAAAGCACAGCGCACGCCAACAGCAGCCGAGAAGAAAGCGTAATGTTGTACTTCTATGGTAACACTAGTAAGAACAATTATACACATCGATACCCAATTGGAACATCGTGGGCCGATCTCTTGGACCACAGTCCGGATTTTACCTTAAGGTCAGCTGATGGTTCTTTTTTTTTTTTTTTTTAGCTGTACCGCTAATCACATTCTTGCAGGGCTCTGGGTGCCAGATACCACCTGAATGGTTCCTGGTCTCATGAATCATCAAATTTCCAGCCAATCGATGAGTTGAAAATTGAGGATTCAAGAGTGATTACTGTTTTCCTCTCCACGAACAGTGTTGTCTTTGTGAAAAACTCGAGCGACATCTGGTACTCCGCAAATCGCATGTACGCGAACGGTACAGACCTATTTGGTTTTCCTCTTTACCGGAGCGATGAGCCTGCATCTCCTTTAGGATGCTTGGAGAAATCTCAGCTGTGCAATCCAAATCTGCCTCCAGGGAAAGACTGCACACAGTTCTTTTCGTCTAGCGATGATAACAACATCACGATGCTGTGGCCGGATGAAGCTGATCGTAAGGTAGCCAACTGGAATGTTGAACTTGCAGGAAGACTAGAGACTAGTGCTTTATCCGTGGTACAACTGCTGACGCAATCGTCACTGGAGTCCAGCTCTCGAAGAGCAGACGGTTTCCAAGGCCCAATTGCAAACAATCAGTGGCAGTTGGATGTTGAGAAATGGCATAACATATCAATGGCGAGACTTCAACAGCTATTTGTGGAAACATCAACCGGAAGTCTTGATACCGCAATGCGCGACTTTCTATCACCGCCGCTCAACGACAGAATGAAGCGTCTGTGCAAGAGCCAGGTATGAACGACCGGAAACAATGCATGATTAACATGGAATGCTAATCACTGTCTAGATGATACAAAGCACCGCTTACACGAACTTCTCAGTCTTCGGGCTCGCTGTTATCTTCATCGGCGGTGGCTTGGTCGTTACGCTGTCTTACGTGATGGAGCCTCTTGCTTGCTGGATACAACATTGATATGGCCTTGATGTCCATACTCGCTTCGAGTGGACTATGAATGAGACTCTCCAACTTCAGCGTCTGGCGCACGAGGAACTCGGAATCGGATCATGGAAGTGTTGCGACAGGAAAGTTCCAATCACCGAATGGCGAGATCGACTTGCTGTGATTGACCTGGAGGACTCAGCCCACCCAAAGTTGAAACGTCCACCACCCTTGTTGGAGAATGTGATGCTTTCGACACCAGCTGTGGGAAGTACGCATGGTCTGGAAAGGGGTGATGATAGAGGTTCAGGAGGTTCCTCAGACTATGGTGCACTTGCCTCTGCTTGGGACAGAGCAGAAAATGTTGGTCCACAAATCTTTGCTGAAGACACTGTTCCCCTTACGCAACATACATCAGAAGCTTGGGATGGACGGAGATGAGCAATATTCTACAAAGCAACAATGGAGCCACTGCTATTACCACTGACCTCGTTGATCCCGTAAATATCAGTGTCCTCAGAAAGACCCTCAGCAGATCTACAGTCCCCTCTTGCAGCCGATGGCTAGCGTGGATTTATTTTTTGCTCACACCATGGATAGTTGAAGCTATCGTCCGGACGAGAATGTCGAATTTTTAATTCTACATATACGTCCGGACGATAGCTTCAGCTACCCATGTATGTTATTTTACTAAGGCAGAGCTGGGGAGCCCTGCTATTCTTCGCGCTAGCCATCGCTGCGAGAGGGGGCTGTACTTCCACCCTCCACTACTGGCCCCTCGCCCATGCCCTTGCGGCGCGCCTCGTTCCGTAACTCCCTCAAATTCTCGAACTTCCTGCTCCGTCTGAGGCTACTAGAACCACCCTCAAATGCCAGCCTCCTATCCACCAATCGCTTGTGAGCTGTCACCAAGTCTTGAATCAGGTCCATTCTAGTCCCGATCTCCTTCAAGATTGCATTTTCCTTCACCTTACTTGCCGCTACTGAGCGATCAAAAGCCGAAGCGAGGTGCTTGTTCAGAGTTTCGGGACTCATAGACCTCCTGCCCGTCTCGCCGTCTCCCCTGGGACTGCTGCCACGACTGTCAGAAGAAGGTGGCCTAGCTGGCATATTTCCCTTGTTCCCCGCCTCCTGCGAACTCGCCGCCGTATCTTCAATGCCCAACGCATCTGCAGGCCTCGCAGCGTAGTCCAAGCACTGGTTCACCACGTGCTTTTCATAATCCCTCAGCGTGGTGGGCGCCACTGAACCCGCTCCCGTCGAAGAAACACAATCTAGCCCCTCGACATCAGGAGCAGCAGCAACGGGTGGTGCCGAAGAAGCCCGCGAAGAACTCCTCTTGCTCGACGGCGCGGGCGACGTAGCGGCAGAGGTAACAGCTGAAGCAGCTCTCCCCGCCACGTTTTGAAACACCAGCAGCCAGAAAGCCTGGAAGAGCCCGGCCAGCGCGGCCCAGCACATCTGGGCCAAGAGCTCCTCGAGGCGGTCGAAGAAGTGCTTGAGCAGCCGCTTGACGAACATCTTGGACGCCTGGTCGGATACGGATTGTGGGAGGAGGCCGGAGAGGCGGGCGAAGAGATTGGCGAGGGATTCTGTCATTGTGATGGTCTCTGATGGTAATTATGTTTATACTCTGAAGGTAATTTCTCGAGTGATTCTTAATTCAACACTGGGGAATAAAAGAGGTCATTAATATTTAAGCAGTTTAAGAGTACTGGCAAATGCAGGAGGCAGCCGCAGGCATGGAATCAAAGATTAAAGCGAACCTGAGCCACGTATACGACAGCATACGGTGAGGCTGGTCACTGCAAAACAACAAAATGGATAAGGATGACGGTTGACACCATCATTATATTAGCGCACGAGGCTGTGTGTAGCCTCGCATGCAGTGCTCGACGTACCTTCTATGCCCGGGGTATATTATCAAAAAAACAGATTACCACGCCACGGAACCCCTTCTAAAATAGATGCAAGGAAACCTAATGCAAGCTTTTTTTTCTAGTCACCTCCAGCATCCTCCCTCCTGTCCCTCGCCGTCCACTCCACGGTTAACGCATTTGCGTCAACAGGCGGCACCAGGCCGACGCCGTTTTCAAGCGCCCACCTCCGCACCTTGGCCTTGTTAAGAACAGGGACTTCGTCAGGGGCCGAATTGGACTTTTTGTTAGTGTTCGGTCGATGCTCCAACACCTTCATCTCCTTGAGCGTAGTAACGATGTCCTCCAGCAGGATGTACGTTGCGGCGCTGACATCGCGTAACGTGACGTTGCGCTTCATCGGAACGGACAAGATGTACCTTGCGATTGTAGCGGACCAGTACGCCGTGTAGCCACGACGGCCAAGCTCCGAAAGGGCTGCCAAGTCCGTTAGACCTTGACCTAGTACGCGAAAAAGGGAAAGAGGAGGAGGGATGAGCAAAGTTGATACTCACGCTTTTCCGGACCGCCAATGCGTCCTTCTCGCCGGCTCAATTCGTAGCTCACGCCCATCAACATCTGCCCCAGACCTTGCCTCTGCCACGGCGGGAAGACCAGAATGCAGGCCAAATTATTGTTGTCCCAGCTCATTTTCTCTTTGCTGAAGAAGCCAATGACCTGGCGCGATCCGGTCATGGGGTTGGTGTTGACGAGCAGATAGTACAGAAAGGTGGTGACATCGTAAAAGACGGATTTGGTGTCGAGGAACAGCTTCCCGAACAGGGACAGATTCTGCGAGTAGAGCTGGGCGTGGGGGCGTCAGCAATATTGGAATGTGGTGGCGCTTTGGAAGGATCGACACACGCACCTTGTGCTCCTCGCCGTCGACCTCGTGTATCGAGTAGCAGTCCTTGGCGTAGATTCTGGTGCCCGGCGGTGGGGCGTCCTTGAGGCTGCAGACCTTCTGCTTACGCGCATCAGCCTCAGCTGCGCCAACAAAAAGGGTTGTATGGGAGGACGGACCGTGTGGCCGAGGAAGGGGATCAGCTCCTTCGAGTACTTGAAGCACCACTGGCACACGTACAGGCGCTCGACGCGGCGGCCGACCAGCTCCTCCGGGTAGAAGGACGGGTACCAAGGCTTGACGAGCAGGTCGCCCAGCACGACGTTCAGCACGTTGGGCTCCATGGCGGCGGGCCGCTGCTGTTGCTGCGGCTGCGGGCGCGGGTCCTGCTTGTTGGCCGACTGCGGCTGGGGTGCGGATGGCGGCGCAGCAGTGGTGGCCATGGTCGGCGTGGGTACTGTCATGGTCGTCGCGGCGGCAGCTGCGGTGGTGTCGCCGGGCGGCGGCGCACCATTGGGGCTCGCGCCCGGTCGGGAGGCGGTTTCGGGGCCCATGGGCGGGGGCGACGCGGGTCGTGGACTCTTTTTTGCTGGCCCCCTTCCGTCGCTCGCAATCACATCGTGTTTGGCTGCGGCCTGGCGCTTTCTCGTGCTGTGAGGTTGCGCACGTCGCGCCGGAAGCGCCAAGTTCGGCGAACGCGTGCCCTGGCTGCCGCCCGGGCGGGGTTCCCAGCCGTCGCCTCCTCACCACCTCCATCAACCTCGTCATTGACATTCGCGGCTTTTTGTCTTCCATTGACGATATTTCTGTGCCGAGAACCCGCTACAGGCTGGCATGAAGAACAGTAAGGTCCCAGGCGTAACTATGCCTTAGAATTATCTTCTCTTCTTTTTTTCCCCTTAGAAAAAAAATCGCGTAGGTATGCCTCTTTCTTTTTTTTTTTTAAAAAAAAAAAGAACAAATATGGGTCGTTGAAGCTATCGTCCGGATGTAAATGTGGGATTAATAATTAAACATTCACGTCCGGACGATAGCTTCAACTACCCATAACATGAGCAAAATTCCACGCTAGCCATCGATTGCAAGAGGGGACTGTAGATTCCCACACGACAGGTCGGCCCGGTCGATCTTTTGCTGACACTCTGGTGGACAGGCGTTGGAGGTCACGTTTGAGGCGCTGGCCCCCTCGGGAGTTAGCTAGCGTACACGCGGCATGGTGTACCAGCACTGCCAGCGTGGCTTTCTGAAGGTCAGGGAGATCTGGGATGAGCTTCACCAGGTAAGTCTGATCTTGATCCTCCGTCGAAGGAGCCACTGATAATATACGACCTATGCAGGTTACTGCACCGGTATTCAGGGACCTGTACGCCGCCTTCGTCATGCGCACCTACGGCGGCATCTCCCCCATCACGCAGCCGCAGGAGCTAGAAGGTATGAGGCACGTCCTCCAGGCGGCACGTGAACGTGGTCCAGTTCCGCGGCCCGCTTCCAGGGTGAGGGTGAGGGTGATTCGATTCCCCCAATTAGACGGCACTGACTGACTAGAACTAGACATACGTGATGCCCCCGGCGTGCGTGACTAGACGTTACGTCTACCACTACTCCGTTAGACCGATGGCGTCTGTCGTCGGCAACTTTAGGGGGTTTTCATTAATGGGGGCCGCCGGCGTGCGTGGTCAGGCGAAACGACTGGCCGCAACTCCGCCGGATTAAGGCCCGGACTAATGGGGAGCTTTTATGTCACCGTCGGTGGCTTCTTCTTTTCCTTCCCAGGCCGGCGAGGGTGAGCTCGTCACGATCTGGGTCTGGCATTACTTAAAGGGAGGGCACCGTTCTTCCCTTTTTTCCCCCATCAAAATGAAAATGAACATATGTGGGTAGTTGAAGCTATCGTCCGGACGGGTATGTATAATTATTAATTCGACATTTACATCCGGACGATAGCTTCAGCTACCCATGACATGAGCGAGAAAAATTAATCCACGTCATCGGCTGCGGGAGGGGACTGTATAAGGGCATCTAGCTGAATTTTCGCTCTGAAAGAACCCTAAAGAAAGTATACTAAACCCCTCAAATCCTAGCAAGTCCCGAAACCATTCCCAAACTTTTCTCGTTTATCCAAACCGAATTTTATTCTGAGAGCCTTTCCAAGCCCTGTCAAATCCATACCCATGTTGAAATCCAAAACTTTTTTGTGTTGATAAGCCTTAAAAGCCCCAAAATTGAAGAACTGCATAAGCCATTTGTCAGGAGCCAAATGCCGCCATCCGTGGCACCTACTGCCGCGTCCTCTTTTTTTTCTTTCTTTTTTGAATTGCCCCCTTGACGAGAAGCTCAAGTCGTCCTGTTCCTCAGAGCGTAGGAGGAAGTGCCGATGCGCGGGGACTTCCTCTTCTTCGGGGTCGTCGGTGAGCTCTGGTCGTTGCCATTGGAACTTTCAGAAATCAGAGCCTCGGTCTGCTGACGAAGCACTGGCGCAATACGCTTCAGGATATCCAGGACGAGATCGGAGTTTCCCATTAAGACCATGGAAGTCTCTTCAGTCGCGAGAATGGTACCAAGATGAACCTGGACATGGTTCACGACGGCGGCCCGAAGCTTGACATCAAAGAACGGAGTCTTCTCGTAGACGTTGGCTGCGATGTGGAGGATCGTGTTCGGGTCATCGATAAGCTGGAAGCGGGTGAGGAAGGTCTTTGCAACCTCGTCCTGCAGGTCCGTGACGGTGTACTGCAAAAACTTCAGCTTATAATCCATTGGATTCGCAAAGATGTCGTTCTCAAACCTTGTCCGAGGCCACGTAGAGGCGGGTAAGCTTTTCCAGATTCTCCTGGATCTTGTCCTGCGCGACTTCGCCGAGCTTGCCATATATATCACGAGCCTCGATCAGCGACACCTGGACGTCATACAAGTGTTCAAGAATGCCCTCGACCGTCTCTGCATCCTCGGTGAGGTTGATGCGGCCTGTTCCAGTCTCCTTGTGAAGTTATCAGCATTGCGCTCGCGGTGAGAGAGTGTCAACTTACAGCGAAGCCAAGGCTGCAGCAACCATTGAAGAATCGGTTGCGCGGACAAATGCTACAGCACCGACTCAGGTCAGCATGCGCATTTCTTCAATGCCGTCCGTGGAAGAATGACATACACGGCGCGGTGTGCCATAATGACGACATTGTCACCACAGACGATGGTCATGTCCGCCCAGTCTTTAGTTTTATAGAGGCTGAAGTCATGTTAGCTGCGTTCACCAGAGAGTGTTGATGGGAGCTGCTTACTATGGAGTGACATCGTGGATAGTCTCGACGCGGGGGCCCTGCGAGGGGTGCGCAGATTGGTTATCATCCGCCGTCATGGTGCTTACGGTCGTGGTCGTGTGGAACGAGTGCGATGTTGTTGAGGGTAAGGAGGGTTGGGTCGAGGGTGGTCGGTATTTATAGACAACGAGCAGCAGAAGATCTTCGGGCAAGATCAGTTGGACGGAAGGAAGTAAGGTGCCCACCTGCCTCATTTGACCACACTTGCCCGCAGCGTTTTTGAGTCGATGACTTCGGAAGTCGCGCGTCTCACCCCCGTTGTCTCTTGCTAGCTGATATACAATAGGCGCCGAAGTCTAGCTAGGTGCTGATGAAAGTTGACCTCACGTTGGCATCGAGAGAGTGAGAGGGTGGGATTTAAGCCCACTCTCTAGAAACAGCTTGTGGTTTACGTCGGATGCCGGCGATGGACGCGATGAGACATAGGACAGCGCAATATTTAATCGTAGCTCAATCTGTATTACCGACCGCGCCAAGATATTCTCTTATATAAGGTGCAGCAGATGACAACGTGCCGTTGGCCATGCGAAATGTCAAAGAGCCAGGCAGTGGAGCTGGCAAAACAACGAGAAAAAAAAACTATATCGGAGTCCGCTTAGACAACTACGAGTACATAGCTCGGAATCGCTCTGTTACGGCCTTCATTTTTCTTTAGCCATCTAGTAACACGCTGGAGCGAAGGCTTGGTTATGTCACCCATGCCCGAGGGCCGGGTGCTAAACCAGACGCTGAAGAGCTTCTTTATATGGCAGTTCGAAACCAGGCGAGGTCACTGCCTAGCTGGAAAGTAACCCAATTGGGTGCATGCAAACTGACATGCGCAAACCACTAGGCCAACCTACCTGTGATGTAGGTTTAACTAACACCTTAACCTTTGAAGCACCGCGTCCGCACCGCGCCTTGACAACCCCCCGCCCGCCGTAGCATGCTTCCTACTCACATCTTGTCTGTCCAGCGCGTCCGTCACCCACACGCACGATATAGCAAGAGACATGACTTTACTTGATCATGATTGAAGCCACCTTTTTCATTGCGGGTATCTAGTATTCGGTTCGCACCATCAAAGGAAGACAACGCCAGGCCCAATGCTTTCCATTCCCGCTCTATCATGCCTTCTCTGATCCTGCGCTGTCCCCGCGCTTGAACATACCGTAGACACTTCTCTGCCCCGCCGGTGCAATCTTCAGGTTCGAGAAGCCGGCCTCCGGTAGCCGTTTGCCCGCTCGGACGCTCTCAGCCACCCATTCCACGCCAACGTATTTCAGGCCTTGTCCCCCGACGCGAGTTATCTCCTTCTGTAGCTTGCCACCCGCGAGACCCCCGCCAGCACCACCTGCGCCGCTACGGCCAAGTATCACATGTGTTATGGTACGGCGGCCCAATGCGATTGAAGTGCTCGCGCCGTGCATCGCCAGCAACTGCCGCAGCTTGTGGTCCGAAATCGTCGGCGCCGTCGAACCGTTGATGTAGAAGCAAAGCCCGCGAAAAATTTGCTTCGACGTTGGAACTACCTCCTCCGCATTCTCCACATCGACGGAACTTCCCTCAGGATCATCGTGGCGCTTCCCTGCAGGCTCCCCTGTTCGATCCACGGCCTCTCCCGCGCGGCCGTCGTCACTGCCAAAGCTTGTCTCGTCCGCGCCCTGGCCGCGCACCGATTGGCCACGGCAACCATCTCCAAGCTCTCCCTCCGCCCTCCTCTTCTTCGACGCGCGCTCCATGGACTCCCATATGGCCAGCTGCCCCTTGCCCCTCAGGCCCAGCGCGCCCCTTTCCCAGCCTCCATTGGCCTTGCGGCCATCCTTGCCAAAGCCTTCACTCCCGGCCCCCACAGTGTCCGAAAGCCTCACGCCACCGCCTGCGCCGCCGGCGAACTGTGCCGCAAGCTTTGCGTTGCGGGACTCGCGCCACGACGTGCTTCCCGCCAGCCGATTTTCTGCGCGCTGGTGACCGGTCGACGACGAATTCCAGGGATCAAAGTGCTGGCGCGTGGGTTCTGCAGGGCGGTCGGGGCGCGGGATACCCCGGCTTTGAGACGCGTGCCTTGCTGCGGAAGCCGGCGAGCGGGGTGGCAAGGGTTGTGCGGATGGCGGAGGAGATTCTGACGGATGGCGTGTCAGATTTTGTTTCGGCGTGTAGGGGTTCACGGGGGGAACCGGAGGTCGCGCTGGCCGCTCTTGGGGCATTTCGAGAGAATAGAGAGTAGAAAAATGGTCGTGAGGGCGCTGTGCGAATTAGCAAAATGGTGTCGACGGACGGGCACGACGCGGCGACACGCAGCCACGTGAGCGCGCAATCAGCGCAATCAGCAATGACATCACCGCGCCGATGAATAAGGAAAGCTCAAGTAAGGGACGCGCGGCTTAACCCTAAAGCAACTCCAAGCTCTTTAATCCCACTTCTCCTCGCTGTTTTCGCGCGTCTCTGGACTTTTTCACGTCTTGATTTTGTCCTGGCATCGATAGCTGCCAAGCAATCAGGAATATGCGGAGGTCACCCACCACGCGCCCATAGGATCTCCGTTAAGATCCCAGCCCGCATGATCTTCCGCATCGCTGCGGACGGGCCAGACGTCATCTCCATCTCTTTCGGGCTTCTTTCAACCAGCAAAATGCATTCGAGCACCTGTAGTCGTTTGCCGAGGCACGCGCTCGAAGCATATTCCCCCAGATCCACGCGGCAAGCTTTAGGCTGATAGACGGATCACTGCACGCTTAACTGGATAAGGCCAGTCCGGCGTCTTTTCCACACCAAAGCTCCAGGCAAAAAGAGCCAATGACACCCACGCGCCGACGCCCATAACAAGATCCACACGAGCAGAAAATGAGGAAATATTCTGCGCTACCTGTCCCCTGAGAAGACCGGAGGTAGTCGCGGCAGTTCAGGCAGATTGCCCTCGGTTACTCAGCTACGGATCCTTTCGTCCGACATTTTCCGATTTCGTCTACCGCTCTCGCGAGTCCCTGTCGGAAATCCTTGCACGGCGGATCCATCTCCCACAACAACATCCACATCAAAGAGCTTGGACACACCAAAGGGAGGTTTCATGCGTCTGCTGCTGACCGGTCAGCGCGCTGAATGACACGACCATGCAGGGCGCAAACGGCGCTTCCCAACCTTGCGGCCGAGAGATACTACTCTTGTGCGTGCTACCAGCGTCTACGTTTACGAAGGTCCTGTTTACTCCACCCTTGCTGACGTCGCCATGATCAAGTTGTGGACCGTTGGACGTGTGAGAGAGGCTGTGCCGGCTATTATGGGATCGAGCTGCTCCGTTCTCCTCGTCGCAGCCTTGGGCCAAAGATCTGCTCTATCACCTGAGAGTTGATCTTCGCGAGCGGTTTCGTCTCACTTCACAGAGTAATGGGATCGAACATCCAGTCGTTTTGGGCAAAGAGGTGCAGAGATCTCGTCTCGCGTCCATCAGACATACGATGTGCAAGTCATCACCTGGTGCTGGGGCTCTCCCTCGTTTCGAAATGCACGATTCGTTGTCGAGGGCATCGAAAAGGGCCGCGTCTCGCGCCCCCTGGCACGCCCGACGGAAAATATGGCTACCTGACGGACCCCTGTCACGAGATTTCGACTACTGTGTGTAGCAGCAACGCCTACTTGCTGCGCAGTCAGCTTTGCTCGCAAAAGCCACTGCCGGGCCGTCTTATACTCGATGACGCCGGCAAACGCGCAAAAAGAAATGCACCTATCACTGTCGCACGCCCGCGCGCCCACCGGTCCGACGGCGCCTTGGCTCTGCATCCTGGTGAGCTAAACACGACGGACAAAGGCAAGACCGGCAGCAGCACGACTTAGCGACCATCTTGCTCGCGCCCCAACAGCCCCTCCGCCACCGGGAAATTACAGGTACCGCGAGATACCGACAGCCCTTCGCGTATCGCCACGCACATCATCTCGGAATGCGGAAGAGGCCCGAAGACTGCCAGAGGAAATCGACGTTAAGCGTGCATTGCAGGAAAAGCGCTTAAGCAAATAGTTCATGCACCCCAGATCCCAAGAAGCGCGCTCTCCGAAAGGCCAGCACGCAGCACACGCCGGCAACTGCGGCCGTTTCAGTGTCACACCACCCCACCTTGGCTCGCTACCTTTTCCTCCGGTCTCCCCTGGAGCTCGACTCACGCAGGGAGGTCCTGATGAAGAAGTCCAAACGATTCCACCGCACCAAGAGGCACCCTTCGCAAACCCCACCGTATAAGTCACCGCCACTATATGATAATCGTCGGGTGCCATCGGTGAGTACTCCGGTTCCGCAAAAATGCGCACAGAGCGCCCACAGGTCCGCACCAATGCAGCAAAGCACCCGGCGAACGGACTTGTTGGACGTTGGACGACCACAGCGACCATTCTGGACAATGACGACTTGTCGACGTACCCATGCTAACACATCTCCGCGCTTGCCTTGTCCCCCATCCCCTGCCCTCTGTTCTCCACCTACTCCTTTCACCTGACTGCTCCCTGCATCCCCTCCCTCATCCGCGCGCGCGTCGCCCAAACACGTCCTTCTATTGCTCTCGGCATCTCTTCCTGTCTTTCTCTCTGCTACCTAAATCCGACCCCGGAGACCTTAGCTCCGCCCTAGGGTCTACGGCCAAGTTCTAAGCCTTTCTTCGGCATCTGCTCCTCTCCAACCAGCTGCTTTGAACTGCTCGTTCCAGAAACCTTCGGCGGGGTAAAATTTGAGGCAGACAAGGCTCCCTGCCGGACTTGCACAGCCATCCCAGCAACGCTAAGCAGAGACGGGACAAATCGAGCGTGCCGCGCCGGCCGGGTGTGCACCGAGCGGCAAGCAGCGACCCACACCCTCCGGGGTTAATTCCTGTCCCCGACGTCTCCACGAGTGAGGTCTGTCACTAACTGTCCACTTTCTCTTGCTTGCTTTTTTCCCTTTCTCTCCACATGCCGCTCCCGCGATCGGCATAATGACAGCTCTACTATAATCGCAAAGTGGACAAGCTTCGAGTCCACACCCTCTTTTTCCATTTTTTTCTCCTCTCGTCGCAACTTTTTGCTGTTGTCTGGGCGGTAGCTACGCCTAGGCCTGGCGGGGCTTGACTCCATCTGGCGTCGCTCTTGGTCTGTCTTGATTCCTGCCCCCCCATTCCGCCCCACCCTGCTTGGCCACGCACGCTCACGAGATAACTGTTGATCCGTTTTTTCTGATCGAAACAACAATCCGATGGTAAACGAAGTTATGACATTTGGGCACCACCCAACCCCATTCGCACCGTTTTAAGTATCCACACGCTTCGGAAGAAACTTCCCGCAAGCAGCATCCCCCTGCTCTTTTTCCCTTGTGCTCTCACACCACCTTCATTTCCGCATTTCGCCTGCACCCAGGAAACAAAAAGAGTGGGACGACATGACCCTTCTGAGACCTCGTCAAACCTGCTAAGGTGGTAGTGTAGTGCATTTTTTTGTCAGCTGGTCTCTCGTCCACACGCTCGGAGAAGAGCGAAGGATGAGGACCGCGATAAAGAAATAATAATAGAGACAACTAAGCTTTGTTTTTTTTTTAAGTGACTCGCTCATCCTCCGCATACACCGCTCAGAATCCTTTAGTGCCGGCCTTTTTACCGTTACCCGCCTCCCATGTTTATTTTTTCTTAACGTCATTTGTGCCTCTTACTTAACTGCATGGCGCTATGGCACTTTCCACGCCACATCCGTAGAACCTTGTCTCATTCATCCAGGAACCCAGTGATAGTCTGCGTCTGAATAGATAGCTATTTCTTTGACTTCAAAAAATGTCTCAGTATAAGCGAAGGAGAAAAAGGAGAGGACTATACAGCACAGAGTGGGTCTACCCTTCCTTCCAGAGCTCAGACACCAGCGCATCAGGATCTGGACACCGCACACCAACGCATAATCAAGAAGATCTAGAAACAACAGGAAAATCCCCTACACGAATCATTTTTGGCACTCATGAATCGTTTTGCTGAGCGCCGGGTTTCTGAATCATGTAGGCACTACGTGTATATCTACAGAATACGAAAAGTGGGAACCGCCCGCGTCGAGCCTACTTTGTTTTTGTTTTTCCTTTTTGCTTAACAACCGCGACTCAGACGGGACCGAGAATTCGGCGAAAATGGGATAAGGCAGGACAACCGTCCCCTTTCATTTCAGACAGGCCAATTGTCACAGAAATTTTCAACAACAACATGGGTATCTCAGTGCGTGTATGTGTGTGTGAAGGTGTGTGTGTTGGTTAAAAGGATGGCGTCATTCGTTACTTTTTGCGTGATCCGCTTTCGTGAATATGCATCGTAAAATTTCAAGTGGTACATGAAGAAAAGAAATTACAAGAAGGTAAAGAAAAAAGGCCAAAGAAGACCAAGAAAAACCAAGCAAGACCTCGCGAACCTTTGCCTCCATCGTATGCATAAGGCACTCGAGGTCTTGAGGCGGAATTGCGCAGTGTCGCTTGGAACGCCACTGCCGAATCGACAACCTCGATGGAGAGAAGGAGCTGGAAGAAAGGGGACAGGGATCTCGAGTATTGAATGCGCGTGCGTGGATGAGCGGCGGCGCGCGGTGAGCGCGCTGTACCCCGCAATCCCCTTTCCCTTTTCCGAAATTCCAGGCACCGGGGCAACTTGGAAATAGCCGGGCCACTCATCCCAGCACATCTCATCCCGCTGCTCCCGTGTCGTCACCCACCAAAGGGCCACGGCCCCAAGGCCAGAAACGAATCCAGACTGCAAACCTGCATGCAGGGCCCTGAAGAAGTCGATCGGCACAAGCACCTGCATATTGGCACCATCAGGCACCATCTCAAAAAGTGTCAGCTGGCCCCCAACACCCCGCCTTCCACAAGCGCGACTCCAATGATTCCTTCTCGTTTTCCTCACCCCCCCTGTTGCACGGTGAGGATAGTTTAGATCGCACTTGCCGCCGGGCTGAGGGCCTGCATCTGGAAGCCAAAAAGAGAAACTCGAGGGGAGTGGCGCCCAGGGTATCCAATGAGAGAGCCGCACGCATCGCGTCATACGGGTAAATTGGCAACACAGCCGAATTGCCCATTGGACGGACGGGTGAAAGATGGAGGTGTCATAAGACGAGGGGCTGCAAAACCTGTACGCGGAGGTGGCGCAACAGGGCTAGCCTACCTCGTAGCATCGTGGGTGTGGGGCGGGGTGTTTTGCTCGAAATGTTTGGGGACAGGAGATGAAAGGTCCGCGTCCGCGTCGAACGTGGGTTGTATTGATGAGGTGCATTGAGCACATCCCTCATCAAACCTTCAAGCCCGCAGATCGCAAGAACATTTGACGTCGTTCCTCAGCCTCGCGAATGATCTCGGCCGACAGGCGGAGGCTGGGCGCCAGATGGGCGTAGCGCTCAATTTCGAGGACCACGTCGTTTATGATAGAATCCATGGCTGTGACAGACGTCAGTGTGCGTGCGTAGCGCGCTAATGCGAGAATTTGTGCCCGTACCTGCTGGCGGCGGCAGAAGTGCCGAGAGCGAGGGTGACATAGTCGCCCCCATGACGAGCAGGGTTTGCGAAACGATTCTGCAGGAGATTGTTAGCCTCAAGTCACTCCTTCATGGACGGTTCTGGTCACTTACGACAGTGCGCCCTGCCACAGATAGGGAAGGTGGCCGGCATGACTGGTTGCAGGGGTCAGATGCGACTTATTTCCTTTGCGAGGCTGATCATGGGTCACTTACTGCGCGGAGATATGCTCCAATTGGCGGATGCAGGCTTCCAGGCACCGTCGACAATTCTCCTGCACCACCAAGTCCATGGCTGCCGATTCGTCATTGAGCACGGCGAGGATGTATGGCCGGAAAATAATGGTTCTGCATGCAAAGTATCGCAGGCGCAGCACCGTCTGTACGGGGTTCGACAGCGGAACTCTGCTGTGCGGGAACTGCACCGGAAGAGGCAGGCCCTCATACCACTGCGTGAGCTGAAAGTCTAGCTCGGCGACCAAGGGCTCCAACGATGCAATGGATGTGTTGGTCGACGTCTTGGTGTAGATGAGGTGGCTGACGCGGTTGAGGAGCCGTCGCAGCGCGATTTCCGCCAGAAAGTACCACAACTCGTCGCGGCCGGCGGGCGGCTCGTCACCCTCGTCCTCGAAACCGCCGGGTAGGCCCACAGTTTCCTCGAACTGGACGATGCCCGAGTGGGGGAGGTCGAGCTCGGCGAGCAGATCGCTGCGGAAGATTAGCTTTCGTCTGACGGAACGACTATTGCCCATTACCTTTCAAAAAGCAGCGTGTTCCAGTACACTCTCTCGCTCAGTTCCTTGGCGTGCGGGGGTAATCTGCCTGGCGCACTGAGCAGCAACTGAAGCTTCATGCTCGTGTTCGTCAAAAGGTTCCAGGCTTCAAGCGGCCTGACGATGTAGAAGAGGTATGCTGAGGCCAGTATGTGGCATTGCGCTGCGAGCGTGTTGTTTCTGGTCATGAGGTTGGGAAGGAGGGCCCATGCGGCGGCGAAGTAAGACATGCCCGGCGGATCCTTATCTCGTGGCTGCTGCGATATGCTGCCCGCATTGCTTGCAGCACCGAGGGCAAGGACCAGGAGGACGATGCAGCTCTCAGGGCCCTCGCGGAAACCATTGGAGAGAGCGGTGCGGTAATACGAGTGCCAGTTATACGGATTGACGCAGGCGTACCACACGTTGACGCGGTCGAAGAAGGCGTGGACGTAAATGTTGGTGTTGGACAGGTCGAGGCGTTGCGAGGAGTTCAGGTGCAGCGGCTCGCGGGCCATTTCCAATTGGAGTAATACCTGTGGGTCGTACGGCCGCGACACGAGGTCCCGGATCATGGGCCACTGCAGCAGGTGCAGGGCTGGGGTACTGTGGATCTTGGGCATGGTCGAAATGTTGTTGGATAGGGCGGTCGACCACGTCCCGAGTCCGTTGAGGGGGAGCATTCCCATGGCGGCACCGGGCCCCTGGCGCATCAGCACGTCTTCGCTGGTGCTGTTGCTGGCGGCAGGCGAGCCGGACGCGGCCAGGCCGCCGAAGATGCTGCTGGGTTGCTGCTGAGCGGTCATGTTGGTGCGCAAGAGGCCCTCGATGCGGTCCAGGTGCTCGAGGATCAGCTTGTCGCCGGCATCCAGCTTGATGCCCGGCTCGCGGTAGACGCACTCGGCGTTGAGCTCGGTACAGAGCCTGCACTTGGGGCGGTTGCCATCGCAGCGGGACTTGCGCGAGCGGCATATCTCGCACTGGAGCAGACGTCAGTCAAACGAAGCAGGGGGGCAGGGAGCCAGCATACCGCGATGGTGGCGCGCCTGCGCGGGTAGTCGATGGTGCCGTCGCTGGGTCTCTTCTTCGCGTTGGAGCTCTGGATGTCGGAGGTGCCGTTGGTGGTGCCATTGCTGAAGGCCGAGTGCTGGTGCGGAGTGGCCTGCGAGTCCATGTTGGACTGCACATCCCGCTCGGCGCTCGAGGTGGTGGACATGTTGCGCGAACGCTTCTTGTAGTTGCCTGATCCGTTGAGGAAGGTGTTGCTCATGGGCGAGAAGGGAAAGCAGGCGGGCGAGTCCAGCGGCAGGTGCGGCGACTTGAGGCTCGTCTTCAGCAGGAAGTTGCTGGCGTCAGGCAGCGTGCCGAGGTTGAGGGCAAAGGCATCACCAGAGCGCGAGTACTGGGCATGCGAGAGAGCGGCGGTGGTTGTTGGTTCGGCTGACAGCGGGCTGACATCTGGGGACGGCGTGACGGGCGTCATGATTGGCGGGTACGCCTGGAGCTGGCACATCGTCCGGCAGCGGCGCTGTCAGGGTGTGGCTGGAGGCTTAGCCTGGGAGACGACAGGGAGCAGTTTGGGCGTGTTCGGAGACGGCGAGAAATGGAAGGCTGAGCCGGACTGGAAAGAGAGAGGCCCGAGATGAAGGCCGAGAAGGGAGAAGGCTGAGAACGAGAGAACTGGCGTATAGTCGACAGCGGCTCTGGCTGCATGGACTATTTATTTCATGACGGATACAGGCGTTGCAGCTGGAGGGCTTTTGCCGCCGCTGCGGGGCCGGGGGACCTGGGGCCCTGGGGCCTTGAGCGGCGAATGAGACCAAAAACAACGAGAGTCATGCTGCGGTTGAGAGACAGCAGCATCACGTCGAGAGCGTGCCGTGGCGGTGGCAGCCACGCGAGTTGGCCGCAGTCGAGCTAAGCGAGCTTGTGGGGATGGGCGGCCGGGGGCAGCAGTGTTGCATGAGTAGGACCGTTGGCGCCCTGCGCGCTGCAGCGCATCAAGCATGCGCCCACCACGCCTGGCCCGCGGCTAATCCCTCACCACGCACGCAGATTGACGGCGGATCACCATCGTGCCGCCGCCCGCGTTCCTGCCGCGCGGGCGGTGGCTGCCCCCCGAAGGCTGCCCTCACCACTGCAATAGATTAAGGCCAAGGCCTCCACTGTATCACTCGACCGACCAGCACACACATACCCGCCCGCTGCGGGCCCCCCCGGCGCGGGCACCGAACCTCCACATCGGAAGTGCGACCGAAAGAGCAGCATCGCTGCTCATCACCCTCGCCCGCAGCCGCCCTCGAGCTGTCCCCAACTTCTGTCTTTTGATTTCTTTTCGACCCACCGCATGCCGCCGCGCCTGTTGTATAACCATCGATGCAGACTCTGAAACCCATCATCTCCGATGACGCTTGGAGTCCCAGGTTTTTGCTCGACTGAGCACCCGCCCGTTCTCAGCCTATGAATCAGCCAACAACCATACCGCAAGCCACCCGCCACCGGATGGCCTAAGCCTCGTCTGAGCATCGTCACTAACCGGCTTCGTCTCGGTCTCGCGCTTCCGCTATATGCCAGCCACGCGTTCGGCCTCCACACGTGGTGCCGTATATTACCTTCTGGAAGCCCAAAGGCACCGCTCTCTCGCACATCGAAACGTCGATCATCTCAAGGCTCCGCACATGGTACGAGCCTGGCCATATCCCTGACCCTTCCCCGTCGTCAGATGCAACATTTCGCACGGCCACGCCCGAGGCGAGCTAAAATTGACGCAAACGCGCCTTGCCGCCCTCATCCGCGCGCCGTACGCATGTAGCATCAGCCTGGCAGCCGACGCCGTCCAGGGGTCGAGGGGGGATGCGCCCTGTCCTGATCGGCGCGGTATTGTAAACGGCAGATCCAACTGGCTGCTGGACCGGATGTATCCGCTGCGGGTGATGGCCGCGGGAAGAACGGGACAGGCTCGCACGCCGAGACATTTCAAGGGGAATTGCAGACGGATGACGAGTGACGAGGGTGTCTACCAGGTACCAGCCCGCTCCCACGTTGGCATGTGCAGCCATCTGTGCTCTTCATATCCGATTGTACAACCCGCCCTGTATATTTCCTGGCGAAAAGAAAAAATGAAGAGCTGTGCACAGCCCGTCTGTCCTACCTTTGTGCCTGTCCTGTGGGGATCATGCGACCCGCTAACCTGCAGAATAAGCACTTTTGACACACAACGTACATGCAGCTTGCGTGCATCCACAGAGGTCTCGGCTATGCCGACCACTGATAGGCCGCCGCCCTCCACATCAGAGCACTAGCTCGCTCCTCCTCGTGGCTTGTAGACAAGAGGGACCGGTGAGAAGACGTAGATGGCTGATTCAAGTGGTAACAAGGGAGAAGCGGGTCCTTTCTTACCGCTCCTTTTACAACGTCCTCCACCTTTTCAGAACACCTCGCTTAACGCCTTCTAACGACCGATGCAGAAACATGGCCAGAGGAAAAGTGGGCATTGAGCCAGTTGCACGAGCACACCGCAAGCCTTTGGTAAGAAGTCCGGTCCAGGAGCTAGCTCCTAATGTAATTCATCAGGGTGCATACCACTTGCAGACCCGCAGCTGCACCTGGACACCAAGTCAGTCCCAGCCCCGCCATCCGGTCTGGACTTGTCAAATTTTTTGCCCTGATGAGATGTTGCAGGCGGATCTTGATTGATTGGCCCTTGGTCCCTCCCGTCGCCCCGGGACGGATCATCTACAACTGTTCGATTGCGGTAGTTATGCCACCGAACGGGCAATGCGCTTCGCCTGAACGCTTCAGGGAGCTGGCGAGGCGACTACATTAGTGCTTCCTTGCGCACAGGCGGCGATTGTAGGTTGGCACTGACCACTGCTTGCTGCATCGACATGGCTTGGACAAACATCCCAGCTACTTCGGCTTCTCAGCTAACAACCGTGAAAAGGAGCATAATGACGCCACGGGGAATAACACTTGTCGACGGCGGATCCGCCACGCTGGAAAACCGAGACCGAGTGGGTTCCGTGTCCGAGCTGGCAACGGTCCCTCTGCTATTCCGCCTTTCTGATTACCTGGTATCGGGTTCAGGATTGCGGTCCCCCGCCAAGCCTTTGCTGTTGTTGTCCACATTCCGCCAGACTGAGCTCCAGGAATTCCGCCCACTTCGAACAGACGTAGACACGGCATACCGTCGCGGCAAGCGCAAATGGCAGGCGGCAGGCAATCCAGGGTCGCCGCTTCCTGTTTCACTCGCACTGTTGCAGACGAGCTTCCCCCCTGCCCGATCAAGTAGGCAGACACGACTCGCAAAGTGACGCCTTCCTTGACACTCTCGCCTCCTGCCTGGAAGGATCTCGGCCGCTCTTCGCTTCCGCATCCTTGAGCTTTCATATCATTGCTGCCCAACCTCTCCAGAGCCAAAGATACCAGCGGGTGGTCATCATCTGATCCAAGGGTCACTCAGCCGCACTCCTCCAGCATGAACGAGCACGGTGGAAAACCGGCCGCGTCCGCGGTAGATCAGCGCCCGGCA
Organism: Lasiodiplodia hormozganensis; assembly: GCA_030512325.1. Classification (NCBI taxonomy): domain Eukaryota; kingdom Fungi; phylum Ascomycota; class Dothideomycetes; order Botryosphaeriales; family Botryosphaeriaceae; genus Lasiodiplodia; species Lasiodiplodia hormozganensis. The sequence continues at coordinate 317,041 of JAUJDW010000016.1, read as the reverse complement.
GACGACGCCTCTACGCCGGGCCCAGCGGATCCCTCTGGTCACGTAGCCGAGCCGAGTGTGATCAACGATGAGGCGAGTGAAAATCCTCCATGTGGACCACAACCTTCAGCGTGACCGCTAACGGAACCAGAACGCCGTCATGCCCACGGCCGAGAATGTCGTCCGCTCCGTCCTGGCAGCGAGTGGACTGAGTCCATCTGCGAATAGCAGCGAAGCACCACGGGTAACAGGGGACATATCCGACAGCAGAAGGAACATCGTCTAACCCGAGGTGGGTCTAGGATACGACGCGCGCACCGGGCCGTATAGTGAGGGCCACGAGTGAGGCTGCAGATACCGTTGCCGATGCCGCCAGGGACGTGAAGAGCGCAATCTCGGGTTCGGCAGTGAAGGCTGGAAAGAAGCTCGATGACAAAGCCGAATCTTCCCTTGGCCCGTACGGCAGTCCAGGTACCTGCGTTCCCAGCGACCTAGATCCGCTAGCCGCAGCCGTGCATGCGGGACTGGACCTGGAAGCCGGTGCGTCCGAAAGCGACGAGGATGCCGGAGAAGGTCGGGAGAGTTGCGCTGGGGTGGATGCCCAGAACGGCAAGGAGAGGAGGGAATGAGACCTTTCTCTGCGACGTGGCGGCACCGAAGCAGGAAAATCAAGGGGTCTGGATGGGACCCCTGCCTGCCCATCGGACGATTCTAGGACACCTTACTGCGGCACCTGTCAAAAAGAAAACAAGTCACAAACATAGAGGTTCGCTACACCATAGGGCAAGTGCCGCGCGTGCGAGGCAGAGACATTCTGAGGCGCGTACCACGACGAAGGAGCTGACCCTTAATCCTTTCACGGAGTAATTGTTTGCCGGCTGCGGATGATGAAGAGGGACGTGCAGGTGACCTGGGCTGTGGAGTTTTAGCTGATTAGTTGTGTCCAGGTAGTGAGTGGAGTCGGCAAGTGGGAACCGCCCAACGACGGCTACGCGCGCGTCTTTTCCTGTCTGGTAGACAAGTGTTTCCTTACCCGGGTGCACACGTCGCGTTCGATTGCTTTTTTTCGCCGCTGACGGAAAGGCCCCACTGCGGAAGTGGCCGCTGTAACATAAATCCTTTAGCACGTTTATAGTGGCGGCCGTGTGGAAATAGAGCAGCTACGCCACCTGATTGGCTGCCGTCCGCCGCGTTTTTGCTCTATTCGGCCACTCGCGAGCCCATCTTCGCTGAAAGCATGACAGATGTGCATAAGCCCTCATCCTTCTCGTACCGCACGTCAATTAGCTAAGTACGTAACAAAAGGCCACAATTTCATCTGCAGAGCGGTTCCGCTCGAAGTAAAAATAAGTGTGCAGGGATCGTAGTAGGTTCCGCTTTAGCTAGGCGCGGCGGCCGGCGAATCAACAACGCCGACCGTCGAGACCCTGGTAACTTTTTTTTCCCTGAGAAACTTCCGCCTTACCCCAGCAACGCCGCAGTCCATACCCACGGTTTTTCGCATTGGTCAAGATGGGCAAGCGCACGGCCAGCCAGGCTGGCATAGTCAAGTCCGGTGAGTTACTCCGCAAGGGCGGAAAAGCGCAAATCCGCGCCCGCGTGCGGAGCGGTCCGCCGCGCTGCAGCTGACGCCCGAGTTGGCCGGGCAGAACATGCGCGCGCAGCGATTCTCAGGGATCAGGAGCGCTAGCAACGTGTGCTGAACCAATGCTTACGGTCAACCCTCTACTTCAGGCAAGAAATCTGTCGCCGAGACTCCGAAGAAGCAAAAGACCGGCGACGCCACGGAAACGTCCACCCCGACTTCTGCCCCCGCCGCCTCCGATTCCGCCGATCTCTCAAAGAAGGCAGAGAAGGCTCTTCGCAAGGAGGAGAAGGCCAAGGCGAAGGAAGAAAAGAAGAGGCTGAAGCGCGAGGCGAAGCTGGCCGCCGGCGCGAATGGCGTGAGCAGTGAAGATGTCGACATGATCGACGCTCCCACCACCTCCGAGGATGTGACCGAGCAGGAATCATCCAAGGATAAGAAGGATAAGAAGGAGAAGAAGTCCAAAAAGGACAAGTCGGAGAAGAAAGATAAGAAGGACAAGAAGGAGAAGAAGGATAAATCCGAGAAGAAGGAGAAGAAGCAAAAGAAGGAGGCTGGCAGCGCTGAGGATACGTCCGTCGAACCCGCCTCTGTTCCGGAGGTCAGCCGCACCGCGGCCGCAGCTGCGGAAGCGGCTCCGTCTGGCTATCTCGAGGACCCCGCGCTCTCTGCTCTGCCTCAGTCTGAGATTGATGCTTTCATGTCGAAGCACTTCATCGCCGTGACCGATCCCCTAAGCACTGCGACGAAGCTCCGCCCGATCGTTTCTTTCGACCATCTCCCCGTTACCGACGAGTCGCTGCGCGCTCCCTTTGCGAGCTTCACGGCACCCACTCCCATCCAGGCGGCAGCATGGCCCTCTTTGCTCTCTGGCAGGGATGTCATTGGCGTGGCTGAGACCGGTTCAGGAAAGACACTTGGTTTCGGTGTTCCCTGCGTCCGACACATCATGCGCCAGCCCAAGAGCAAGGGTGTCAAGGTGGTGATCGTGTCTCCTACTCGTGAGCTCGCTTCTCAGATCCACGAGCAGCTAGTCAAAATCGCGGAACCTGCGGGCCTGAAGTCCGTCTGCATCTACGGCGGTGTTCCTAAGGACGAGCAGAAGATTGGGTTGAAGAAGGCGAGCATCGTCGTGGCCACCCCCGGTCGTCTGAATGACCTTATCGATGAGGGCGCCGCGGACATCAGCAAGGCCGACTACGTCGTTCTGGACGAGGCCGACCGTATGCTCGACAAGGGTTTCGAAGATGCCATCCGTAAGATCATCAGTAGCACTCGCCCGCTCAACGAGCGTCAGACTCTCATGTTCACTGCCACCTGGCCCAAGTCCGTCCAGGAGCTCGCGTCCACCTTCATGAAGTCGCCCGTCAAGATCACCATCGGCGACAACCCGACCGGAGAGCTCCGCGCCAACACCCGCATCAGCCAGACCGTAGAAGTCGTTGACCCGAGGGATAAGGAGCACAGACTTTTCCAGCTCTTGAAGGAGCACACGGCGGGCAGCAAGAAGAATGACCGCATCCTCATCTTTTGTCTCTACAAGAAGGAGGCCACGCGCGTGGAGGAGTCGATCCGCCGCAAGGGCTTCAAGGTTGGCGGTATCCACGGCGATCTCAGCCAGGTGCAGCGTACGGCCAGCTTGGAGAAGTTCAAGAAGGGCGAGATCCCTCTTCTGGTTGCCACGGACGTCGCGGCGAGAGGGTTGGACATTCCCGCCGTCAAGGTCGTCATTAACGTGACCTTCCCGTTGACTGCAGAGGACTACGTCCACCGCATTGGCAGGTGAGTTACCATCGCGACCGGAACGACGCACAGGTTACTGACACGAATTCGCAGAACGGGCCGCGCGGGACAGGACGGCAAAGCCATTACCCTCTTCACCGAGCATGACAAGGCGTTGGCTGGAGCGTAAGTTGCATTGTCCAATATTATATTGATGCAAGCTAACAGATTCAAGGCTCGTCAACGTTCTCAAAGGCGCCAACCAGCCGGTGCCCGAAGATCTCATGAAATTCGGCACTACCGTCAAGAAGAAGGGCCACGAGGCATACGGTGCCTTTTTCAAGGACACTTCCGATATGAAGCAGGCGACGAAGATTACCTTTGACGACTGAACGATATGTACAGATTAGTGCGGTCATGGCATAAAAAGGCGTTCCTGGTAAAAATTGGGTTTTGTTGGGTAAAGACTATAGATAGATAGCTGTCTGGTCTAATCGGCACCTGCGGGATTCAGGCGTATGGATGCAATGCACTTTTTGACTTTATCTGTTGTTCTGTCCCCGAAATGTGCATCTTACTGTATCTCTTTTGAGTTGCGGACGTCGTTCTAGCCCGAGCCCGGAACGGCGACCTCGGCGACCAACCAAAGATTCGCCGAACGTAGATCGTATATCTATCGCTCCACTTCCATCGCTCTTACCCACCTCCAGTCAACAGCATCCCGAAACAATCGGCTCGAATAAACCAAAAAAGCGCGCTCATCATCATCGGCATAAGCTCCCCCGGCACCGAGAGAAAAGGACAATGTGCAAAAGCGCCAGCTGCGAGACTTGCCGTAAGTGCACTCATCCGAGCAGATCCTATCCGAGCAGATCCCATGACCGCTTTCTCGGGAGATTCTTGGTCCTCGAATCCGCTTCACACACAGCCGAATACGAACGAGCCCTGGGCTTTAAGCTAACATGTATTATTGCGTGCAGAGAAGGCTACTTGGTGGGGCTGTACGTTAGGCCCTTCCTCCC